>OY776277.1:65532060-65634560 GCA_963675445.1 Linnaemya vulpina | reverse complement strand
GTCCAAGGTAATAATAAGGTTAAAGAATTTTATCAACAAGTATATTCCCATCTCTCTTTAATTAAAAATAAATTATCCTGCATGGATATAGGCAGGGAAGCATTAAATTTGCTTACACAAACCTATCGAGATAAGGCTCTAGGCACTTTTATTAGAGGCCTTAGAGGAAATATGCCACTGCATTAAGGGATGAAAAAACCAATGGATTTACCCCAGGCGTTATACCTCTGCCCAAAGATGGAAAATCAATCTACGAGAACGCAATTCGCGAGCTCGCACAATCAATCCAAATTTAATAACAATAGGCAGAACACCCGTAGTATAAGTAGCTACCATCAAGAATTTTTTCCACAAATTCAGAACAGGGCGGGCAAGCTTCAATCAAATAAGACCACAAAATTATCCAAATTCATTTCTAAGACCTTCTTATGTACCTGCTCAAGCTTACGTAAATTCGAGTTTTCATCCACCAACACCAACTGAACAAAACTACAACCAAGACCCGAACCGATGAAAATAGACCAATTAGTTAGAACAAGCACAATTAACTACATGAATAGACCCGTTCAAAATAATAGATTTTTTTGCAAAGGACCAATTAATCAATCTGAACAAAGAAGACCCCATCCGAAAATCCAAAGAAATTTTTGATTTCAAGACACAGACTACTTTTTAGCGAACCGAATAAAAGCTTGACGTATACCTCGGCTGTCGTAGTTGAAATCCAAAAAAAAACTGATGAACTTATATATTCTCGATACTAGCCTTATTCTATACATTTAAAAAAAAAGCTAAAAAACAAATGCGAGAACTCTTACATCAGGGAATAATTCGACCTTCCAAACCGCCTTGTAACTCTCCTATTTGGATCGTTCCAAAAAAAAACAGGACGCATCAGGTCAAAGAAAGTTTAAAATGGTAATAGACTACCGAAAATGAAATGAGCAATCAGTACCTGACAGATACCCGATTCCGGAAATAAATGATGTTCTGAGACAACTAGGAAAAAATATATTCTTTTCGGCTCTTGATCTAAAAAGTGGGTTCCACCAAATACCACTCAAGGAAAAATATAGGCAAAAAACGGCGTTTTCAGTGAATAACGACAAGTACGAGTTCACAAAACTTCCGTTTGGCTTAAGAAACGCACCGTCTATATTTTAGCGTACTTTAGACGATATTCTGAGAGAACATATTAGAAAGATATGTTTTGTCTACATGGACGACACAATTATATTTGCGAAAACTGAAATGGAATACTATGCAAATATAGATACCATATTTAAAACCTTAGAACGCGCAAATATGAAAGCCCAACTGGATAAATGCGAATTTCTGAAGACAGAAGTGGCATTTCTAGGTTTCATAATTTAGGACAAAGGCATAACAACTAACAAAAAAAGTAGAATCAATACAAAACTTTCCTGAAAGAATTAAGACCATTTTTAGGCCTGTCAAACTATTATAGACGCTTTATCAGGGACTATGCAAAAATAAAATCCCTGAGAATGTTTCTGCGAAGGGAGGCAGGACGTTCGTTCAAATATATGTCTAAAAGGGTACCAATTGACCTAAGTCAAGAAGCCATGGACGCATTCATAAAATTGAAAAATATATTAACTTCCGAAGACGTTATGTTGGCATATCCAGATTTCAGTAAAGAATTTACTCTCACGACAGACGCAATAAATTTTGCATTGGGAGCAGTACTATCCCAGGAGAATAGACCGATAGTATTTTTATCAAGAACACTCAGCAAATCGGAAAAACACTACGGAACCAACGAAAAGGAGTTGCTCGCCATAGTGTGGGCATTGAAGTCTTTAAGAAATTTTCTTTACGGATCCGCCAAGTTAAGAATTCTTACTGACGATTTGCCATTGACATATGCCTTTAGTAATAAAAACTCCAATTTCAAACTCAAACGATAGAAAGCATTCCTGGAAGATTTTAATTATGAACTGCAATACAAACCAGGCACCACTAATGTCGTCGTTAATGCATTATCCAGGTCCCAGAAGAAAACAGTTCAATCAACACCTTGACATCTACCATACACAGTGATGAAAGTTCATCCAAAAACCTAATACAATACACCGACGCCACCCATTAACGCATTTAAAAACCAAATATGCATCTTAAATCAGGAAAGCCAACCACTTTACAATTTTGAAATTATTTTTCCCACTTATCATAGGCACAGAATTAATGACCCCGATATATTAACAGCATCCCTTACAAAACTCTTAAAAAATATCTGATCCCTTCAGTAACCAACTGCATTAACGCATCGGACGAAATCTTAGGGAAATTGCAGGGTATTTACAGAGATAACTTCACCCAATACAGAGTTAAGTACTCTAGAACCATAGTAACTGACTTACGATATAAAGAGGATCAAGAAACTGAGATACTTAAGGAACATAACCGCGGTCATACGAATAGTGTAGAAAATAAATCACAACTCTTAACAAAATATTATTTTCCCAACATGCATTCAAAAATAAAAAGATCTAAGATCAATCTAAGGTGTGTAAAGAAAACAAGTATGAAAGACATCCGAATTGGTATTCAGGAAACACCTATCCCAAGGTTTCCTGGACAAATCGTACACATAGATATTTTATAGCAGGAAAACAGCAATATTAACATCTATTATGTTACCCTATGCAATAGACAGATCTTAGAAAATTTAGACAATGACACTTGCATAGCAAATCTAATCAAAAGTAAACCAGCAAATTTTAATCTCATAAGCAATCGTAATACACCCACGATAGACGAGATTTCACCTGGAACAATCCTTTTAAATAAATTTGATGGAACTTTCCTGGTACTTGTTGGCTGCTATATGTGTGTTTTACAAACTGTATATATATATATATATATATACATATATATATATATATATATATATATATATATATGTATATATATATATATATATATATATATATATATATGTAAGTATATATATATATATATATATATATATATATATATATATTAATTTAATTTCAATTTAATTTCTTAAAAAATATACTTTATTTATTTCTGTTCAGCACTAAAAGAAATTTAAATCTAAAACTTATTTCTACTTTTAAGTGTAATTACAATTTTGTTTTATAAAATATGCTTATTAACTATATTAACACGCTTACCATCTAATATCATAAAATATGCTTATTAATAATATTGGTACGTGTTTGTTACCGTGTACAATAAAGTTTATTTACCGTCTGAAAATGTGTCAGCACTTTCCAACCAAAGGTTTTTAGCAAGAAGTTCAGCAACTTCTAATAAGACTTTTTCTGTGTCAATGATTAAATGTTTTTTATATTAACACCACCGCACTTAAAACCGATCGTCCCCGTTCGGTCAGAAATAAGGAATATGAGCGATCGTCGTTATTCTCTGGTTATCTCTTTCTTTGGCTTGAGATAATTCAGGCATTGACATGTGAACTTGTGTCGGGTTATCGACAGGTATTAATTCTAGTAATTATAAGAGTCGTTGAAAATATTGCTGCAATGAATAGTATTAGATTTATTCCCAAATTCAAGTTATTTCTGGTACTGAGTAGCTTCTGTATTGTTAAATTGCATCTCTTTTACCATTTCTAATGATAGTTCCTTTTCGATGATTGGTGTTGCAAGATAGCGGGTAATGGTTTTATACGAGTTATTTCAAAGGGTTGGTAGACTTAATCCAATATTGTTATAGATTCATTATGGAATTGCACCAGGAAAGTTCCAGTAAGATTCCTAGATTCTCCGTTGGTACGTATCGCTCCATCAAATTTATTTAAAAGGATTGTTCCAGGTGAAATCTCGTCTATTGTGGGTGTATTACGATTGCTTATGAGATTAAAATTTGCTGGTTTACTTTTGATTAGATTTGCTATGCAAGTTTCATTGTTTAAATTTACTAAGATCTGTCTATTGCATATGGTAACATTATTATAATCCTTACATTTATTCTTTATTCCAAAAATTACATAATCGCATATTAATATTTTATCGTAATTAATCTTGTTTACATATTTTTCATATTTGATAGGTTTTAATAATATTTTGTTACAGTTATTAAGATTTGTCATTGATATGTTTATAAAATAAACAAAGAAATCATTATTAGATGCTATTTTTACATTTTCAAACTCAAATGCTTCTTCTAAGTTTATAAATGGGAATGAGCCTTGATTAATTATATTTATTTCTGTAGAGGATAATATAAAGGAGTTTATTATTCCTATTTTAGCCCAATGAATGGCATATTGAATATTAATTATTTGTTCCTTAATCATATCTAATATATATTTTAAAACTGTTATTTCATGTTGTCTTGCAGAGTTATTGTTAATGCCTTTTGTATTTTTCATAATTTCATTTGTTATATTGGTAATTTCTTTAATTTTCTCAATTTATAGTCTATTTGTAATTATTTGCTTATTATTATTTCTTAACATTTTATTAGTTTTTTTTTCTAAGATTTGAAAGTCATAATAATATTCTTGTTTTATCGTTCGGCTATAGGTCAGGTTTAAAAATCAATAACCACTAAATATTTTTTGATTATTTAATTTTTATCTAATGTTATTTTTCCCAATATTTCGAATAGCTTCGCTATTCATCTTTAGGGGAACAATGTAAATTAAAAATTAAATAAAAATATATTGAATTAACATATTTTCAATATGTCCATCGACCGTAGTCCTTAGCTGCGAATGTATAGAGTTGTTGTGTTCATAGATTGCTCTGTGCAGTAGTTCAGAAAAATGCAGTGTCTAGCTTCGGCTTTTAGGCAACGTAGAATTTCCGAAAGGGTGGAGTGAAATTTTTCTGTCTGTTCATTAACGCTACTGCTATAAGGTGGTGTCCTAAATACTCTTATCTTGTATTGATTTTCTAGCATGAATATAATAGCTGTTGAATTAAATGATTTTTCATTATCCATACCGACTACTTCCGGCATACCTAGAGATAGCAAAATTTCCCTAAGAGGTTCCTTTACATCCTCAACAGACGGAGATTTTAATATTCTGGCCTGCGCAAATTTCGAGAACTTATCTATGGCAGTTAATATTGCTGTTTTCCTGCTATAAAATATCTATGTGTACGATTTGTCCAGGAAACCTTGGGATAGGTGTTTCCTGAATACCAATTCGGATGTCTTTCATACTTGTTTTCTTTACACAACTTAGATTGATCTTAGATCTTTTTATTTTTGAATGCATGTTGGGAAAATAAAATTTTGTTAAGAGTTGTGATTTATTTTCTACACTATTCGTATCACCGCGGTTATGTTCCTTAAGTATCTCAGTTTCTTGATCCTCTTTATATCGTAAGTCAGTTACTATGGTTCTAGAGTACTTAACTCTGTATTGGGTGAAGTTATCTCTGTAAATCCCCTGCAATTTCCCTAAGATTTCGTCCGATGCGTTAATGCAGTTGGTTACTGAAGGGATAAGATATTTTTCAAGAGTTTTGTAAGGGATGCTGTTAAAATATCGGGGTCATTAATTCTGTGCCTATGATAAGTGGGAAAAATAATTTCAAAATTGTAAAGTGGTTGGCTTTCCTGATTTAAGATGAATATTTGGTTTTTAAATGCGTTAATGGGAGCATCGGTGTATTGTATTAGGTTTTCGGATGAACTTTCATCACTGTGTATGGTAGATGTCAAGGTGTTGATTGAACTGTTTTCTTCTGGGGCCTGGATAATGCATTAACGACGACATTAGTGGTGCCTGGTTTGTATTGCAGTTCATAATTAAAATCTTCAAGGTATGCTTTCTATCGTTTGAGTTTGAAATTGGAGTTTTTATTACTAAAGGCATATGTCAATGGCAAATCGTCAGTAAGAATTCTTAACTTGGCGGATCCGTAAAGAAAATTTCTTAAAGACTTCAATGCCCACACTATGGCGAGCAACTCCTTTTCGTTGGTTCCGTAGTGTTTTTCCGATTTGCTGAGTGTTCTTGATAAAAATACTATCGGTCTATTCTCCTGGCATAGTACTGCTCCCAATGCAAAATTTATTGCGTCTGTCGTGAGAGTAAATTCTTTACTGAAATCTGGATATGCCAACATAACGTCTTCGGAAGTTAATATATTTTTCAATTTTATGAATGCGTCCATGGCTTCTTGACTTAGGTCAATTGGTACCCTTTTAGACATATATTTGAACGAACGTCCTGCCTCCCTTCTCAGAAACATTCTCAGGGATTTTATTTTTGCATAGTCCCTGATAAAGCGTCTATAATAGTTTGGCAGGCCTAAAAATAGTCTTAATTCTTTCAGGAAAGGAGAATTAACTATAAATCAGACACTGACAATTGCGCACACATCTATAGATATACAATAAACAAACACAGAACAAGAAAAAAACCAGTGAACAGTAGGTAACAAAGTTTAGAAGAATAAACAAGTGACTACACTAGGACTATAAAAATGTGATTATGATTATTGTTGTTGTAAATAATTTAATATTAAGTAGTTTATTGTTTTTGTTTTTTTGTTTAGAAAATTGTAATTCCCTGAAGATGACCAACAGAGTTGGTCGAAATATCGGAGAAATAAATATATATTAAAAGAAAAATTTTAATATTATTTTATTATAAAAAAGACCTCAAGCCGAAAAGGACATCACAAACAAAACAAATTTACTCAAAAAGGTCTACAACAAAACATATTCATAAATATATATATATATATATATATATATATATATATATATATATTATATGTATATATATATATATATATATATATATATTTATATATATATATATATATATATAATATATATATATATATATATATATATATATATATATACATATATATATATATATATATATATATATATATATATACATTTTCTAATGTTTTCATAGTGGTTCAACTTCACATTGAACCTTACAAATTTATACAAAATTTTATGGAATAGCTGTATATATATATTTTATATATGTATATGTTACTATAAAAAACATTTAATCGTTGACACAGAAAAAGTCTTATTAGAGGTTGCTGACATTCTTGCTAAAAACTTTTGTTTCGAAACTGCTGACACATTTTCAGGCGGTAAATAGACATTATTGCACACGGTAACAAACATGTACCAATATTATTAATAAGCATATGTTATGAAATTAGATCGTAAGCGTATTAATATAATTAATACGCATATTTTATAAAACAAAATTTTAATTAAACTTAAAAGTAGAAATAAGTTTCAGCTTTAAATTTCTTTTAGTGGTGAACGGAACTAAATAAAGTTTATTTTTTAGGCAATTAAATTAAAATTATGTTAATTGCCCCCCAACGTTAAATGGAATGAGCTTTAAATGGATGGAGCGATACGTACAAACGGAGAATCTAGGAATCTTACTGGAACTTTCCTGGTACTTGTTGGCTGCTATATGTGTGTTTTACAAACTGTATATATATATATATATATATATATATATATATATTAATATAATTTCAATTTAATTTCTTAAAAAATATACTTTATTTATTTCTGTTCAGCACTAAAAGAAATTTAAATCTAAAACTTATTTCTACTTTTAAGTGTAATTACAATTTTGTTTTATAAACTATGCTTATTAACTATATTAACACGCTTACCATCTAATATCATAAAATATGCTTATTAATAATATTGGTACGTGTTTGTTACCGTGTACAATAAAGTTTATTTACCGTCTGAAAATGTGTCAGCAGATTAAATGTTTTTTATATTAACACCACCCCACTTAAAACCGATCGTCCCTGTTCGGTCAGAAATAATTAATATGAGCGATCGTCGTTATTCTCTGGTTATCTCTTTCTTTGGCTTGAGATAATTCAGGCATTGACATGTGAACTTGTGTCGGGTGATAAGTGGGAAAAATTATTTCAAAATTGTAAAGTGGTTGGCTTTCCTGATTTGAGATGAATATTTGGTTTTTAAATGCTTTAATGGGGGCGTCGGTGTATTGTACTAGGTTTTCGGATGAACTTTCATCACTGTGTATGGTAGATGTCAAGGTGTTGATTGAACTGTTTTCTTCTGGAGGCCTGGATAATGCATTAGCGACGATATTAGTGGTGACTGGTTTGTATTGCAGTTCATAATTAAAATCTTCAAGGTATGCTTTCTATCGTTTGAGTTTGATATTGGAGTTTTTATTACTAAAGGCATAATTCAATGGCAAAGCGTCAGTAAGAATTCTTAACTTGGCGGATCCGTAAAGAAAATTTCTTAAAGACTTCAATGCCCACACTATGGCGAGCAACTCCTTTTCGTTGGTTCCGTAGTGTTTTTCCGATTTGCTAAGTGTTCTTGATAAAAATATTATCGGTCTATTCTCCTGGGATAGTACTGCTCCCAATGCAAAATTTATTGCGTCTTTCGTGAGAGTAAATTCTTTACTGAAATCTTGATATGCCGACATAACGTCTTCGGAAGTTAATATATTTTTCAATTTTATGAATGCGTCCATGGCTTCTTGACTTAGGTCAATTGGTACCCTTTTAGACATATGTTTGAACGAACGTCCTGCCTCCCTTCTCAGAAGCTTTGTTAGGGATTTTATTTTTGCATAGTCCCTGATAAAGCGTCTATAATAGTTTGACAGGCCTAAAAATGGTCTTAGTTCTTTCAGGAAAGTTTTGTATTGACTCTACTTTTTTGTTAGTTGTTATGCCTTTGTTCTAAATTATGAAACCTAGAAATTCCACTTCTGTCTTCAGAAATTCGCATTTATCCAGCTGGGCTTTCATATTTGCGCGTTCTAAGGTTTTAAATATGGTATCTATATTTTCATAGTATTCCATTTCAGTTTTCGCAAATATAATTGTGTCGTCCATGTAGACAAAACATATCTTTCTAATATGTTCTCTCAGAATATCGTCTAAAGTACGCTAAAATATAGACAGTGCGTTTCTTAAGCCAAACAGAAGTTTTGTGAACTCGTACTTGTCGTTATTCACTGAAAACGCCATTTTTTGCCTATATTTTTCCTTGAGTGGTATTTGGTGGAACCCACTTTTTAGATCAAGAGCCGAAAAGAATATATTTTTTCCTAGTTGTCTCAGAACATCATTTATTTCCGGAATCGGGTATCTGTCAGGTACTGATTGCTCATTTAATTTTCGGTAGTCTATTACCATTCTAAACTTTCTTTGACCTGATGCGTCCTGTTTTTTTGGAACGATCCAAATTGGAGAGTTACAAGGCGGTTTGGAAGGTCGAATTATTCCCTGATGTAAGAGTTCTCGTATTTGTTTTTTACCTCTTCTTTTAAATGTATAGGGTAAGGCTAGTATCGAGAATATATAAGTTCATCAGTTTTTTTTTTGGATTTCAACTACGACAGCCGAGGTATACGTCAAGCTTTTGTTCGGTTCGCTAAAAAGTAGTCTGTGTCTTGAAATTATTTCCTCTAAATTGTTTTTCTGTTCTTCTGTCATGTGCTCCGTTCTAATGTCAATAGTGTTCAGTGATTGTGAAATTTTTTGTTTTATTTAAATTTTCCCATTTATTATTACATAATTTTCTGACGAATGAATTACTGCCGACAGCTCTTTAAGGCTATCATTTCCCAAAATACCATGAAAGAATTTGAGTGTTGGCAATAAAAAGAACTTTATTTTGTTAGAATGCTTATCAAATAAGTTTATAAATGTGTGATGGGTTATTTCGGTATGTCCGCCTACTGAACTGGCCAAAAATGGTTCTTGGTTTGGTATGGGCTTTTGCACTAGATTTGACTGAATATAATTTTTATTAAATTTAAAATTTGTCCTGCACTTAATATAAGGCAAAGACGAGTTGGTTAATCTAAAAAATGGATATCGATAATATCATTAGCCTCTAATTTATTTGGGGAATTTGGTTCATCTCGCAAGTATTCATCCAGTGTCGGACGTTTCTCCTGGTTTTCATAATTAGTCATTTGCTGTTCGTAAGCTTGTTCGTCCTGCTGAGTTTCAACATGAAAATTTCTTTGGATTTTCGGATGGGGTCTTCTTTGTTCAGATTGATTAATTGGTCCTTTGCAAAAAAATCTATTATTTTGAACGGGTCTATTCATGTAGTTAATTGTGCTTGTTCTAACTGATTGGTCTATTTCCATCGGTTCGGGTCTTGGTTGTAGTTTTGTTCAGTTGGTGTTGGTGGATGAAAACTCGAATTTACGTAAGCTTGAGCAGGTACATAAGAAGGTCTTAGAAATGAATTTGGATAATTTTGTGGTCTTATTTGATTGAAGCTTGCCCGCCCTGTTCTGAATTTGTGGAAAAAATTCTTGTTGGTAGCTACTTATACAACGGGTGTTCTGCCTATTGTTATTAAATTTGGATTGATTGTGCGAGCTCGCGAATTGCGTTCTCGTAGATTGATTTTCCATCTTTGGGCAGAGGTATAACGCTTGGGGTAAATCCATTGGTTCTTTCATCCCTTAATGCAGTGGCATATTACCTCTAAGGCCTCTAATAAAAGTGCCTAGAGCCTTATCTCGATAGGTTTGTGTAAGCAAATTTAATACTTCCCTGCCTATATCCATGCAGGATAATTTATTTTTAATTAAAGAGAGATGGGAATATACTTGTTGATAAAATTCTTTAACCTTATTATTACCTTGGACAAGAGTACTCATCTGATACTCTACTGTAGTAAGGTTCCTTTTATCTGCGTAATTTAACGCCAGACATTTTGTTATACTTTCCCAATTTAAGGGGATTTTATATGCTTCTAAGGCGGCGTCTGCGCTATTCACTATCTTGTTTCTAATCGTGGTTAGAATCGCATAATATTTTGGCGATCCGCTAGTGTTTTCATAAATCATTAATATCCTTTCTACGCTCTTTTTCCAAGAGCTAAATTCAGAAGGATTCCCTGGAAAATCTCTTAAGCCACGGACAATGTCAGGGACTTTGTCTAAATCTGTTAAATTGTTTCTGAATCTCTCTTCTATTTACTGGTTCTCATCACCTATGTTTATGTTAAGATCTAGATATTGTCTGATGGCTAATACACACTGTTGTGCGCAAATCCTAGCTACTCTATCATCTTCATTCTTCCTATTTCCCTCAACTACGGGTGCTGCGTTTGGAGGATGGACATTATTTAGGACTGGAAGCCTCATTATGAATTTTTGGTTTTCAAAATTTAATATTTTGTTATTTCTGTTGGAGGGTCACATATGAATCACAACAGTTGTTATTTTATTATAATTAATTAATATTTTAGCTTGGTTTCACTTCTTAATACTAAACATAAAATATTTGGACATGATTTGAAAAGAATTAATATTTGTGTCAATAGAGCTTTTACTATATATTTTCCTCTTTATTTCATTTGATTGCTTAAAAAGCTTATTAAAAGTTAAGTTTGAAAAAAATTTCTACAATTCTACGCTGTAAGATTATTATTATTATATATTTTAAATTTGCGATTATAAGAGCGTTTCACTTTCAAAAGTTATTTTTTAATATAAATTTACTATTATGTAAATATTCCACTTTCAAAAATTATATTTTAATATAAATTTACTATAAATATTTCACTTTCAAAAATTATTTTTCAATAAAACTTTACGATTATATAAGTATTTCCACAGTAAAATTTATAAGTGTTTCACTTTTTTTTATTATTTCAAATTCTTTAATTATAACTTAAATAACTATCCTTACAATAAGATAACGGCTTTCATAGTAAAGATGGAAGTACGACGTGTTCCTTTTCCGAATTCTTTGTACTAATGGTGTCAGCAACTTCACTCAGGACTTTCCTCGGATGATCTTGTTCGATCCTTTTCTTGCTGTTATGGATCGCTACATAACGATCACAAAACGTAAGTATAGCCCTCAGTCTGAAAAATTTGAACCAAGTTCTAAGCAGCCGAAGAACTCCGCGGCATCCAAAAATCGTTTCGCACTGCTTGACAATGCTGACGCTACAGAATTGACACCTGTATCTGCTAAAAATTTCAAACCGCCTCTATTATATCTTAGAGAGGCTACTACTAATGAATTAGTGAAAAAGCTGACGCAGACAGTTGGTAAGGACAATTTTTACGTTGCGTCACTGAAGAAGGGCAACGTATTGGAAACCAAAATACAAGTGAACAGTGAAACAAATTATAGGAAGCTTGTTAATAGCCTCGATTCTGAGAAGAAGAGCTACTATACAGTCCAGTTGAAAAGTGCTAAGGGCTTAATAGTGGTTGTAAAGGGAATTGATAGTTCGGTACCAGTGGCAGATCTACAAGATGCCCTAGAAAAAGAGGGCTATGAAGTAAAATCTGTTCATAATATTTTGAATAGAAATAAAATTCCTCAGCCTATGTTTAGAGTTGAGATTACTTTTAACTCTTCACATATGAAAAAAAGGGTGACCCTCATCCAATTTACAACTTAAGGTATATTCTTAATCGCAAAGTAGTAGTTGAAGAGCCTATAAAGCGCAAAGGGCCACCACAGTGCCAAAACTGTCAAGAATTTGGGCACACTAAAAGGTTTTGTAAATTGCCATCGGTATGCGTCAGATGTGGAAACATCCACAAAAGCCTCGATTGTCCCCATGCCAAAAATGACTCCAAGGTTCTAAAATGCAGTAATTGCGGCGGCAACCACACAGCAAACTACCGTGGTTGTGAAGTTTATTTGCGCCTCAAGCAAACAGATTTGAAAAAACCAGTAAACACTCAGTATCGTAACACCGTACTTCAAAATCCACTACCTATGTTGCAACAACAACGTAAATCACCCGCAATTGTCTTATGTTAAAAAAAGGTACGGCAGCCCCTGCAATTCCTAGCAGCGATAATTGTAATCGAAAAAATCCAACTTACTCCGGGAGTTTTGAAAACAATCCAAGCTCCATAGACAAATTGATACAAACCATGGACCGATTTATGGCAAGCATGGAGAGTATGTTTCAACAAATGCTGCAAAATCAAAGCATGTTAATGCAGATTTTGCTAGACAATAAAAAATAAACCGGTTACAAATATGTTTCTGGAACGCTAACGGCTTAAGCCAGCATAAAAATGAAGTTCAACACTTCCTGCACACACATCAAATAGATGTTTTGCTTGTTTCCGAACCCCATTTTTCGATCAAAAATTGTTTTCGAATAAATGGGTATTATACCTATGATACAAAGCACCCAAGTGGTAGAGCTTGTGGAGGTTCAGCAATTCTTGTTCATAAGGATGTCGACCATTTTCCAATGCCAGAGTATAAAACAGATCATATTCAGGCCACAACTATCAACATACCCGCCACAGGGATTGCAATATCTGCAGTGTATTGCCCTCCAAGGCACAATATTAATAAGGAGCAGTTCACCCATTTTTTTTAAACGTTAGGCTCAAAATTCTTAGCTGCTGGAGATTTTAACGCTAAACATACGTTTTGGGGCTCTCGCCTCGTTACTCCAAGGGGCAGACAACTTCTTGATACTGTTTTGTCCAACAACTTGGATGCAATATCCGCAGGACACCCTACATATTGGCCTACTGACTTAAACAAAATCCCCGATGTGATAGATTTTGCTGTATTTCGAAGTATACCACGCGAGCATATTTCGCTGCTTCCTTCCCTCGATCTGTCGTCGGATCATTCTCCAACCTTTTTAACGCTTTCCAATGCCCAGCAAAATTTAGATCAGAATGCTATTTATTTTCCAAACAGAAAGACAAACTGGCTTAAATATAAAATGTATGTAAGCGCACACCTGCCGCAAAATATTTCACTAAAAACTGATGATGAAATACAGTCGGCTGTGAACCAACTAACTAGTATACTGACTGATGCTGCTAAGGTTTCTACGCCCACTACCTCATTATATACAAAAAGGGGTACCAACGATCCAAGCCACATTCAAACTCTATTAAGAGAAAAAAGACGATTAAGACGCCAATGGCAAGAGTTTCGCTCGCCGACGTTAAGAACACAATTAAATCAATGCCAGAAGATGTTACGTGGGGCCCTTCAGAGGGAAAAAGAGCTAAACCTGAACAGATTTTTGGAGAATTTAGATGCCACCGAGAAGACGGACTACAGTTTGTGGAAGGCAGTCCGCAAAATGAAGTGCCCTACTGCTTATGAAGCTCCAATTCGCTTACATAATGGGAAGTGGGCGAAAAACTCCAGCGAGAAAGTTGAAGAGTTTGCCGGTGTTTTTTGTTCCAAACGAAACGGACTCTTGTTTACCACCAACAGCTGTCCCAGAACGTGTTTTTGACCCATTAAAAATCCGCCTACCTGCTCTGAAGGCAGTTATACGTGGTCTAAACCCAAAGAAATCGCCCGGCAGTGACAAAATCACTAACGCTATGATCATCAACCTGCCGAATTCGGCTTTGAGAGTCGTTATGTTTATTTTTAATTCGATGTTAAGAACTGGATATTTTCCATTATCTTGGAAACAATCGGAAATAGTTATGATCCCCAAGCCTGGCAAAGACGTCACGCAGGTGACATCATACCGCCCAATCAGCTTATTGCCGGTTCTCTCAAAAATATTTGAGAGGTTAATATTGAAATCGTTATCACCGTATACTGACTCGGCTAACTTAATTCCCAACCACCAATTTGGGTTTAGGAAAAAACACGGTACCATTGAACAAGTGCATAGAATTACGAATTTAATTCGTCAAACTTTTGAAAATAAGCAGTACTGCTCTGCACTATTTATTGATATATCACAAGCTTTCAACAGAGTCTGGCACGAAGGCCTTTTATATAAAATTTCACTACTGCTTCCTGAAAACGTCCACAAACTGCTCACTAGCTATCTAGCGAATAGGTCTTTTGTAGTACGATCAAAAAGTACTTATTCGTCAATCAAACGAATATCAGCTGGTGTCCCTCAGGGGAGCATACTCGGCCCATTTCTTTACTTATTATATACCGCCGATTTGCCTACAAATCAACTCACACACACATCCACATTTGCTGATGATACAGCGTTTTTAAGTATACATCAACATCCGGAAGTAGCTTCCCAACAACTTCAAACCCACATTGCTGATTTGGAGAAATGGTTGAATATGTGGAAAATAAAAGTTAATACCTCGAAAAGTGTTCACATAACCTTTACATTAAGGCACAAAAGTTGCGCACCGATTTCAATAAACGGGACAACAATTCCAGAGCAGAGCCAAGTTAGGTACTTGGGAATACATCTCGATCGGCGTCTGACGTGGGTTCACCATATTGCAGCCAAAATTACACAGCTGAAAATCAAAACCGCTCAACTTTTCTGGTTAACTGGGCCACACTCTTCACTGAATTTGGACCTCAAAGTACTTTTATACAAGGCAGCCTTAAAACCAATATGGTATTATGGTATCCAGTTGTGCGGTTCCGCCTCCGCATCAAATGTTGAAAAGCTACAAAGAAGACAGTCAAAGATTCTGAGAATGATTACGTGCGCTCCTTGGTACATACGAAATAATAACATCCACTTGGATCTCAATATTCCTACCATCCGAGAAGAGATTAAAAAAATCGTGTACGAGCTACATTGCAAAAGTTACTGATCATCCCAATCCATTTGCGAGGGACTTGCTTTTATTTGAGGGTCATAGGCGTCTGAAACGGGTGCAAACTTTTGATTTGGCAACATAATTTTCCTTTTATTTTTTATTTTTTTTATTTTTTATTATTCGAATAGTAAGTTGAGTGCTGCAATGGCAGTATCAACTTAAATATTTTGTTAGGTTAAGATTTTAATACTTATTGTGAATGACGTATAGTCAGTCACAATAAGTATAAATTAATATATTAAAAAAAAAAAAAATTTAATTACTTCTGCAGCCTGTGGGGTGCTACACCAATTTCTTCCTTTGTAGCCTATGGGGTACTTTTGCAGAAATTCCTTGGTTTGAATTCCTTTTAGTTACAGCCTGTGGGGTGTTTTTACTGAAAGCTCATTCCATTTAACGTTGGGGGGGCAATTAACATAATTTAAATTTAATTGCCTAAAAAATAAACTTTAGTTAGTTCCGTTCACCACTAAAAGATATTTAAAACTGAAACTTATTTCTACTTTTAAGTTTAATTACAATTTTGTTTTATAAAATATGCTTATTAATTATATTAATACGCTTACGATCTAATTTCATAACATATGCTTATTAATAATATTGGTACATGTTTGTTACCGTGTGCAATAAAGTCTATTTACCGCCTGAAAATGTGTCAGCAGTTTCGAAACAAAAGTTTCTAGCAAGAATGTCAGCAACCTCTAATAAGACTTTTTCTGTGTCAACGATTAAATGTTTTTTATAGTAACATATACATATATAAAATATATATATACAGCTATTCCATAAAATTTTGTATAAATTTGTAAGGTTCAATGTGAAGTTGAACCACTGTGAAAACATTAGAAAATATATATATATATATATATATATATATATATATATATATATATGTATATATATATATATATATATATATATATATATATATTATATATATATATATATATATATATATATATATACATATAATATATATATATATATATATATATATATATATATATATATACTATATATATATATATATATATATATATATATATATATATACATATATATACATATAATATATATATATATATATATACATATAATATATATATATATATATATATATATATATATATATATATACATATAATATATATATACATATAATATATATATATATATATATATTTATTAATATGTTTTGTTGTAGACCTTTTTGAGTAAATTTGTTTTGTTTGTGATGTCCTTTTCGGCTTGAGGTCTTTTTTATAATAAAATAATATTAAAATTTTTCTTTTAATATATATTTATTTCTCCGATATTTGGTCATCTTCAGGGAATTACAATTTTCTAAACAAAAAAACAAAAACAATAAACTACTTAATATTAAATTATTTACAACAACAATAATCATAATCACATTTTTATAGTCCTAGTGTAGTCACTTGTTTATTCTTCTAAACTTTGTCACCTACTGTTCACTGGTTTTTTTCTTGTTCTGTGTTTGTTTATTGTATATCTATAGATGTGTGCGCAATTGTCAGTGTCTGATTTATAGTTAATTCTCCTTTCCTGAAAGAATTAAGACCATTTCTAGGCCTGTCAAACTATTATAGACGCTTTATCAGGGACTATGCAAAAATAAAATCCCTGAGAATGTTTCTGAGAAAGGAGGCAGGACGTTCGTTCAAATATATGTCTAAAAGGGTACCAATTGACCTAAGTCAAGAAGCCATGGACGCATTCATAAAATTGAAAAATATATTAACTTCCGAAGACGTTATGTTGGCATATCCAGATTTCAGTAAAGAATTTACTCTCACGACAGACGCAATAAATTTTGCATTGGGAGCAGTACTATCCCAGGAGAATAGACCGATAGTATTTTTATCAAGAACATTCAGCAAATCGGAAAAACACTACGGAACCAACGAAAAGGAGTTGCTCGCCATAGTGTGGGCATTGAAGTCTTTAAGAAATTTTCTTTACGGATCCGCCAAGTTAAGAATTCTTACTGACGATTTGCCATTGGCATATGCCTTTAGTAATAAAAACTCCAATTTCAAACTCAAACGATAGAAAGCATTCCTGGAAGATTTTAATTATGAACTGCAATACAAACCAGGCACCACTAATGTCGTCGTTAATGCATTATCCAGGCCCCAGAAGAAAACAGTTCAATCAACACCTTGACATCTACCATACAGAGTGATGAAAGTTCATCCGAAAATCTAATACAATACACTGACGCCCCCATTAACGCATTTAAAAACCAAATATTCATCTTAAATCAGGAAAGCCAACCACTTTACAATTTTGAAATTATTTTTCCCACTTATCGTAGGCACAGAATTAATGACCCCGATATATTAACAGCATCCCTTACAAAACTCTTAAAAAATATCTTATCCCTTCAGTAACCAACTGCATTAACGCATCGGACGAAATCTTAGGGAAATTGCAGAGGATTTACAGAGATAACTTCACCCAATACAGAGTTAAGTACTCTAGAACCATAATAACTGACTTACGATATAAAGAGGATCAAGAAACTGAGATACTTAAGGAACATAACCGCGGTCATACGAATAGTGTAGAAAATAAATCACAACTCTTAACAAAATTTTATTTTCCCAACATGCATTCAAAAATAAAAAGATCTAAGATCAATCTAAGGTGTGTAAAGAAAACAAGTATGAAAGACATCCGAATTGGTATTCAGGAAACACCTATCCCAAGGTTTCCTGGACAAATCGTACACATAGGTATTTTATAGCAGGAAAACAGCAATATTAACATCTATATTTATATTATCCTCTACAGAAATAAATATAGTTAATCAAGGCTCTCATTCCCATTTATAAGCTTAGAAGAAGCATTTGAGTTTGAAAATGTAACAATAGCATCTAATTATGATTTCTTTGTTTATTTTATAAACATATCAATGACAAATCTTAATAACTGTAACAAAATATTATTAAAACCTATCAAATATGAAAAATATGTAAACAAGATTAATTACGATAAAATATTAATATGCGATTATGTAATTTTTGGAATAAAGAATAAATGTAAGGATTATAATAATGTTACCCTATGCAATAGACAGATCTTAGAAAATTTAGACAATGACACTTGCATAGCAAATCTAATCAAAAGTAATCCAGCAAATTTTAATCTCATAAGCAATCGTAATACACCCACAATAGACGAGATTTCACCTGGAACAATCCTTTTAAATAAATTTGATGGAGCGATACGTACCAACGGAGAATCTAGGAATCTTACTGGAACTTTCCTGGTACTTGTTGGCTGCCATATGTGTGTTTTACAAACTTATTTCTACTTTTAAGTGTAATTACAATTTTGTTTTATAAACTATGCTTATTAACTATATTAACGCGCTTACCATCTAATATCATAAAATATGCTTATTAATAATATTGGTACGTGTTTGTTACCGTGTTGTAACGACACGTTTCCGCTGGGTGCTGGGGTAGAGCTCAGCGGCGTCCAGGGTTGTTGAATATATCAAAAAATATAACAACACAACGAGTGTAGTTAACAGAAATCTTTATTCTAATTATATTATCTTCGCCAGAAAATGTGAAACAGTTCTTGGGCGGCAGAGGATTTAACTCGCGAGTGAATTAAAATTCGCTTGGAGAAGATCCACTTGGTTATGTACCAGCACGGAGACGCTCCTGTTAGGTATATAATCCTTGTGGACGCTCCCCGACTCTAATACGATTCGCACAAATGGAATGGAGTCGCTAGCTATGGGTGAGTAATGAACAACGCTTCCAGTAAGGAGACGCTCCGGTTAGGAAACGGTTCACCAATAACCCACTCCTAGGCTCAACAAACGAAGGCTTAGGCAAATAACACAATGACCAATATCATAACCAGTACGGAGACGCTCCTATTAGGTTACTTCAATGGCCTGGTTATTAACTTACCACAACGCGACCGAACCGACTTAAATAGAGTCACTATTTATGGGTGAGTAATGAACGTTTCTAGTAAGGAGACGCTCCGGTTAAGAAACGATTCACCAATAACCCACTCTTAGGCTCAACAAAAAGGATTAATCTAAATAATTCTACTTAAAGGAACGAAAGAAGCGAATTACCTCTGAAATGATTTCCCAAGAACTGAATCCCGATTTCATTCTGTTGTGCCCTTTTATAGTCGTGACACAACAAAATGTTCCCTAACTGTCGTCTTATAATTTTACATAGCATTACATACGAGCTAACATTTCATTGGCCAATACTTGCTTATTATCATACATTCTTTACGCAGCAGAATTTTCTGTAATTGCGTCGTTACTTATATTCAATACTGCTTTGGTCCACAACTTAATTATGATCATAAATTCCTTTCCTACGCTGCAGAATGTTTTCTTATTAATTTACCAGCAATAAAACTTGTTATTCTACTCTATCACTATGCTACTGCATCGTTTCATACATTTGTATGTATGTACGTCTGTACACACACTCAACGCAGGCATTCATTGCTGTGATTGCTTTGTACAGTCACAATGTGTGCATTAGTCTACAGGCAAATGAATGATTATTAGTATACACAACCAAGCGACAGAAAAACAATGTTGGTTGTTTTTTCTTAGCTCAACTTGTGTGCCCGTTATACACATTGTGTGTGTAGGTATGTATGCCTGTACATGCACAAAATATTTAAAGCAACCACAGTGATGTGCCGACGGTTGATTGTATGTTGTTTTTTCTTTATGACCGATGAGCAGAACCAATCCGTCATGCGCACAATGGGACGCAGACTAATTTGGTTGCGTGGTCAATGATATAATAATTTGTACAGTTTATTTAATTCAGGATAAATTAATTATTTCAATATATACTCCACTTATTTCAATATATATACTATACTTATGCTATTTGTTAACTTAAAGCTATCGTGTTGTCGACTAGGTCGTCAAGATGTGATCAAAAACGAGCCATGCGACTTTTGGCCGTCACATGGCCTTCCTCTTCTCCGGTGCCGGTGGATATCTAGCTCATGCGCCACACTCGTACTACCCCGCTGACGGAGATGTTGATCCGATAATCCGCTTCGTCGCCGCGAATAATGAACCGGATTCTTTGGCGGGCCGGCCGGGTATCCAGCCTATCGGTGATCTGCTGCCGGACTGGTTCAGGAACGCTGTCGAGTGGCACTTCTGCGGGCCCAGTTGGCTGTAATACGCCGTCAGCTTGCTGTTCGCGTCGTGAGACTTCTGGAGGAGCGGTAGATGGCCTATCTCGTGATGTTCCCGGGGCATCTTGGCAGGCTTCTATACCTTCGGCGTCGGCGGATATGATGTCACGTAGGGTCCGGGGCGGTGACTGTATGTCGCGCAATGGACTGAACCACTCCCGTCCAGGCGTATCTGGAAGTTGGCTTGCTTCTTTTGACTCGTCCTCTGCTACTGGCTCCCACCTCTGGGGTGTGTTGATTTCTCGCAACAGATCTTGTGGCAGCGGTTGGTGGTCTCCGGGTGCCAGAGCCGGGTGTGTCGGTTGGAAGCGTCTCCCCGGGAGTATCAGCCGGACTCGCAGGCACCTCTCGATGCACTTGCATCCCAGATACTGGTACTGGGTGTCGGTGATTGACACCGCTCCCAAACCTTGGCGCCGTGGTGGCGTAGGCCAGTTTTCGCTGTCATCATCCAAAGTTGACTCTGACCTCGGCGAGGGTGGTGAAGTTTGGCGACGACTCAACGTGACATCGTTTTGTCCATAGCAGGAGCGACGTATTTCGTCGATGAGGTCCTCTGTGCTGCCCGATATGTCACCCCACTCCCACAGATTTTCCGGGGTTGATGCCTCTACACTGCTATCCTCCACTACGATGACTTCATCCGATGCCGGACTCGCGACGTTTACGTTTGGGGGAGGCGGAGGAGGTGTCTCTACATGATAGCACGGCGGAGGCGGCGGTGGTGTTTCTACCTCGTCGAGCAATGGTGGTGGTGGTGTTACTGGCACATCGACCAAAGGCGGTGGTGGTGTTGCCACAACCCGTTGCGTGGTGGGCAGAGACGATGTTGCGTGGGTAGGAGGCGGTGGTTTTGTTGCCTGCCGAGTGCAGCCCGAAGTTGCCTCGCGGGATTGCGTGGTCATCTGCCGATGGTGTACGGGACCTTGCGCCTTAGGCCGATTTGGTCGATGTGTCGTTGGGATGTCCTCGTTTTCTAATAAAATGGTGCGCCATCTTTTTCCTTGTTCCTGTTCCAGATGTCTACGGAAGCGCTGGCGTGAAGCCTCAAATTTCTTGTCTTGGCTCATTTTTTGATTTCTTATTTGACTTTTTTTCTTTTCTTTGTACGTATGCTTGACTGCGGAAGAAACAGAGGGTGAAAAATAATTAATTTGTTTGTTCGATGAAAGGTTTAAGGTCGCTCAGGTGAGCGGTGCGAGTTTTGTTAGTAGCCAATTCTACGATTTCTGCTATTACTGGGGACACAAATCCCTTGATGACATAAGGTCCCCCAAATTTCGGTGCTAATTTAGCCGCGAAGTTTTCCACCGCCTTTGAGAGTGGATGTTGTCGTACTAATACTTTGTCGCCAACTTGCGGTCGCCAGCGTCGGCGTCGCAAATTATAGTGATACTGTTGTCTCTTGGAGGCTTTACTCAGATTCGAACGGACTAGGGTGAAGATCTCCTGTAGCTCTTTAGCGCGTTCAGTTGTGTTACTGCACGTGCTCCCGTTCCGACCGTCACCTGATCATAGACAGTGCCAGATAGTCTGGGCTCTCGTCCTTGTGTCAGGTAGGCCGGTGAGTACCCTGTTGAATCCGATACTGCGGTGTTTATTGCCAACATAATTTCTGGGAGAAACTCATCCCAGCGATTGTGGTTCGATCCAGAGAATTGGGCTATCATCTGTTTGATAGTACGGTTGGCACGCTCGGTCGGATTTTCCTGCGGTGTGTATGGCGCGGTGAATTGTTGTTTCACCCCGAGATCGCCCAAATATTTTCGTAGCACTGCTGATGAAAACTGGCTGCCATTGTCGGTGAGGAATAATTTCGGAACCCCATAACGGGCCAGGATGCGTTCTCTGAATGCCTTCTTTACCACCTCACTAGTGGCTTTTCTGGCTGGGATAAGCTCACACCATTTGGAAAAATTATCGAAGAATACTAACAGCACGGTGTTCCCATGCCGGGTTCGAGGTAATGGCCCCACAAAGTCAGCACACACGGTGGCCCACGGCTCATCTGGTACTCTAGTTAACATCTGACCTGCTGGTTTTTGTTGAGCGACTTTATACCGCTGGCAAACCTCACAACTACGGACATAGCGGGTGATGTCTCTTACCATCTTTGGCCAATAGTATCTGCTGGTGATGCGGTGAATGGTTTTTCTGATGCCCAGATGGCCTCCAGCTGGTTGATCATGAGCCTCCACCATAACCTGGTGACGGAGGGGTGCTCCCAAACATAACTTCCACGGAGTGCTATCTTCGTTGGCAGTTTCCCGGGAGAAATGGCGGTAAAGTTGGCTGTTGACGATAGCGTACTCAGGAAATTTTTCTGGAGATTTTGCCACCTCTTCCTGTAAGCCATGCAGCCATGCACAATTGGTTGCTGGTGTTGTTACCTGGGCTAACTTGGCCGCTTTCACTGGTTGTCGTGACAAAGCGTCAGCCACTACGTTGTGTTTGCCTTTTCTATAGGTGACCGTGAAATTGTACTGCTGCAACTCTAAGGCCCATCGTGCCAGCCTACCAGTAGGGTTGTCTATCCCATTAAGCCACTTCAGCGACAAATGGTCGGTGATCACCTCGAATACATACCCCTCTAAGTATGGTCGCATCTTACGTATTCCCCAGAGGATAGCCAGGCACTCCTTTTCTGTGGTCGAGTAGTTTTTCTCTGGCTTGTTGAGATGGCGGCTGGCATACGCGATAACGTGCTTTTGGCCTTCACTCTGTTGCATCAGGACTGCCCCTAAACCACAGTCGCTAGCATCTGTTTGCAGTGTGAACGGTTGGGTGAAATCTGGGCAAGCTAGGACCGGTGCCTCGGTGAGTTTGGCTTTCAGCACCTCAAATGCCCTCTGTTGTTCGCTGCCCCATTTCCAATGACGTCCCTTCTTTAACAGTGTGGTAAGTGGTTGAGTCAGGGTGGCAAATTCAGGCACAAAACGGCGATACCACGACGTTACACCAAGGAACCGCCGCACTTCTCGTACGTCTACTGGAGGCTTCATCTCAGTAATCGCTGCTACCTTATCGGGGTCGGTCTTGATACCTTCTTTGGTGACAATATGGCCTAAGTATTTCGTTTCGGCGGCGAAGAACTCACATTTGTCGGGGTTGATGCGTAGGTTAGCTGCACGTAGCCTTTTAAAAACTTCCTTCAAATTTTCCAGGTGTTCTTCGATGGTGGTACCAATGACAATGATGTCGTCTAAGTATGCAAACGCGTACGGTTCTAGCGCCGGTCCAATGACTTGGTCTAATGCTCGTTGAAAAGTGGCGGGTGCCGAGTGCAACCCGAAGGGCATAACCCGCCATTGGTAGAGGCCTCTTCCGGCCACGGCGAATGCTGTGTACTGCTTGCTATCTTCGTGCATCGGTATCTGCCAATAACCGTCTTTCAGGTCCAGGCTGCTGATGTACCTAGCATTCCGCAATCGGTCCAGGATGGTGTCAATTCTGGGTAATGGATACGCATCTGGTATGGATCTAGCATTCAACTGCCGGAAATCCATGCATGTGCGCCATGTGCCGTTCTTCTTCTTGACTAGTGTAATTGGGAAGCTGTAAGGGCTGTGCGATGGTTCAATGCAACCTTGCTGGATGAGCTTGTTGACTTCTTGGTCAATGATTGCCTGCATCGCAGGATTGCATCTGTCGATGGTTTTGAATCATCGCTTACCTGCGCACACCGATCTGGGGCAGCTGTCGTCAGGGCTTGTGTACTGCGGCTATGGACGGTCAGACCTGCACAGCTTATACGTGTGTCAAATGCGCGAAGAAAATCGAAACCCAGTATGATGTCTTCGGTGGCCTTTTCCATTACTAGGAATTTAACGTTAGCCGTTGTTTTACCTAACGTTACCTTGGTCATCAGCGCCCTACGGATGGCAACCTTGGAGCCATCTGCTAGAATCACGTCTACATCTGCATGGGTGTAGACGGGCCGTCGAATAAGCTGTCGCACCAGATGTGGCTGAATGAAACTGCGGGTGGCCCCAGTACCTACTGTGGCTTTGGCTAACTTCTGCTCAATGAGGATGCTTGCTCTTATTTTACTCTCTTCCCATTCCAGTCGCGTTTGGTTTTCTGGCACGGTTTTCATCACCTTTTTTTGACGCTTGCGACGGGCACGCTTACGGGAGGTAGATTTTTCTACCATCAACCGGTGGTGCTCTCCTCTACCCGGATTCGCTGTGGTAGGGATACCCTCGAGTTCGTCTGCAAGGTCAATTAGTTCATCTAGGGTAGTGAAATCGCGACGGCGGATGTACCACTGGTAATCAGGCAGCGCGTTTCGGAAGATTCGTTCCAACTTCTGCTCCGGAGTGAGGTCTGCATGTCGCATCAGGCTCTGCAGTGCCAGGACGTAATCCTTAAAAGACTCCCGCGTGCGCTGAGTACGTTTTCTGATCTCGTCTTCCAGTTTTTCAAAGTATCTGGCAGGCAGGAAAAATTTGTAGAAGTCCGCTTTAAATGCGTGCCAGTGGGTCCAGTTCTTGTTGTTGTTGCGGTACCACACCAAGGCTTTTTCTCTGAAGCACTCTGCCAGAACCTTTAGGACCTCGTTAGAGTCCATCTGGTACATACCTGTCAGCTCCTCTACTCGTTCCACAAAGC
This sequence comes from Linnaemya vulpina, assembly GCA_963675445.1. Classification (NCBI taxonomy): domain Eukaryota; kingdom Metazoa; phylum Arthropoda; class Insecta; order Diptera; family Tachinidae; genus Linnaemya; species Linnaemya vulpina. The sequence continues at coordinate 65,609,170 of OY776277.1, read as the reverse complement.
CGACTGGATCCTTGCCTCCATCGTACTTTACTCCCCACTTGCGCACAACCTCTATCGTCATCACCCGACTGTTGATGTCACGTTCGGGTGAGTTGGCGTATTTTTCGCTGCAACGTGATGAGGGTGCTGGGATGTAGTGTGCCGGTACCTGGAGATTCGGATGTGGAGATGGATTGTCTGCCTCGTGTCGCTGTTGCAGTTGCCATAGGCGCGCAGTTGTGGCTTCATCTTGCTCGCAGTTGATGAACTTGGTGAGCCGCTTTCTCAGGTCTTCCACAGTCCCACTTGCTGTCAGTTTAAATTCTGTCAAGTAGTTTATGAGCTCCTCTTTTTTGAGGGTGTATACCCATGATGTCCTTAAGTTGGTTACTTCACCGGTTTTATGTTGGGTTTCTTCCATCATCTTCTTTTTTTTTTTTTATTATAATGCTTTTTACAATTTCTTCTCTCTCTCTCTCTCTCTCTCTCTCTCTCTGAAATATTATTAAGAGTTCTTGTTGTTTAGACTTTAAAAAGTCCCTGCTCGGGCGCCACTGTAACGACAGGTTTCCGCTGGGTGCTGGGGTAGAGCTCAGCGGCGTCCAGGGTTGTTGAATATATCAAAAAATATAACAACACAACGAGTGTAGTTAACAGAAATCTTTATTCTAATTATATTATCTTCGCCAGAAAATGTGAAACAGTTCTTGGGCGGCAGAGGATTTAACTCGCGAGTGAATTAATATTCGCTTGGAGACGATCCACTTGGTTATGTACCAGCACGGAGACGCTCCTGTTAGGTATATAATCCTTGTGGACGCTCCTCGACTCTAATACGATTCGCACGAATGGAATGGAGTCGCTAGCTATGGGTGAGTAATGAACAACGCTTCCAGTAAGGAGACGCTCCGGTTAGGAAACGGTTCACCAATAACCCACTCCTATAGTGCGATTCAGTAACTTTTAAAGATTTGTTATCTGTTAATATATAACGCCTGTGTGGCTGTTTGTATTAACGATTGTGCGATTCGGTAACTCCTAGTTAACACCGCTGGTTAAACATTGAAATCCAGTGGCATCTCTGTTAAAACATATGTCAAAATAACGAAAAGCACAAAAGAGAATACAAAAAACAAATATTTTTACATTGTGCACAGACGCTTTTGTTATTATTTCTGGACAAAGTAAGTACCTCTTTAAAATTTAATTTTATTACTATTATATTAATTATTTTTATATGTATGTATGTACATACATATGTATTTTTTGCAGAATGACTTCTACAGGAAATGTTAAGCGAAGCCGCGCCACAGCAGAGCAGCTAAGTCTAATGGTGGACTTCTTTATGGAAAATCCGGGACTGGCTGCGGGCAAATTTGCTAAAATGCACGGCAAATACGAAAATGATAAGAAGTGGAGCGAATTAGCGGCAAAGCTTAACAATGCTGGTGGAGCATTAAAAAGTGTTGAACAGTGGCATTCGGTAAGTAAAGATTGGTTCAGATATGAAATTTTAACTAAAAAATTTTTTACAAAAAGGTGTGGAAAGATTTAAAAAGTCGCACAAGCACAAAAGTGCGAGATCGCAGACGGCAGCAAGCTCTCACTGGTAATAGGCCCATGACCCATGAACCAATTTCGGAGCTGGAAAAGAGGGTAGTTTCTTTGATCGGGTCCGAGTACATAAAGGGCAACGAATCCGTCAAACAAAATGTGCCACTGGAAGAGGTAAGTTAAAATTAAGTAAATTTTTTTAAATATTTTTTTACAATTGTTTTCATTGTAAGGAATGTCAACTGCGTCTGGAAGAGGATGATGAAAGCGTGATGCTTGAAATACAAGCATCATCAATAGACGAGGTCGATGTAGAGACGCCAAAAACTCCAAAGTCGCCCCGTAGAATATTGAAGAGGAAAAGGAATGATGAGGACGACACGCGGGATAAATTTTTGGAAATAGCCCAACGACAGGCTACTGCTTTACAGGTATTTTCAATGAACGTAGTAAATCTACTTCTTAATAACTACTAATTTTTAATAGATGCTCGCTGAAAGTAATCAGCAAAATGTAGAAATCGGAAAATTAATGGCTGAGGCTGTAAAAACGATGGGAGAGGGACTGAAGCATGTGGCCGATGCTTTCAACCATTTAGCAGCTTCCATCAATCGACTGGTATAGTTTAGTCAATTTAAAATTTAGTTTTTAAGTTTCTATAATAAGTATTCTGTTGTTTTTTTTATGTGTGAAGTTCAATATTTTTTTTTGTAATAAGTATTTATACGTACGAAGTGCCTTGTTTAGTTTTTTAAGAATTGTTATTTTGTGGTAATTTCCTTTGTTAGTTTTTTAAGAATTGTTGTTTTTGTTAATTTATAGTTTTTTTAAGAATTGTTTTATGTTAATTTTCTTTTTAGTTTTTTATGTTAATTTCATTTTTGGTTTTTTTTAATAATTTTTGTTAAATTGATTTGATTTGTTTGTTGTTGTTTAAGCAATGTCTTTATGCATTTCGTTTCTATTTAAGAAACTTATCAGTAGACCGCAACCAAATTTGAAAAATGTTTACAAAACCTCAATGCTTATACATATACAAACTCTCAATATAATATTGAAAACTACAAACTATAAGCACAACAAAGAAAGATTTCCCAAATCAACAAACAAAATTATGCAGCTTGGGCTTATTTCATTTTTCACTATTTTCTATTTAAGTAACCTTTGGCACAAACTGCATAATTTTGTTTGTTGATTTGGGAAATCTTTCTTTGTTGTGCTTATAGTTTGTAGTTTTCAATATTATATTGAGAGTTTGTATATGTATAAGCATTGAGGTTTTGTAAACATTTTTCAAATTTGGTTGCGGTCTATTGATAAGTTTCTTAAATAGAAACGAAATGCATAGAGACATTGCTTAAACAACAACAAACAAATCAAATCAATTTAAAATTAATATAGATATCTAATTATTATTATTATTTTTTTTGTAAACTGAATGTGATAAATAAATGAATTTTTAATATATGTGTATGTATAACTTGGTATTTTATTTTCAAATTATTGATTAAAATTTTTTAAATATAGCATGGTTTTATACATATGAATATTATTTACGTAAAAAAATTAGCAATAAGTCGGTCTTGAACACGCTTTGCTGTTGAGGATGGTGTATTTTGGGTTACCAAAGGACTATCTATATGATGCTCGTAGATCTCGTCATTAAATGTGTTCATTTGCTCTTGTAAATGAATGTTGTGTAATACTGCGCAAGCATTAACTATTTTTCCTGAAATTTCAGGATTATATAAGAGCATTCTTTGTTGCGATAAACATCGCCAAGTAGCTTTAAGGACACCAAAGAGTCTTTCAATAGGGTTGCGAGCCTTACACAATGATTCATTGTAAAAAAATTTGGGACTCATCTCTGGTTGATTTGGTAAAGGAGTCATCAACCATGGTTCCAATGGGTATCCGGAATCACCTGCAGATATTTTGTAATTTTTTTAAATACAATTAGTTTAATATAAATCGATTTCTATGATGAAAAAGATTACCAATCAGAAACATATTATGGTGTCCATTTTCAAAACTCCTTTGCATGACTCTTCGAACTGCAGAACAACTCCATATGTATGAATCATGTCATGCTCCCGGATATTTAGCATTGACGTTTAATATTTTCAAATTTGGATCACATATCTAAGATAAGTATAACAAACGATTATGGAAACCAAATATGTAATTTCATCTTACCATTTGTACATTAAGAGAATGTTAACCATGATGATTGACATAAGCCTCCTCATGACTTTTTGGGGCCAAAATCGAGATGTGTGTACAATCCACAGCTCCAATAGTGCCCCTTACAAAACACGAGGAGGTTGAAGCAAAAGTTGCTTTTGCAGCTTGTCGCTCCACTTGGGTCATTGGAAACTTCACTTTTTCAAAAAACATGCTATGATTGATAGCATTAGTTACGCTATGTATGCATCGGCTTATGGACGGCTGGCTCATAGATATTCCCCACTGCTCTCCTACAGGCCGCTGATAGCATCCAGTTGCGTAAAATCGTAAAGCCGCTAGCACCTTGCAACACAAATCTATTAGCTGGTATTTCAAATTACCTTATATGTTCAAAACTTACCTTTTTCTCAGTAGCTATTGCCGTTATTCTAGAGCCTCTTAAATGGCCATCAAGCTGAAAAATTAAATCTTCAGCCAATTCCGGAGTTAATCGGTACAGCTTTTGAAACTCTGCAGCTGTTAAATGGAAAGCACTGTCTACATCACGGAGTAGACGACGATTTACTGTTCCTGCATTTATCATTTGCTCATTCCGTGTTAAATTTAATGACAAATACTCAAAAGCCATTATATTATATTAAAAATGTTTACTTCGTGTTAAAATAAACCATTAAAAAAGTGCTGCTGTTTATTTAACGAAACAGCTGTTCAAGAAAACGCTTGAAATAGCAAAGGCGTTTATTTTAAGGTTAACTACTTTTAACCAAACAATTGTCGTTAAAATTTCATACTGAATCGCACTACTAGGCTCAACAAACGAAGGCTTAGGCAAATAACACAATGACCAATATCATAACCAGTACGGAGACGCTCCTATTAGGTTACTTCAATGGCCTGGTTATTACCTTACCACAACGCGACCGAACCGACTTAAATAGAGTCACTATTTATGGGTGAGTAATGAACGTTTCTAGTAAGGAGACGCTCCGGTTAAGAAACGATTCACAAATAACCCACTCTTAGGCTCAACAAAAAGGATTAATCTAAATAATTCTACTTAAAGGAACGAAAGATGCGACTTACCTCTGAAATGATTTCCCAAGAACTGAATCCCGATTTCATTCTGTTGTGCCCTTTTATTGTCGTGACACAACAAAATGTTCCCTAACTGTCGTCTTATAATTTTACATAGCATTACATACGAGCTAACATTTCATTGGCCAATACTTGCTTATTATCATACATTCTTTACGCAGCAGAATTTTCTGTAATTGCGTCGTTACTTATATTCAATACTGCTTTGGTCCACAACTTAATTATGATCATAAATTCCTTTCCTACGCTGCAGAATGTTTTCTTATTAATTTACCAGCAATAAAACTTGTTATTCTACTCTATCACTATGCTACTTTATCGTTTCATACATTTGTATGTATGTACGTCTGTACACACACTCAACGCAGGCATTCATTGCTGTGATTGCTTTGTACAGTCACAATGTGTGCATATGTCTACAGGCAAATGAATGATTATTAGTATACACAACCAAGCGACAGAAAAACAATGTTGGTTTTTTTTTTCTTAGCTCAACTTGTGTGCCCGTTATACACATTGTGTGTGTAGGTATGTATGCCTGTACATGCACAAAATATTTAAAGCAACCACAGTGATGTGACGACGGTTGATTGTATGTTGTTTTTTTCTTTATGACCGATGAGCAGAACCAATCCGTCATGCGCACAATGGGACGCAGACTAATTTGGTTGCGTGGTCAATGATATAATAATTTGTACAGTTTATTTAATTCAGGATAAACTAATTATTTCAATATATACTCCACTTATTTTAATATATATACTATACTTATGCTATTTGTTAACTTAAAGCTATCGTGTTGTCGACTAGGTCGTCAAGATGTGATCAAAAACGAGCCATGCGACTTTTGGCCGTCACAGTGTACAATAAAGTTTATTTACCGTCTGAAAATGTGTCAGCAGTTTCCAACCAAAGGTTTTTAGCAAGAAGTTCAGCAACTTCTAATAAGACTTTTTCTGTGTCAACGATTAAATGTTTTTTATATTAACACCACCCCACTTAAAACCGATCGTCCTCATTCGGTCAGAAATAAGGAATATGAGCGATCGTCGTTATTCTCTGGTTATCTCTTTCTTTGGCTTGAGATAATTCAGGCATTGACATGTGAACTTGTGTTGGGTTATCGACAGGTATTAATTCTAGTAATTATAAGAGTCGTTGAAAATATTGCTGCAATGAATAGTATTAGATTTATTCCCAAATTCAAGTTATTTCTGGTACTGAGTAGCTTCTGTATTGTTAAATTGCATCTCTTTTACCATTTCTAATGATAGTTCCTTTTCGATGATTGGTGTTGCAAGATAGCGGGTAATGGTTTTATACGAGTTATTTCAAAGGGTTGGTAGACTTAATCCAATATTGTTATAGATTCATTATGGAATTGCACCAGGAAAGTTCCAGTAAGATTCATAGATTCTCCGTTGGTACGTATCGCTCCATCAAATTTATTTAAAAGGATTGTTCCAGGTGAAATCTCGTCTATTGTGGGTGTATTACGATTGCTTATGAGATTAAAATTTGCTGGTTTACTTTTGATTAGATTTGCTATGCAAGTGTCATTGTTTACATTTACTAAGATCTGTCTATTGCATATGGTAACATTATTATAATCCTTACATTTATTCTTTATTCCAAAAATTACATAATCGCATATTAATATTTTATCGTAATTAATCTTGTTTACATATTTTTCATATTTGATAGGTTTTAATAATATTTTGTTACAGTTATTAAGATTTGTCATTGATATGTTTATAAAATAAACAAAGAAATCATTATTAGATGCTATTTTTACATTTTCAAACTCAAATGCTTCTTCTAAGTTTATAAATGGGAATGAGCCTTGATTAATTATATTTATTTCTGTAGAGGATAATATAAAGGAGTTTATTATTCCTATTTTAGCCCAATGAATGGCATATTGAATATTAATTATTTGTTCCTTAATCATATCTAATATATATTTTAAAACTGTTATTTCATGTTGTCTTGCAGAGTTATTGTTAATGCCTTTTGTATTTTTCATAATTTCATTTGTTATATTGGTAATTTCTTTAATTTTCTCAATTTATAGTCTATTTGTAATTATTTGCTTATTATTATTTCTTAACATTTTATTAGTTTTTTTTTCTAAGATTTGAAAGTCATAATAATATTCTTGTTTTATCGTTCGGCTACAGGTCAGGTTTAAAAATCAATAACCACTAAATATTTTTTGATTATTTAATTTTTATCAAATGTTATTTTTCCCAATATTTCGAATAGCTTCGCTATTCATCTTTAGGGGAACAATGTAAATTAAAAATTAAATAAAAATACATTGAATTAACATATTTTCAATATGTCCATCGACCGTAGTCCTTAGCTGCGAATGTATAGAGTTGTTGTGTTCATAGATTGCTCTGTGCAGTAGTTCAGAAAAAGTGCATTGTCTAGCTCCGGCTTTTAGGCAACGTAGAATTTCCGAAAGGGTGGAGTGAAATTTTTCTGTCTGTTCATTAACGCTACTGCTATAAGGTGGTGTCCTAAATACTCTTATCTTGTATTGATTTTCTAGCATGAATATAATAGCTGTTGAATTAAATGATTTTTCATTATCCATAACGACTACTTCCGGTATACCTAGAGATAGCAACATTTCCCTAAGAGGTTCCTTTACATCCTCAACAGACGGGGATTTTAATATTCTGGCCTGCGCAAATTTCGAGAACTTATCTATGGCAGTTAGTATTGCTGTTTTCCTGTCATAAAATATCTACGTGTACGATTTGTCCAGGAAACCTTGGGATAGGTGTTTCCTGAATAGCAATTCTGATAGATTGATCTTAGATCTTTTTATTTTTGAATGCATGTTGGGAAAATAATATTTTGTTAAGAGTTGTGATTTATTTTCTACACTATTCGTATGACCGCGGTTATGTTCCTTAAGTATCTCAGTTTCTTGATCCTCTTTATATCGTAAGTCAGTTACTATGGTTCTAGAGTACTTAACTCTGTATTGGGTGAAGTTATCTCTGTAAATCCCCTGCAATTTCCCTAAGATTTCGTTCGATGCGTTAATGCAGTTGGTTACTGAAGGGATCAGATATTTTTTAAGAGTTTTGTAAGGGATGCTGTTAATATATCGGGGTCATTAATTCTGTGCCTATGATAAGTGGGAAAAATAATTTCAAAATTGTAAAGTGGTTGGCTTTCCTCATTTAAGATGCATATTTGGTTTTTAAATGCGTTAATGGGGGCGTCGGTGTATTGTATTAGGTTTTCGGATGAACTTTCATCACTGTGTATGGTAGATGTCAAGGTGTTGATTGAACTGTTTTCTTCTGGGGCCTGGATAATGCATTAACGACGACATTAGTGGTGCCTGGTTTGTATTGCAGTTCATAATTAAAATCTTCCAGGAATGCTTTCTATTGTTTGAGTTTGAAATTGGAGTTTTTATTACTAAAGGCATATTTCAATGGCAAATCGTCAGTAAGAATTCTTAACTTGGCGGATCCGTAAAGAAAATTTCTTAAAGACTTCAATGCCCACACTATGGCGAGCAACTCCTTTTCGTTGGTTCCGTAGTGTTTTTCCGATTTGCTGAGTGTTCTTGATAAAAATACTATCGGTCTATTCTCCTGGGATAGTACTGCTCCCAATGCAAAATTTATTGCGTCTGTCGTGAGAGTAAATTCTTTACTGAAATCTGGATATGCCAACATAACGTCTTCGGAAGTTAATATATTTTTCAATTTTATGAATGCGTCCATGGCTTCTTGACTTAGGTCAATTGGTACCCTTTTAGACATATATTTGAACGAACGTCCTGCCTCCCTTCTCAGAAACATTCTCAGGGATTTTATTTTTGCATAGTCCCTGATAAAGCGTCTATAATAGTTTGACAGGCCTAAAAATGGTCTTAATTCTTTCAGGAAAGTTTTGTATTGATTCTACTTTTTTTGTTAGTTGTTATGCCTTTGTCCTAAATTATGAAACCTAGAAATGCCACTTCTGTCTTCAGAAATTCGCATTTATCCAGTTGGGCTTTCATATTTGCGCGTTCTAAGGTTTTAAATATGGTATCTATATTTTCATAGTATTCCATTTCAGTTTTCGCAAATATAATTGTGTCGTCCATGTAGACAAAACATATCTTTCTAATATGTTCTCTCAGAATATCGTCTAAAGTACGCTAAAATATAGACGGTGCGTTTCTTAAGCCAAACGGAAGTTTTGTGAACTCGTACTTGTCGTTATTCACTGAAAACGCCGTTTTTTGCCTATATTTTTCCTTGAGTGGTATTTGGTGGAACCCACTTTTTAGATCAAGAGCCGAAAAGAATATATTTTTTCCTAGTTGTCTCAGAACATCATTTATTTCCGGAATCGGGTATCTGTCAGGTACTGATTGCTCATTTCATTTTCGGTAGTCTATTACCATTCTAAACTTTCTTTGACCTGATGCGTCCTGTTTTTTTGGAACGATCCAAATTGGAGAGTTACAAGGCGGTTTGGAAGGTCGAATTATTCCCTGATGTAAGAGTTCTCGTATTTGTTTCTTACCTCTTCTTTTAAATGTATAGGGTAAGGCTAGTATCGAGAATATATAAGTTCATCAGTTTTTTTTTGGATTTCAACTACGACAGCCGAGGTATACGTCAAGCTTTTGTTCGGTTCGCTAAAAAGTAGTCTGTGTCTTGAAATTATTTCCTCTAAATTGTTTTTCTGTTCTTCTGTCAAGTGCTCCGTTCTAATGTCAATAGTGTTCACTGATTGTGAAATTTTTTGTTTTATTTAAATTTTCCCATTTATTATTACATAATTTTCTGACGAATGAATTACTGCCGACAGCTCTTTAAGGCTATCATTTCCCAAAATACCATGAAAGAATTTGAGTGTTGGCAATAAAAAGAACTTTATTTTGTTAGAATGCTTATCAAATAAGTTTATAAAGGTGTGATCGGTTATTTCGGTATGTCCGCCTACTGAACTGGCCAAAAATGGTTCTTGGTTTGGTATGGGCTTTTGCACTAGATTTGACTGAATATAATTTTTATTAAATTTAAAATTTGTCCTGCACTTAATATAAGGCAAAGACGAGTTGGTTAATCTAAAAAATGGATATCGATAATATCGTTAGCCTCTAATTTATTTGGGGAATTTGGTTCATCTTGCAAGTATTCATCCAGTGTCGGAAGTTTCTCCTGGTTTTCGTAGTTAGTCATTTGCTGTTCGTAAGCTTGTTCGTCCTGCTGAGTTTCAACATGAAAATTTCTTTGGATTTTCGGATGGGGTCTTCTTTGTTCAGATTGATTAATTGGTCCTTTGCAAAAAAATCTATTATTTTGAACGGGTCTATTCATGTAGTTAATTGTGCTTGTTCTAACTGATTGGTCTATTTCCATCGGTTCGGGTCTTGGTTGTAGTTTTGTTCAGTTGGTGTTGGTGGATGAAAACTCGAATTTACGTAAGCTTGAGCAGGTACATAAGAAGGTCTTAGAAATGAATTTGGATAATTTTGTGGTCTTATTTGATTGAAGCTTGCCCGCCCTGTTCTGAATTTGTGGAAAAAATTCTTGTTGGTAGCTACTTATACAACGGGTGTTCTGCCTATTATTATTAAATTTGGATTGATTGTGCGAGCTCGCGAATTGCGTTCTCGTAGATTGATTTTCCATCTTTGGGCAGAGGTATAACGCCTTTGGTTCCATTGGTTCTTTCATCCCTTAATGCAGTGGCATATTTCCTCTAAGGCCTCTAATAAAAGTGCCTAGAGCCTTATCTCGATAGGTTTGTGTAAGCAAATTTAATACTTCCCTGCCTATATCCATGCAGGATAATTTATTTTTAATTAAAGAGAGATGGGAATATACTTGTTGATAAAATTCTTTAACCTTATTATTACCTTGGACAAGAGTACTCATCTGATACCCTACTGTAGTAAGGTTCCTTTTATCTGCGTAATTTAACGCCAGACATTTTGTTATACTTTCCCAATTTAAGGGGATTTTATATGCTTCTAAGGCGGCGTCTGCGCTATTCACTATCTTGTTTCTAATCGTGGTTAGAATCGCATAATATTTTGGCGATACCCTAGTGTTTTCATAAATCATTAATATCCTTTCTACGCTCTTTTTCCAAGAGCTAAATTCAGAAGGATTCCCTGGAAAATCTCTTAAGCCACGGAAAATGTCAGGGACTTTGTCTAAATCTGTTAAATTGTTTCTGAATCTCTCTTCTATTTACTGGTTCTCACCACCTATGTTTATGTTAAGATCTAGATATTGTCTGATGGCCAATACCCACTGTTGTGCGCAAATCCTAGCTACTCTATCATCTTCATTTTTCCTATTTCCTTTAACTACGGGTGCTGCGTTTGGAGGATGGACATTATTTAGGACTGGAAGCCTCATTATGAATTTTTGGTTTTCAAAATTTAATATTTGGTTATTTCTGTTGGAGGGTCACATATGAATCACAACAGTTGTTATTTTATTATAATTAATTAATATTTTAGCTTGGTTTCACTTCTTAATACTAAACATAAAATATTTGGACATGATTTGAAAAGAATTAATATTTGTGTCAATAGAGCTTTTACTATATATTTTCCTATTTATTTCATTTGATTGCTTAAAAAGCTTATTAAAACTTTAGTTTGAAAAAAATTTCTACAATTCTACGCTCTAAGATTATTATTATATATTTTAAATTTGCGATTATAAGAGCGTTTCACTTTCAAAAGTTATTTTTTAATATAAATTTACTATTATGTAAGTATTCCACTTTCAAAAATTATTTTTTAATATAAATTTACTATAAATATTTCACTTTCAAAAATTATTTTTCAATAAAACTTTACGATTATATAAGTATTTCCACAGTAAAATTTATAAGTGTTTCACTTTTTTTTATTATTTCAAATTCTTTAATTATAACTTAAATAACTATCCTTACAATAAGATAACGGCTTTCATAGTAAAGATGGAAGTACGACGTGTTCCTTTTCCGAATTCTTTGTACTAATGGTGTCAGCAACTTCACTCAGGACTTTCCTCGGATGATCTTGTTCGATCCTTTTCTTGCTGTTATGTTATTACTTCTGCAGCCTGTGGGGTGCTTCACCAATTTCTTCCTTTGTAGCCTATGGGGTACTTTTGCAAAAATTCCTTGGTTTGAATTCCTTTTAGTTACAGCCTGTGGGGTGTTTTTACTGAAAGCTCATTCCATTTAACGTTGGGGGGCAATTAACATAATTTTAATTTAATTGCCTAAAAAATAAACTTTATTTAGTTCCGTTCATCACTAAAAGAAATTTAAAACTGAAACTTATTTCTACCTTTAAGTTTAATTACACTTTTGTTTTATAAAATATGCTTATTAATTATATTAATACGCTTACGATCTAATTTCATAACATATGCTTATTAATAATATTGGTACATGTTTGTTACCGTGTGCAATAAAGTCTATTTACCGCCTGAAAATGTGTCAGCAGTTTCGAAACAAAAGTTTTTAGCAAGAATGTCAGCAACCTCTAATAAGACTTTTTCTGTGTCAACGATTAAATGTTTTTTATAGTAACATATACATGTATAAAATATATATATACAGCTATTCCATAAAATTTTGTAAAAATTTGTAAGGTTCAATGTGAAGTTGAACCACTATGAAAACATTAGAAAATGTAATTATATATATATGTATATATATATATATATATATATATATATATACATATATATATATATATATATATATATATATATATATACATATATATATATATATATATATATATATATATATATATTATATATATATATATATATATATATATATATATACATATAATATATATATATATATATATATATATATATATATATTTATGAATATGTTTTGTTGTAGACCTTTTTGAGTAAATTTGTTTTGTTTGTGATGTCCTTTTCGGCTTGAGGTCTTTTTTATAATAAAATAATATTAAAATTTTTCTTTTAATATATATTTATTTCTCCGATATTTCGACCAACTCTGTTGGTCATCTTCAGGGAATTACAATTTTCTAAACAAAAAACAAAAACAATAAACTACTTAATATTAAATTATTTACAACAACAAAAATCATAATCACATTTTTATAGTCCTAGTGTAGTCACTTGTTTATTCTTCTAAACTTTGTCACCTACTGTTTACTGGTTTTTTTCTTGTTCTGTGTTTGTTTATTGTATATCTATAGATGTGTGCGCAATTGTCAGTGTCTGATTTATAGTTAATTCTCTTGTCAGTGGGAGTATTTATTATGTGTAGCATCTCTGCATGTATCTCTTTGTGTTATTCTTCCCTCTTTCCAATATTTTTACTTTGTTTAAGTCTGGTTGGTGTCCAGTTATTGCACAGTGGGCAGCAAGTGTAGTTTTTTGGGTCAAAGATTTATTATTGTTGTTTAGATCAGATTTATGTCCAGATATTCTAGTCTTTAGTTTTGTTCTTGTCGTGCCAATATATATTTTCTTACATGCTTCGGTGTCGTCTCCATTGCAAGTTATTTCATAAACTAAATTTGATTCGTCCACTGTATTGATTTTTGATTTCATGTTTGTGAATAACTTCCTTGTTGTATTGTTCGTTTTCATTGCTAGTATGTATTTGTCTCTGTCATATATATCAGAATTTTTTATCCTTTCTGATAACCCAGGTATGTACTGTACTGATCTATAAATTGTTGTTGGTTTTTCAGTTATTACATTGTGTTTTTTTTTCTCTTCTGGACTTCAATTCTTATTAGTTGGTTAACTACTCTAGTTGGAAAATCGTTTTTCCCCAAAATATTCTTAATTTTTATTATATTATTTTTATGAAACTCAGCGTTGCTGGTATCTAGTACTCTATTAATAAAATTAGTAGCGGTATTTAAAATCATATTGCGAGGATGTTTTGAATAGAAATGTATAAGTCTTCCACTGGCTGAAGGTTTTTGAGACCAATCTAATTTAATTATGTTGTTCTTTCTCACAATCAAGACGTCTAAATAGGGTAATTTATTGTCGGATCCCATTTCCAATGTAAACTTAATTTCTTTATTGAAGTCATTTAAAGCTGCCAGTGTTTCGTCTACTTTGTCGGTTTTTACAATTCCAAATAGGTCGTAAACGTATTTTGTCATTTTCCTTGGCTTAACGTCTATTTTATTTAGCACTGATGTCAGTAATTCTTCCATTATTATGTCAGCTACCACTGGAGATGCTGGAGATCCCATCGGCTTTCCTTTTTTCTGTTCGTAAAAATTGCCATCAAAGATTACAGGTATTTTAAATATAATGACCAACCAGACTTAAACAAAGTAAAAATAATGGAAAGAGAGAAGAATAACACAAAGAGATACATGCAAGATATGATAAACATAATAAATACTCCCACTGGCAAGAGAATCAACTATAAATCAGACACTGACAATTGCGCACACATCTATAGATATACAATAAACAAACACAGAACAAGAAAAAAACCAGTGACCAGTAGGTGACAAAGTTTAGAAGAATAAACAAGTGACTACACTAGGACTATAAATATGTAATCATGATTATTGTTGTTGTAAATAATTTAATATTAAGTAGTTTATTATTCTTGTTTTTTTGTTTAGAAAATTGTAATTCCCTGAAGATGACCAACAGAGTTGGTCGAAATATCGGAGAAATAAATATATATTAAAAGAAAAATTTTAATATTATTTTATTATAAAAAAGACCTCAAGCCGAAAAGGACATCACAAACAAAACAAATTTATTCAGAAAGGTCTACAACAAAACATATTCATAAATATATATATATATATATATATATATATATATATTTATATATATATATATATATATATATATATACATATATATTATATAATATATATATATATATATATATATATATATATATATATATCTTAAATTCCGAACTGATTTTATTGAGATACTTCGTTGGGTATGTTGCATTTGAAATTATTCCGAAATTGCAATGCGAAAAGCGCTGTAATGACCTTAGGAAGATGTTTATATTCTTTAAGAATTATCAGTCTCTGACAGATTTTAGAAATTTAGCTGCTCCATCAGGCAAACTAATAGATGAAAGTAAAAGACATATTTAATTATGTCACAATAGCTTTAAAACTGAACCGGAACTAAATGGTATAAAATCATTACGACCTTCTGAACACGAAAAACGCTGTACCGTTTTTTAGATAACGGTATTTTGTGTTTTTCGGTCCCACTCAAATCCTTGTGGAGCCCAACCGAAAAACCTGATCAAGATAGGTCGCATATCGTTGAAAACGTAATTGAATGCCTTTTTCGTCGATATTTCTTTGAGACAAGAAATGGCTGAGTTATGGCACCTCAAAGTTCAAAATTTGCCTATTTTTTACGTTTGTTTCAAAATTTTTCATTTTTATTTTCTTTGTTTCCTACGTTATAGTAAAAATCTGGAATGTTTTACTTATATACCAACATTTTAAGCGTATTTTGAAAAAAAAGCTGATGAAAAATAATGTTAAATCGGCTATAATTTAACCTCCCTTTTGCCGCAGTACAGAAAATGTATTTTCTAACTTGTCCTTATTAAGAGATTTTGTCATGACATAATATAAGTACACGCCCTTCTTTTAAAAAGTCATTAAGCAGCACAAGAACTGAATTAAGAGTGAGCTTCATACCATTTGAAAAGAAAACACCCTTTTTCTGGTCAACGAATTTCACGTCATCCAGATATTCCATAAAATTTTTTATGAATTTGTGAGGTTCAATGTGAAGTTGAACTGATCTGTGGTAGTTATTATATTGTTACAAAGCTTAGAAATCGATTTAAATAAACCGACAACCCTGGTCAACACAATATAGATAATATTCAAATTAACGGAAATGGAATACTCTGGAATATACAAGATCATTCGAGGCTGTGCCAATAATAAGTGTAAATAACAACAACGAAAAACGTTGCAACATAAATGCTAAGAGATTTATTCTTAATGATCTTGTACGCAAGTATTCGCTGCTAATAAAGCTAAACAGGTTCACAAGTATACACAGCCATATACACATAGCAGAAGAAGAAACAAAACTACATAACACACAGAACACTCATACATAAAACCACACATAGTTAGCAAAACACACAAGTCAGCATTGTCATGTATACAAACACACGTATATAGCTACATGTTAAGTAAAGTACAACCATGCCCAAAAGCTTCGCGAAGCTACCAGACTATATAAAGACACTGCCAGAGCTCACCGAGGGAGTGTGATTTCAAATATAGACGTGTTAACATCGCTAAGTGTTGAGTAGTACAAATACTCGTGTAAATAAAGTAATAAATAAAGTGTTGCCGCATTATATTTCTAAAATTAATTTGTCTGTGTTTTAATTTGACGCAATTAAACGAATTCCTGAAGGATAAGTGAAAACCCGTTTTTACGAAAAGGTCTAAAAACGTAACAATTGGTGTCAGAAGTGGGATTGCAAAAATAATTAAAAGGACATAGCAATTTAAGAAAAAAAAAGGACATTAAAAAAAATTAATATATATATATATAATCATAAAATTTGAGGAGCTAAAAGTTGAACAGCTGAAAAATGAGCTCGGTAAGCTGGAATTGCTAGCTGCAGGTAACAAAGCTGTACTGCAGAAGAGGCTGATAGATGAGCTTAAGAATCCCGGCATGGACATCGGGACATACGAGTTTGAGACAAATACGATGTGCAGGTATGCCCTCCTGCCACGACCAGCAGCATGGACATAAATTCAATGTTCGCTGCTATGATGATCCAAATAAACAGAACTCTCTGCAGATGTTAGAAAAGCTTGTAGCCGAAAAACAGGAGTCAAATAAAGCCACGAACGAGACCCTTGTAGAGGTTTCTGAGCCATTAACAGGAGGGGGGATTCTATTGAGAATAAATTCTCAGAGCTGGCGGATAGAGTCCAACATCTAGAAAGCGGTGGCCTGGAACAGCATGCAAAGGAGTTCGAAGAGAAATTGTATACTCTAGAGGACAAAGTGCATAGCCTGGAGTGTAGTGGCGGGCCAGTACGAGCAGTTGCGGAGGTTTCTGCGCGGATAAAAGCGCCATGCTTCGACGGCAGCGTACCATTAGGCATCTTTAAATTCCAGTTCGAGACAGTTGTTAGCAGAAATGGATGGGATGCTGAAGAAAAGGCCATAGAGTTGATTTTGTCCTTAAAGGGTTTTTATTTCATTTGTTCTCATTCTAGAAACAGTAGTAGCTTGAGTTTTTTTACGTTTATTCATGAATAAAAATATCTAATTTAGAATTTTCAATTTAAAAAAATTTACACTCATAAAATAGTGAGTAAAATGACCTATTGAACAGTATTGAGTGTACAACATATATATTGCACACTTGATATAACTGTCCACTGAAATGAGTTGTTTTCTCCCTTGTTCTCTGCATTTACTGTTTAGTCATATTCCCATACAAATACAATCAATATTTGCGCTTCAAAAATATGCAATATTGTACCCTTTTTTAACGTCTTGTGCTCACCTTTAGTACATGCATACATAAGTATGGCTGTTATTTATTTATAATAGTTCTTTCATACTATTGCAAAGACCGAAGAAAACTTTCCTTTTATTTGTTAATAAATTAACTATTTGACAAACTGTCATTGTACTATTATAATATTAAATTTATATGTTGGGTGGTTAAGCAATGTCTATATGCATTTCATTGGCGCTTTTTACCAAATCGTCACTAGACTTCAACCAAAGTTTTGAAAAGTTTCAAACTTCTCAAATTATTAAAAGATTTTTATAAATCATCTGAGAATTATGTTAATAAATTAACTGTAAAAATTCACAAATGATTTAAGAAAATCACATAGAAACGTTTTTATAAAAAATTAATAATCTACATATTTAGTTATGTATTTAATATGAATGTTTTAGATAAAAAAACAGGACGTCCACAACCAAGAAAAAAGGTTTTTTGGAATTAAATATATTCCCGGCCTCACTAACAACAAATAAAACAAAAATAGACAAAAATTATATATTTTGCTTACAAACCCAAGAAAACATTAAATATAATACTCATAAAAACAAAAACCCCAATGAAAAATTACAACAAAGTAACGTAGTGTATGAAATACCATGCAAAGGTAATAATGCAAACAGCTCTAATATGTTATATATTGGCTAGAGCTGTGCCGAACTTCATCAAACGCTCTCAAACGCTCGTTTTTGTCAACAACCTCTAATCAAACCCATGTAATTTAAATGGGTTTAGTTAGAGGTTGTTGTCAAAAAAGAGAGTTTGAGAGCGTTTGATGAAGTTCGGCACAGCTCTAATATTGGCACAACAAAAAGAAATCTAGAAACAAGAATAAACGAACATAACAATGATATGAACAAAAACAAAGGGAATACTGCTCTCTCACAACACGTAATAGGGCTATTACACTGACGTACATGTTGGCCAACATGCTCGACAACATACCAAATCTCTTGGTGTAATCGCATGTCGTGAGACAAGTTGGTCGTTTTTAAAATTTTTTGATTTTCTGATGTTCGTCGCGTACCAACATACTGGTGTAATAACTAGAGCTGTACCGAACTGAATCAAACGCTCGTTTTTGACAAGAACCTCTAATCAAACCCATTTAAATTACATGTAATTTAAATGGGTTTGATTAGAGGTTCTTGTGAAAAACGAGCGTTTGAGAGTGTTTGAGAGCATTTGATTCAGTTCGGTACAGCTCTAGTAATAACGTGTCGGTCGTACTTCATGTAAAAAGTCAGTTCACTTGTGGCCGTTGCCGTTGCTGTGGGTTGATCGGAAAGTTGCAAAAAACATGTTTGGGTTTTCATAATTCTAATAAAAAAACATGGAATATAATTATAACATTCCAATGTTTTTTTTCTCTTTGTCAGTAAAAACCCTTTAAAAAACTACCAGCAATAAAACGCAATGTACGAAATCTATTTATGAATACACCCTCAATAAAACATGTTTGAAATTTTCCCAATTATTTATTGAACCAAATAAATTGAGGGAACTTCACATGCCTGCGCAGAAGAATAAAATTTTGTGCGTGATTACGTTATCTGTTTTCTATCATTCTTGGTTTTTAAACTTTTGGCACTGCTATTGAGATGCTGACATTGGAATATTATTCCAAGGACGAGCGGCATGCACATAGAACTGCCATTCTGAAACTAGGCACTTGTGACGGGGTATTACACTGTTACGATTGCGTTGAGATTGGAAAAAACAAATTTTATCAAAACTGTACTTAGTTAATTGAATATTTATGATTTTATGAAAAAAAATAATTGTCCTAATTTTTAACAAGATCTCGAACGATAATCCGTAGAGATTATTATTTTTCATACCTTTCTATACATATCTCATAATATTGTTAAAGTACTTCTTTCATACAATATTTTTTGAAAGAAAAAATTTAATTTTCTGAAATTAATTTGTGTTGAAGTTCTTTAAATTAATTAAATGCTTACGTGTATGGAATTTTTCAGAACAGTAATTATAGCTTCGCAAGTTTCAAAAATTATGTTGCTTATAGACGGCTGGGATATATAAGTTTTAAATTTTAAAGAAGCAAAAGTTTTACCCGTTGCCGAAAATCGTAAAGTGGAAGATAATCGTTTATGCGGTGAAAAAGATTCTCTCATTTGTGTGTCCTGCTTTACAATTAAAGGAGCCACTTTCTGCAGCAATTCGCAATAAATATTTTTATCCATTCTCAAGAAATTTCTGTAGTCTTCAGGTGCGGTTGCTTCTAATTCCCTGAATAAATTGGTATGGGACAATTTTTTTCCTTTTTCCCAACCATTCTTTTACCCATATTTTTCTTTTTCTTTTATTTACGTTTTCCTCCTCTTGTAATGGTATTTCATTGATAACCATAGCTGCTACAACTTTCCGCTTCATTGCCATGCTCCCACTTCAAAAAGTTTTGTATAATGGAGTACGCCATCAGCGTTCGATAGTGTAATAGCAAAACGTAAACTTCGCCGTCGAGCATGTCGGCCGACATGTCCGTCAGTGTAATAGGGCTATAAGAAACGAGATTAACAATCGTTTGTATTAATGTAGGGTACAGAATATGTATATTATTTGTGTAGAAACAAATAAATATCAATTCGCACCGAAGTGATAATATGTACCTACATACATGTGCAATATCTGATGCATATTTGAGGACTACCTTCAATTTCGTAAAATAAAATATCCATAGTATTTAAATTCAAATTACTTTATTGATAATAAAACATATTACAACAAAGTAGTTTCCTTTTCTAATGATTTAAAACTTTAACCTTTTGAGCACTAGATGATATGAAGAATGCTTAGGCAGTAAAGTTATTATCAGGGCAAGTTTAAATATGCACAAAATTAAAGGAAAAAAGCGCAAAATAAACACAAAATAAGCCCAAGAATAAGCAAAAAAAGCTCAAATAAGCTTTCAAAAATTAAACAATGTAACCACTTTTCATTTATTTTACTGAAATAATTTTTGATTACAAAGTACAATCATATGTTTTTTTAGATTTTCAAAAAGGAAAGATCTTCGATTATCGCATAAAACTGTAGAATATATTGAAAAAATTCTTTTTACATCATTGGATGTAGTAGGAGCGAACTTAAACAACAATAATTCGCTTGGAGATAGCGAATCAATGTCTTCATCACCTTCGCTTTTGTTTAGAAAAATATTATTTTTAATTTTAATTAATGTTTGAATTCCAACGTTTCGATTCATAACTTTATTGAACTTTTCAAAAAATATTTTGTTTCCAAGATTTTTCATCTTTTCTTCCACTTCTTCTATGATGGACAAGCTTTCTTTTAAAGAAAGTCCTCTTCTTTCTAGTTTGATTATACTTCGGCAAATACATTCGAAATTACATTTTATGTACGCAAGATCAGATTTTAAAGATTAATTTTTAAATAGAGTTTTTGCTTAACATATTGATTCCGCATCACCATCGGAAAGTGCATTTAACACATTTGTAAATTTCTGTATAGTTGTCACAATAATAAACAGCAGCTTTGAGCCAAGTACCCCATCTAGTTATACAAGGAGCGGGGGGGTCGGTTATATTTGGATACATATCGTGCAATAAACCAATCCGAGATGGTGCCTAGAGATTCATGATTGAATTAAAATTGTTTTAAGCATATTAAAAATATACATATGTATATAAGTATAGTATATATACATATGTACATATATACCACACATAGTATGTATGTATGTATTACATACCTTAAGAAAAACAGCTTTGCAATTTGCAATAAGGGAGTTTACATCTACGAAGTGCAAGCATATGAAATCTGCAACTCTATGCAGTCCATGAGATAGGCACGTAACGTGAAGCATCTGCGGGTATACAATTTTTAATGATTTCATTGTAGAAACCATATACGGTGCCGCGTCAGTAACAACCAACATAACGTTTTTATATTCAATACCTGTTTAAATAAAAAATATTTTTAAACTAGAACCTGATCATGAAATTTGAACTGTATAATTACATACCATTGGGCCATAATAATTGCAAGCTATCTGTAAAAAAAGCTGCCATAGAGCTATTGTTAGCTCTTTCGACGTGTGCCAAATTAAGAAGATAAGACTTTTCTTTTTCTGTTTTATCCAATATGCCAAAAACAAAGTTTGCAACCAGGCGTTTTTGACTATCAGTTGTTTCATCTAAAGGAACCCAGATTTTTTTATTAAAAGCTTTCGATTGCAGTTTCTTATTATACTTTTCATAAAGTGTGACTACATATTTATTTCGTAGAACTGTCTCAGATGGTACAGAATGTTTTGTATACTTTTCCAAGAAAGATTTAACGTCTGAATTATTTATTTTATCTAATGGAATATTTGCTGCCAAAAATGTTTGGCATAATTCCATGCTAAATTGGTTTATACTCGGGTCACTTGAGTAACTTGTCAACAATGATTGTGAAGGAGTTGTTTGAGTTTTTTCATCGAACTTTTTGTGTTTAGCCGTTCCTAAATGCTGCTGAACGTTATATACTTTGCATCCAGAAATTGTACAATTGCAAAGCACACAAAAAAGAATTGAACTATCAGCCTAAAACACTCCTGGATATTCTCTTACAATAAGAGCATTAAATTCTTTTTTAGTTTCCTTAGGCATTTTTGGTTACACAGAAAATTGTTCACAGTTTAAATAAATTACAATAGTTAACCAGAAACTAACTGCTTTTTTCAGAAGCACAACTACACATTAACAAATGCTAGCAATGTCAAGAGTTAAAGAATAGAAAATTGCATGTGTGAGAAAAGGACAAACACACTTTTGCTTTTTATTTGCAACAGAAAGACTCAAAAATTATTTTCAAGGGCTGCCAAATTGCATTATAAGCAAATTCAAGCAGAGTGTATCAAATAAAGCAATTTTACAAAAAAAGGTACAAAATGCCAGCAAAATGCTTGATTTATTATACATAAATAGATTAAGCATTTCTATTCTACGTACAACAAATTTTTTTGATATACAAACTTTTCTATAAAAAAATTATCGATATAGAATATTTTATGGAAAATTAATTGGAATGAAAAATTTTCTTTCTGTATATATATCTTACAAAAAATGTTTTCTATTGAAAATGTTTTCTGTCCGTCTGTCCGTCTTTCTGTACGTGAAATCGGGTTTCCCCAGCCCCCAGAAGAGCTAGAGACTTCATTCTTGGACTGATCGATTGGAAGTGAGCTAACTTATAGTGGTATTGAAATTCAGAAATCGGAAGGACGGTTCCAGAGCTGGGAAGCTTACACGTATTTCTCGACGCAAAATTAACACCAAAAACTGATTATTTGTTTGCTTATTTGAAAATTGAGAATATTTCATGCCTTGGGACTCCTCCATTGTCCATTTAAAACTTTAAAAAAAAAATTTTCCAGGGATGGGAAATTAAGAATTTTTTTTTTTGGTACATGCGGTGTTTTGTGGTACATATAATAACTAAAATCTTTAAAAATTTAAAGTTTTTCTTAAATAAAACCGTTTTTAGTGTAATGAAGATTTGCATCGATGAAAAAAATTAAACAATTTAAAGTTCCCATCCAGGGTTAGGAAATTAAATCTTTTTTTTTATACAATAAGCTAACCAAAAATCAACTGACGTCATTTTTCCTGGTTAAAATTAATTTTTATTTCGGCAAAACAAAATTGGTATCAAAAATTAAAAAAAAATCAAAATTTCGATTCCAGGGTTCGGTACTGCAATATTTTGTAGTACAAGAAAGTAACGAAAGTGGTAACAAATTCGTAATTTTTCTTAAATAAAACCACTTTATACGTCATGAAGACTTCCATTGGTAGCAAATAATTTAAAAAAATTAAATTTTCGATTCCAGGGATCGGAAATTTAATATTTTTTTACACATTCGGTATTTTGTGGTACATATAATAATTAAAATGTTTAAAAATTTAAAGTTTTTCTTAAATAAAACCGTTTTATACATCAGGAAGATTTGAATAGATGGAAAAAAATTTAAAAATTTAAAAATTCTTATCCAGGGTTAGGAAATTTTAATATTTTTGTACATTAAAATAACTAAAAATCAACTAACGTCGTTTTATCCTGGTTAAAATTATTTTTGTTCCTGGTAAAACAGAATTGGTATTAAAATAAAAAAAAATAAAAATTTGATTGCAGGGCTCGAAAACTGATATATATTGTAGTACAAGAAAGTGACAGAAATGGTTACAAATTTGTAGTTTCACAAGTTCATTGCAGGTTCACAAGTAATTTAAATGGGTTTGATTAGAGGTTCTTGTCAAAAACGAGCGTTTGAGAGTGTTTGAGAGCATTTGATTCAGTTCGGTACAGCTCTAGTAATAACGTGTCGGTCGTACTTCATGTAAAAAGTCAGTTCACTTGTGGCCGTTGCCGTTGCTGTGGGTTGATCGGAAAGTTGCAAAAAACATGTTTGGGTTTTCATAATTCTAATAAAAAAACATGGAATATAATTATAACATTCCAATGTTTTTTTTCTCTTTGTCAGTAAAAACCCTTTAAAAAACTACCAGCAATAAAATGCAATGTACGAAATCTATTTATGAATACACCCTCAATAAAACATGTTTGAAATTTTCCCAATTATTTATTGAACCAAATAAATTGAGGGAACTTCACATGCCTGCGCAGAAGAATAAAATTTTGTGCGTGATTACGTTATCTGTTTTCTATCATTCTTGGTTTTTAAACTTTTGGCACTGCTATTGAGATGCTGACATTGGAATATTATTCCAAGGACGAGCGGCATGCACATATAACTGCCATTCTGAAACTAGGCACTTGTGACGGGGTATTACACTGTTACGATTGCGTTGAGATTGGAAAAAACAAATTTTATCAAAACTGTACTTAGTTAATTGAATATTTATGATTTTATGAAAAAAAATAATTGTCCTAATTTTTAACAAGATCTCGAACGATAATCCGAGGAGATTATTATTTTTCATACCTTTCTATACATATCTCATAATATTGTTAAAGTACTTCTTTCATACAATATTTTTTGAAAGAAAAAATTTAATTTTCTGAAATTAATTTGTGTTGAAGTTCTTTAAATTAATTAAATGCTTACGTGTATGGAATTTTTCAGAACAGTAATTATAGCTTCGCAAGTTTCAAAAATTATGTTGCTTATAGACGGCTGGGATATATAAGTTTTAAATTTTAAAGAAGCAAAAGTTTTACCCGTTGCCGAAAATCGTAAAGTGGAAGATAATCGTTTATGCGGTGAAAAAGATTCTCTCATTTGTGTGTCCTGCTTTACAATTAAAGGAGCCACTTTCTGCAGCAATTCGCAATAAATATTTTTATCCATTCTCAAGAAATTTCTGTAGTCTTAAGGTGCGGTTGCTTCTAATTCCCTGAATAAATTGGTATGGGACAATTTTTTTCCTTTTTCCCAACCATTCTTTTACCCATATTTTCCTTTTTCTTTTATTTACGTTTTCCTCCTCTTGTAATGGTATTTCATTGATAACCATAGCTGCTACAACTTTCCGCTTCATTGCCATGCTCCCACTTCAAAAAGTTTTGTATAATGGAGTACGCCATCAGCGTTCGATAGTGTAATAGCAAAACGTAAACTTCGCCGTCGAGCATGTCGGCCGACATGTCCGTCAGTGTAATAGGGCTATAAGAAACGAGATTAACAATCGTTTGTATTAATGTAGGGTACAGAATATGTATATTATTTGTGTAGAAACAAATAAATATCAATTCGCACCGAAGTGATAATATGTACCTACATACATGTGCAATATCTGATGCATATTTGAGGACTACCTTCAATTTCGTAAAATAAAATATCCATAGTATTTAAATTCAAATTACTTTATTGATAATAAAACATATTACAACAAAGTAGTTTCCTTTTCTAATGATTTAAAACTTTAACCTTTTGAGCACTAGATGATATGAAGAATGCTTAGGCAGTAAAGTTATTATCAGGGCAAGTTTAAATATGCACAAAATTAAAGGAAAAAAGCGCAAAATAAACACAAAATAAGCCCAAGAATAAGCAAAAAAAGCTCAAATAAGCTTTCAAAAATTAAACAATGTAACCACTTTTCATTTATTTTACTGAAATAATTTTTGATTACAAAGTACAATCATATGTTTTTTTAGATTTTCAAAAAGGAAAGATCTTCGATTATCGCATAAAACTGTAGAATATATTGAAAAAATTCTTTTTACATCATTGGATGTAGTAGGAGCGAACTTAAACAACAATAATTCGCTTGGAGATAGCGAATCAATGTATTCATCACCTTCGCTTTTGTTTAGAAAAATATAATTTTTAATTTTAATTAATGTTTGAGTTCCAACGTTTCGATTCATAACTTTATTGAACTTTTCAAAAAATATTTTGTTTCCAAGATTTTTCATCTTTTCTTCCACTTCTTCTATGATGGACAAGCTTTCTTTTAAAGAAAGTCCTCTTCTTTCTAGTTTGATTATACTTCGGCAAATACATTCGAAATTACATTTTATGTACGCAAGATCAGATTTTAAAGATTAATTTTTAAATAGAGTTTTTGCTTAACATATTGATTCCGCATCACCATCGGAAAGTGCATTTAACACATTTGTAAATTTCTGTATAGTTGTCACAATAATAAACAGCAGCTTTGAGCCAAGTACCCCATCTAGTTATACAAGGAGCGGGGGGGTCGGTTATATTTGGATACATATCGTGCAATAAACCAATCCGAGATGGTGCCTAGAGATTCATGATTGAATTAAAATTGTTTTAAGCATATTAAAAATATACATATGTATATAAGTATAGTATATATACATATGTACATATATACCACACATAGTATGTATGTATGTATTACATACCTTAAGAAAAACAGCTTTGCAATTTGCAATAAGGGAGTTAACATCTACGAAGTGCAAGCATATGAAATCTGCAACTCTATGCAGTCCATGAGATAGGCACGTAACGTGAAGCATCTGCGGGTATACAATTTTTAATGATTTCATTGTAGAAACCATATACGGTGCCGCGTCAGTAACAACCAACATAACGTTTTTATATTCAATACCTGTTTAAATAAAAAATATTTTTAAACTAGAACCTGATCATGAAATTTGAACTGTATAATTACATACCATTGGGCCATAAAAATTGCAAGCTATCTGTAAAAAAAGCTGCCATAGAGCTATTGTTAGCTCTTTCGACGTGTGCCAAATTAAGAAGATAAGACTTTTCTTTTTCTGTTTTATCCAATATGCCAAAAACAAAGTTTGCAACCAGGCGTTTTTGACTATCAGTTGTTTCATCTAAAGGAACCCAGATTTTTTTATTAAAAGCTTTCGATTGCAGTTTCTTATTATACTTTTCATAAAGTGTGACTACATATTTATTTCGTAGAACTGTCTCAGATGGTACAGAATGTTTTGTATACTTTTCCAAGAAAGATTTAACGTCTGAATTATTTATTTTATCTAATGGAATATTTGCTGCCAAAAATGTTTGGCATAATTCCATGCTAAATTGGTTTATACTCGGGTCACTTGAGTAACTTGTCAACAATGATTGTGAAGGAGTTGTTTGAGTTTTTTCATCGAACTTTTTGTGTTTAGCCGTTCCTAAATGCTGCTGAACGTTATATACTTTGCATCCAGAAATTGTACAATTGCAAAGCACACAAAAAAGAATTGAACTATCAGCCTAAAACACTCCTGGATATTCTCTTACAATAAGAGCATTAAATTCTTTTTTAGTTTCCTTAGGCATTTTTGGTTACACAGAAAATTGTTCACAGTTTAAATAAATTACAATAGTTAACCAGAAACTAACTGCTTTTTTCAGAAGCACAACTACACATTAACAAATGCTAGCAATGTCAAGAGTTAAAGAATAGAAAATTGCATGTGTGAGAAAAGGACAAACACACTTTTGCTTTTTATTTGCAACAGAAAGACTCAAAAATTATTTTCAAGGGCTGCCAAATTGCATTATAAGCAAATTCAAGCAGAGTGTATCAAATAAAGCAATTTTACAAAAAAAGGTACAAAATGCCAGCAAAATGCTTGAAAAACTTGCCCTGGTTATTATACATAAATAGATTAAGCATTTCTATTCTACGTACAACAAATTTTTTTGATATACAAACTTTTCTATAAAAAAATTATCGATATAGAATATTTTATGGAAAATTAATTGGAATGAAAAATTTTCTTTCTGTATATATATCTTACAAAAAATGTTTTCTATTGAAAATGTTTTCTGTCCGTCTGTCCGTCTTTCTGTACGTGAAATCGGGTTTCCCCAGCCCCCAGAAGAGCTAGAGACTTCATTCTTGGACTGATCGATTGGAAGTGAGCTAACTTATAGTGGTATTGAAATTCAGAAATCGGAAGGACGGTTCCAGAGCTGGGAAGCTTACACCTATTTCTCGACGCAAAATTAACACCAAAAACTGATTATTTTTTTGCTTATTTGAAAATTGAACCTATTTCATGCCTTGGGACTCCTCCATTGTCCATTTAAAACTTAAAAAAAAAAAAAATTCCAGGGATGGGAAATTAAGATTTTTTTTTTTTGGTACATGCGGTGTTTTGTGGTACATATAATAACTAAAATCTTTAAAAATTTAAAGTTTTTCTTAAATAAAACCGTTTTTGGTGTAATGAAGATTTGCATCGATGAAAAAAATTAAACAATTTAAAGTTCCCATCCAGGGTTAGGAAATTAAATCTTTTTTTATACAATAAGCTAACCAAAAATCAACTGACGTCATTTTTCCTGGTTAAAATTAATTTTTATTTCGGCAAAACAAAATTGGTATCAAAAATTAAAAAAAAATCAAAATTTCGATTCCAGGGTTCGGTACTGCAATATTTTGTAGTACAAGAAAGTAACGAAAGTGGTAAAAAAATTCGTAATTTTTCTTAAATAAAACCGCTTTATACGTCATGAAGACTTCCATTGGTAGCAAATAATTTAAAAAAATTAAATTTTCGATTCCAGGGATCGGAAATTTAATATTTTTTTACACATTCGGTATTTTGTGGTACATATAATAATTAAAATGTTTAAAAATTTAAAGTTTTTCTTAAATAAAACCGTTTTATACATCAGGAAGATTTGAATAGATGGACAAAAATTTAAAAATTTAAAAATTCTTATCCACGGTTAGGAAATTTTAATATTTTTGTACATTAAAATAACTAAAAATCAACTAACGTCGTTTTATCCTGGTTAAAATTATTTTTGTTCCTGGTAAAACAGAATTGGTATTAAAATAAAAAAAAATAAAAATTCGATTGCAGGGCTCGAAAACTGATATATATTGTAGTACAAGAAAGTGACAGAAATGGTTACAAATTTGTAGTTTCACAAGTTCATTGCAGGTTCACAAGTAATTTAAATGGGTTTGATTAGAGGTTCTTGTGAAAAACGAGCGTTTGAGAGTGTTTGAGAGCATTTGATTCAGTTCGGTACAGCTCTAGTAATAACGTGTCGGTCGTACTTCATGTAAAAAGTCAGTTCACTTGTGGCCGTTGCCGTTGCTGTGGGTTGATCGGAAAGTTGCAAAAAACATGTTTGGGTTTTCATAATTCTAATAAAAAAACATGGAATATAATTATAACATTCCAATGTTTTTTTTCTCTTTGTCAGTAAAAACCCTTTAAAAAACTACCAGCAATAAAATGCAATGTACGAAATCTATTTATGAATACACCCTCAATAAAACATGTTTGAAATTTTCCCAATTATTTATTGAACCAAATAAATTGAGGGAACTTCACATGCCTGCGCAGAAGAATAAAATTTTGTGCGTGATTACGTTATCTGTTTTCTATCATTCTTGGTTTTTAAACTTTTGGCACTGCTATTGAGATGCTGACATTGGAATATTATTCCAAGGACGAGCGGCATGCACATAGAACTGCCATTCTGAAACTAGGCACTTGTGACGGGGTATTACACTGTTACGATTGCGTTGAGATTGGAAAAAACAAATTTTATCAAAACTGTACTTAGTTAATTGAATATTTATGATTTTATGAAAAAAAATAATTGTCCTAATTTTTAACAAGATCTCGAACGATAATCCGTAGAGATTATTATTTTTCATACCTTTCTATACATATCTCATAATATTGTTAAAGTACTTCTTTCATACAATATTTTTTGAAAGAAAAAATTTAATTTTCTGAAATTAATTTGTGTTGAAGTTCTTTAAATTAATTAAATGCTTACGTGTATGGAATTTTTCAGAACAGTAATTATAGCTTCGCAAGTTTCAAAAATTATGTTGCTTATAGACGGCTGGGATATATAAGTTTTAAATTTTAAAGAAGCAAAAGTTTTACCCGTTGCCGAAAATCGTAAAGTGGAAGATAATCGTTTATGCGGTGAAAAAGATTCTCTCATTTGTGTGTCCTGCTTTACAATTAAAGGAGCCACTTTCTGCAGCAATTCGCAATAAATATTTTTATCCATTCTCAAGAAATTTCTGTAGTCTTCAGGTGCGGTTGCTTCTAATTCCCTGAATAAATTGGTATGGGACAATTTTTTTCCTTTTTCCCAACCATTCTTTTACCCATATTTTCCTTTTCTTTTATTTACGTTTTCCTCCTCTTGTAATGGTATTTCATTGATAACCATAGCTGCTACAACTTTCCGCTTCATTGCCATGCTCCCACTTCAAAAAGTTTTGTATAATGGAGTACGCCATCAGCGTTCGATAGTGTAATAGCAAAACGTAAACTTCGCCGTCGAGCATGTCGGCCGACATGTCCGTCAGTGTAATAGGGCTATAAGAAACGAGATTAACAATCGTTTGTATTAATGTAGGGTACAGAATATGTATATTATTTGTGTAGAAACAAATAAATATCAATTCGCACCGAAGTGATAATATGTACCTACATACATGTGCAATATCTGATGCATATTTGAGGACTACCTTCAATTTCGTAAAATAAAATATCCATAGTATTTAAATTCAAATTACTTTATTGATAATAAAACATATTACAACAAAGTAGTTTCCTTTTCTAATGATTTAAAACTTTAACCTTTTGAGCACTAGATGATATGAAGAATGCTTAGGCAGTAAAGTTATTATCAGGGCAAGTTTAAATATGCACAAAATTAAAGAAAAAAAGCAAGCAAAAAAGCGCAAAATAAACACAAAATAAGCCCAAGAATAAGCAAAAAAAGCTCAAATAAGCTTCCAAAAATTAAGCAATGTAACCACTTTTCATTTATTTTACTGAAATAATTTTTGATTACAAAGCACAATCATATGTTTTTTTAGATTTTCAAAAAGGAAAGATCTTCGATTATCGCATAAAACTGTAGAATATATTGAAAAAATTCTTTTTACATCATTGGATGTAGTAGGAGCGAACTTAAACAACAATAATTCGCTTGGAGATAGCGAATCAATGTATTCATCACCTTCGCTTTTGTTTAGAAAAATATTATTTTTAATTTTAATTAATGTTTGAATTCCAACGTTTCGATTCATAACTTTATTGAACTTTTCAAAAAATATTTTGTTTCCAAGATTTTTCATCTTTTCTTCCACTTCTTCTATGATGGACAAGCTTTCTTTTAAAGAAAGTCCTCTTCTTTCTAGTTTGATTATACTTCGGCAAATACATTCGAAATTACATTTTATGTACGCAAGATCAGATTTTAAAGATTAATTTTTAAATAGAGTTTTTGCTTAACATATTGATTCCGCATCACCATCGGAAAGTGCATTTAACACATTTGTAAATTTCTGTATAGTTGTCACAATAATAAACAGCAGCTTTGAGCCAAGTACCCCATCTAGTTATACAAGGAGCGGGGGGGTCGGTTATATTTGGATACATATCGTGCAATAAACCAATCCGAGATGGTGCCTAGAGATTCATGATTGAATTAAAATTGTTTTAAGCATATTAAAAATATACATATGTATATAAGTATAGTATATATACATATGTACATATATACCACACATAGTATGTATGTATGTATTACATACCTTAAGAAAAACAGCTTTGCAATTTGCAATAAGGGAGTTTACATCTACGAAGTGCAAGCATATGAAATCTGCAACTCTATGCAGTCCATGAGATAGGCACGTAACGTGAAGCATCTGCGGGTATACAATTTTTAATGATTTCATTGTAGAAACCATATACGGTGCCGCGTCAGTAACAACCAACATAACGTTTTTATATTCAATACCTGTTTAAATAAAAAATATTTTTAAACTAGAACCTGATCATGAAATTTGAACTGTATAATTACATACCATTGGGCCATAATAATTGCAAGCTATCTGTAAAAAAAGCTGCCATAGAGCTATTGTTAGCTCTTTCGACGTGTGCCAAATTAAGAAGATAAGACGTTTCTTTTTCTGTTTTATTCAATATACCAAAAACAAAGTTTGCAACCAGGCGTTTTTGACTATCAGTTGTTTCATCTAAAGGAACCCAGATTTTTTTATTAAAAGCTTTTGATTGCAGTTTCTTATTATACTTTTCATAAAGTGTGACTACATATTTATTTCGTAGAACTGTCTCAGATGGTACAGAATGTTTTGTATACTTTTCCAAGAAAGATTTAACGTCTGAATTATTTATTTTATCTAATGGAATATTTGCTGCCAAAAATGTTTGGCATAATTCCATGCTAAATTGGTTTATACTCGGGTCACTTGAGTAACTTGTCAACAATGATTGTGAAGGAGTTGTTTGAGTTTTTTCATCGAACTTTTTGTGTTTAGCCGTTCCTAAATGCTGCTGAACGTTATATACTTTGCATCCAGAAATTGTACAATTGCAAAGCACACAAAAAAGAATTGAACTATCAGCCTAAAACACTCCTGGATATTCTCTTACAATAAGAGCATTAAATTCTTTTTTAGTTTCCTTAGGCATTTTTGGTTACACAGAAAATTGTTCACAGTTTAAATAAATTACAATAGTTAACCAGAAACTAACTGCTTTTTTCAGAAGCACAACTACACATTAACAAATGCTAGCAATGTCAAGAGTTAAAGAATAGAAAATTGCATGTGTGAGAAAAGGACAAACACACTTTTGCTTTTTATTTGCAACAGAAAGACTCAAAAATTATTTTCAAGGGCTGCCAAATTGCATTATAAGCAAATTCAAGCAGAGTGTATCAAATAAAGCAATTTTACAAAAAAAGGTACAAAATAAGCGAAATCAAGCTTTTCCAGCAAAATGCTTGAAAAACTTGCCCTGGTTATTATACATAAATAGATTAAGCATTTCTATTCTACGTACAACAAATTTTTTTGATATACAAACTTTTCTATAAAAAAATTATCGATATAGAATATTTTATGGAAAATTAATTGGAATGAAAAATTTTCTTTCTGTATATATATCTTACAAAAAATGTTTTCTATTGAAAATGTTTTCTGTCCGTCTGTCCGTCTTTCTGTACGTGAAATCGGGTTTCCCCAGCCCCCAGAAGAGCTAGAGACTTCATTCTTGGACTGATCGATTGGAAGTGAGCTAACTTATAGTGGTATTGAAATTCAGAAATCGGAAGGACGGTTCCAGAGCTGGGAAGCTTACACGTATTTCTCGACGCAAAATTAACACCAAAAACTGATTATTTGTTTGCTTATTTGAAAATTGAGAATATTTCATGCCTTGGGACTCCTCCATTGTCCATTTAAAACTTAAAAAAAAAAATTTTCCAGGGATGGGAAATTAAGAATTTTTTTTTTTGGTACATGCGGTGTTTTGTGGTACATATAATAACTAAAATCTTTAAAAATTTAAAGTTTTTCTTAAATAAAACCGTTTTTAGTGTAATGAAGATTTGCATCGATGAAAAAAATTAAACAATTTAAAGTTCCCATCCAGGGTTAGGAAATTAAATCTTTTTTTTTATACAATAAGCTAACCAAAAATCAACTGACGTCATTTTTCCTGGTTAAAATTAATTTTTATTTCGGCAAAACAAAATTGGTATCAAAAATTAAAAAAAAATCAAAATTTCGATTCCAGGGTTCGGTACTGCAATATTTTGTAGTACAAGAAAGTAACGAAAGTGGTAACAAATTCGTAATTTTTCTTAAATAAAACCGCTTTATACGTCATGAAGACTTCCATTGGTAGCAAATAATTTAAAAAAATTAAATTTTCGATTCCAGGGATCGGAAATTTAATATTTTTTTACACATTCGGTATTTTGTGGTACATATAATAATTAAAATGTTTAAAAATTTAAAGTTTTTCTTAAATAAAACCGTTTTATACATCAGGAAGATTTGAATAGATGGAAAAAAATTTAAAAATTTAAAAATTCTTATCCAGGGTTAGGAAATTTTAATATTTTTGTACATTAAAATAACTAAAAATCAACTAACGTCGTTTTATCCTGGTTAAAATTATTTTTGTTCCTGGTAAAACAGAATTGGTATTAAAATAAAAAAAAAATAAAAATTCGATTGCAGGGCTCGAAAACTGATATATATTGTAGTACAAGAAAGTGACAGAAATGGTTACAAATTTGTAGTTTTTCTTAAATAAAACCACTTTATACATCATGAAGACTTGTATGGTTAAAAAATAATTTTAAAAAGTTTTAATTTTCGCCTCCAGATATCGGAAATTGAAATATTTTTTGGGCACATTCGGTATTTTGTGGTACATATAATGACTAAAATATATATAAATATGCTAAGTTTTTCTTAAATAAAACCCTTTTTGGTAACATGAAGAATTGCGTGGATGAGATTTGTACTTACATATAGTATGTAAGTCTCCCATGAAGAATACTTACGTAGTAAAGTCATTATATTAAGCATATGTATTCCATGTTTGTAACATACGTTATTTTCATCGAACCGTGTTTGTGTGTCGACTAAACATTAAAGAAATTAAAAATATACATATGTTGGAAAAGGCAAAACAAGAAAAGGACAATTTTCTTCGGTCTTTGCAATAACATGACAAAATTATTATAAAAAAATTACAGTCATATGTATGTACATAAATACAAATACACATACATATGTACATACATAACACAGAGTCTAAGAAAATATATTAAAGCTAGATTCACGCATGGTTTCAGAACAAATTTCACGTTCTGAAACATTTCTTTATATGTAGTTTCACGTTTCTGTTTTAGAAAGTGAGAGAGCGAAAGAGAGTAACATGTTTCGGAACCTGAATTGGTTTAATATTAATTCGCGCTCCGAAACATTGCAACTGTGCTGCCAGTGTGTTTAATTTTTTAAGTAAAGTAGAACTGAGATGCTACAACATATTATATGTACATATGTATGTAAAATACAGAACTTGTTTTATACTTTTGTATGTATAACAACGCACTTGTTTCATATTGTTTGTGTATAAAATAAAGTACGGAGCCCTTGTTTTGTATTGTTTGGCATTAAAAATATATAACTGGTGAATATTGTTATAAATAAAATTAAATAAATAGTGGTATTGCCCAATTGTAAGACTCACACATATAGTTTACAAAGTTATTTCACATGGTAGCCTTGATGTTCCAGAATAAATGCGCGAAGTGGGTGAATCGCTTCAGAGCATACTCTCAAAAAACTAAAAATGTTGTAGAACGTCAATATTGTACTGAAACCATGGGTGAATCCAGCTTAAATTACGCAAAAAAACATAAGAAAGAGAATTAATAAGCCATTGGGTTTCGTTGCTACATACTTGTCCCCCGCATCTTGGAAAAACACAAAATTTTTGAATCTTTATATTATAGAGGCTTCGATTAAACATCCTACAAACATGCATACATACATATGTAAATACATACATACATATGTATATCATAATAATATATATAATATATATAAATAAATTTTTTACTTACCTTGTACAAAATTAATAAAACCAAAACCAGTAACGAAAAAAGAGAGTGAGTGTGCACAACACAAAATAAACAAAAGACTCAAAAGTTACAATTCATTTTTGCCAGTATCAGTTTTCGTTAACGCCTTGTTATGATGAGTAAAGCTATAGATGGTTTTCACAAATCAATGTGAGTGAAGAGGTGAACACACATTAAAAAAAGGTAAAAAAACAAATTGGGAATAAAATTTTGTTTTGATAAAATTTTATTTTGTGGATAAAATATTTGGTGTTATTAAAAAGTTATGTGTTTTTGTGATAATTTTCATCTGCAAACAAAATTTCATATATATTTGTCATTGGGTTAACATCGAAATGGTGTGGAAAATGAGAAATTATAATCCTTAGTGATGGTTTTCGAAAAACTGTTCCAGACTCACAAAAGTGCAGTGATTTTGAATAGTGGAATAGTCTCTGAAGGTGCACTTTTCTTTTTGTTCAACCTTTGCTGAAAAATTCATGGCAGCAAGTGGATTATTGTTACAAGTACATAGTTTGCCACATCGCTAATGATGTTGTTAATCTGCAATAGGTGATGACGTCAAGAGAATACTTATGGTGCAGTTGCTAAACTTAGAAAAGATGCAGGCTAACAAACCATTTATTAAGAGATTCATTTGTTGTTGGATATGCAGGAAGTATGAAAAATATATCGTCAAAATATGCATATACTATGAAATTTATTTGTTGGGTGGTTAAGCAATGTCTATATGCATTTCATTGGCGCTCTTTACCAAATCGTTAGTAGACTTCAACCACAGTTTTGCAAAGTTTCAAACTTCTCAACTTATTAAAAGACTTCCAAAAACCATCTGAGAATTATGTTAAATAAATTAACTATAAAATTCACAAACAATTTCAAAAAATCACATTATAATAAGTGTAGCAGGCTATGAAACTTATACAAACCAAACCCAACAAACAACTTTTATTCGATACGACTCTATTTTATTTTTCTTTACCTGTATACAATTAGAAATCCCTCGGATAACAATGAAAGTATTTATAAGGCAAAATGAAAAATAAAATCTCAATTGAATTGTTAATAAACTAATTTTTTGACATATTGTCATTGTACTATTATAATATGAAATTTATTATATTTATATTTATGCATATACCTTAACATTCTTAATCTCGTCCTTTAAGACCAGTAATGCTCCATCAAAAGCTGCAAACAATGCTTAAAGAGGACATTGATTCAAAGAAGAATACATTTGAAAAGTGGTTTTTGTTTCTTAAAAGTTTTATTAACGCAATGTGTTTTACAAATTAATGCCAAAGAAAACTGGTTATAAAAAATTTATATTCATTGTTCTTAAAGTTATTTAATGTTTTTGTAACTCCTTCCTTAAAAAATAATAATAAAGTAATATTAAAAATTAAAATTCTATACAAATTTGTGACAAAATTATTGCAAAATATGATACATGCAATATAAGCAAAGATTTGAGCAATCACTTCAACGAATTTTCTTATATATATATATATATATATATATATATATATATATTGTTACACAGATTAGAAATAGATCTAAATAAAACGACAATGTGGCTATATGTACTTGGCAGCACTGACAATTAATCTCTAGTTGTCAAAATGTTACAACCCTGGTCAACACAATATAGATAATATTAAAATTAACGGATATGGAATACTCCAGAATATACAAGATCATTCGAGGCTGTGCCAATAATAAGTGTAAGCAACAACAACGAAAATCCTAGCAACATAAATGCTAAGAGATGTTATTCTTAATGATCTTGTATGCAAGTATTCGCTGCTAATAAAGCTAAACAAGTTCACAAGTATACACAGCCATATACACATAGGAGAAGAAGAAACAAAACCACACAACACACAGAACATTCATCCATACAACCGCTCATAGTTACCATAGACAAAAACACACAGAACACTCATACATACAAACCACACAGCACCATAAGCAAAACACACAAGTCAGCATTGTCATGTATTCAAACACACGTATATAGCTACATGTTAAGTAAAGCACAACCAACAACAACCATGCAAAGAAGTTTCGCGAAGTTACCAGACGGCGTCATTTTTGTTATATAACGGCGCTGCCAGAGCTCAGCGAGAGAGTGTGATTTCAAATATGGACGTGTTAACATCGCTAAGTGTTGAGTAGTACAAATACTCGTGTAAATAAAGTAATAAATAAAGTGTTGCCGCATTATATTTCTAAAATTAATTTGTCTGTGTTTTAATTTGACGCAATTAAACGAATTCCTGAAGGATAAGTGAAAACCCGTTTTTACGAAAAGGTCTAAAAACGTAACAATTGGTGTCAGAAGTGGGATTGCAAAAATAATTAAAAGGACATAGCAATTTAAGAAAAAAAGGACATTTAAAAAATTAATATATATATAATCATAAAATTTGAGGAGCTAAAAGTTGAACAGCTGAAAAATGAGCTCAGTAAGCTGGAATTGCCAGCTGCAGGTAACAAAGCTGAACTGCAGAAGAGGCTAATAGATGAGCTTAAGAATCCCGGCATGGACATCGGGACATACGAGTTTGAGACAAAGACGATGTGCAGGTATGCCCTCCTGCCAAGACCAGCAGCATGGACATAAATTCAATGTTCGCTGCTATGATGATCCAAATAAACAGAACTCTCAGCAGATGTTAGAAAAGCTTGTAGCCGAAAAACAGGAGTCAAATAAAGCCACGAACGAGACCCTTGTAGAGGTTTCTGAAGCCATTAACAGGAGGGTGGATTCTATTGAGAATAATTTCTCAGAGCTGGCGGCTAGAGTCCAACATCTAGAAAGCGGTGGCCTGGAACAGCATGTAAAGGAGTTCGAAGAGAAATTGTATACTCTAGAGGACAAAGTGCATAGCCTGGAGTGTAGTGGCGGGCCAGTACGAGCAGTTGCCATGCTTCGACGGCAGCGTACCATTAGGCATCTTTGAATTCCAGTTCGAGACGGTTGCTAGCAGAAATGGATGGGATGCTGAAGAAAAGGCCATAGAGTTGATTTTGTCCTTAAAGGGTTTTTATTTCATTTGTTCTCATTCTAGAAACAGTAGTAGCTTGAGTTTTTTTACGTTTATTCATGAATAAAAATATCTAATTTAGATTTTTCAATTTAAAAAAAAAATTTACACTCATAAAATAGTGAGTAAAATGACCTATTGAACAGTATTGAGTGTACAACATATATATTGCATACTTGATATAACTGTCCACTCAAATGAGATGCTATAATTTTTTGGTTGTTTTCTCCCTTGTTCTCTGCATTTACTGTTTAGTCATATTCCCATACAAATACAATCAATATTTGCGCTTCAAAAATATGCAATATTGTACCCTTTTTAACGTCTTGTGCTCACCTTTAGTACATGCATACATAAGTATGGCTGTTATTTATTTATAATAGTTCTTTCATACTATTGCAAAGACCGAAGAAAACTTTCCTTTTATTTGTTAATAAATTAACTATTTGACATACTGTCATTGTACTATTATAATATTAAATTTATATGTTGGGTGGTTAAGCAATGTCTATATGCATTTCATTGGCGTTTTTTACCAAATCGTCACTAGACTTCAACCACAGTTTTGAAAAGTTTCAAACTTCTCAAATTATTAAAAGATTTTTATAAATCATCTGAGAATTATGTTAATAAATTAACTGTAAAAATTCACAAATGATTTAAAAAAATCACATAGAAACGTTTTTATAAAAAATTAATCATCAACATATTTAGTTATGTATTTAATATGAATGTTTTAGATAAAAAACAGGACGTCCACAACCAAGAAAAAAGGTTTTTTGGTATTAAAAATATTCCCGGCCTCACTAACAACAAAACAAATAAAACAAATAAAACAAAAATAGACAAAAATTATATAAATTTTGCATACAAACCCAAGAAAACATTAAATATAATACTCATAAAAACAAAAACCCCAATGAAAAATTACAACAAAGTAACGTAGTGTATGAAATACCATGCAAAGGTAATAATGCAAACAGCTCTAATATGTTATATATTGGCTAGAGCTGTGCCGAACTTCATCAAACGCTCTCAAACGCTCGTTTTTGACAACAACCTCTAATCAAACCCATGTAATTTAAATGGGTTTAGTTAGAGGTTGTTGTCAAAAAAGAGGGTTTGAGAGCGTTTGATGAAGTTCGGCACAGCTCTAATATTGGCACAACAAAAAGAAATCTAGAAACAAGAATAAACGAACATAACAATGATATGAACAAAAACAAAGGGAATACTGCTCTCTCACAACACGTAATAGGTAGAGCTGTACCGAACTGAATCAAACGCTCTCAAACACTCTCAAACGCTCGTTTTTGACAAGAACTAGAGCTGTACCGAACTGAATCAAACGCTCTCAAACGCTCGTTTTTGACAAGAACCTCTAATCCAACCCATTTAAATTACATGGGTTTGATTAGAGGTTCTTGTCAAAAACGAGCGTTTGAGAGTGTTTGAGAGCGTTTGATTCAGTTCGGTACAGCTTTAACAAGAACCTCTAATCAAACCCATGTAATTTAAATGGGTTTTATTAGAGGTTCTTGTCAAAAACGAGCGTTTGAGAGCGTTTGATTCAGTTCGGTACAGCTCTAGTAATAGGGCTATTACACTGACGTACATGTTGGCCAACATGCTCGACAACATACCAAATCTCTTGGTGTAATCGCATGTCGTGTAAAGCTGTACCGAACTGAATCAAACGCTCTCAAACACTCTCAAACGCTCGTTTTTGACAAGAACCTCTAATCAAACCCATGTAATTTAAATGGGTTGGATTAGAGGTTCTTGTCAAAAACGAGCGTTTGAGAGCGTTTGATTCAGTTCGGTACAGCTCTAATGTCGTGAGACAAGTTGGTCGTTTTTAAAATTTTTTGATTTTCTGATGTTCGTCGCGTACCAACATACTGGTGTAATAACTAGAGCTGTACCGAACTGAATCAAACGGTCGTTTTTGACAAGAACCTCTAATCAAACCCATTTAAATTACATGTAATTTAAATGGGTTTGATTAGAGGTTCTTGTGAAAAACGAGCGTTTGAGAGTGTTTGAGAGCATTTGATTCAGTTCGGTACAGCTCTAGTAATAACGTGTCGGTCGTACTTCATGTAAAAAGTCAGTTCACTTGTGGCCGTTGCCGTTGCTGTGGGTTGATCGGAAAGTTGCAAAAAACATGTTTGGGTTTTCATAATTCTAATAAAAAAACATGGAATATAATTATAACATTCCAATGTTTTTTTTCTCTTTGTCAGTAAAAACCCTTTAAAAAACTACCAGCAATAAAATGCAATGTACGAAATCTATTTATGAATACACTCTCAATAAAACATGTTTGAAATTTTCCCAATTATTTATTGAACCAAATAAATTGAGGGAACTTCACATGCCTGCGCAGAAGAATAAAATTTTGTGCGTGATTACGTTATCTGTTTTCTATCATTCTTGGTTTTTAAACTTTTGGCACTGCTATTGAGATGCTGACATTGGAATATTATTCCAAGGACGAGCGGCATGCACATAGAACTGCCATTCTGAAACTAGGCACTTGTGAGGGGGTATTACACTGTTACGATTGCGTTGAGATTGGAAAAAACAAATTTTATCAAAACTGTACTTAGTTAATTGAATATTTATGATTTTATGAAAAAAAAATAATTGTCCTAATTTTTAACAAGATCTCGAACGATAATCCGTAGAGATTATTATTTTTCATACCTTTCTATACATATCTCATAATATTGTTAAAGTACTTCTTTCATACAATATTTTTTGAAAGAAAAAATTTAATTTTCTGAAATTAATTTGTGTTGAAGTTCTTTAAATTAATTAAATGCTTACGTGTATGGAATTTTTCAGAACAGTAATTATAGCTTCGCAAGTTTCAAAAATTATGTTGCTTATAGACGGCTGGGATATATAAGTTTTAAATTTTAAAGAAGCAAAAGTTTTACCCGTTGCCGAAAATCGTAAAGTGGAAGATAATCGTTTATGCGGTGAAAAAGATTCTCTCATTTGTGTGTCCTGCTTTACAATTAAAGGAGCCACTTTCTGCAGCAATTCGCAATAAATATTTTTATCCATTCTCAAGAAATTTCTGTAGTCTTCAGGTGCGGTTGCTTCTAATTCCCTGAATAAATTGGTATGGGACAATTTTTTTCCTTTTTCCCAACCATTCCTTTACCCATATTTTCCTTTTTCTTTTATTTACGTTTTCCTCCTCTTGTAATGGTATTTCATTGATAACCATAGCTGCTACAACTTTCCGCTTCATTGCCATGCTCCCACTTCAAAAAGTTTTGTATAATGGAGTACGCCATCAGCGTTCGATAGTGTAATAGCAAAACGTAAACTTCGCCGTCGAGCATGTCGGCCGACATGTCCGTCAGTGTAATAGGGCTATAAGAAACGAGATTAACAATCGTTTGTATTAATGTAGGGTAAATAATATGTATATTATTTGTGTAGAAACAAATAAATATCAATTCGCACCGAAGTGATAATATGTACCTACATACATGTGCAATATCTGATGCATATTTGAGGACTACCTTCAATTTCGTAAAATAAAATATCCATAGTATTTAAATTCAAATTACTTTATTGATAATAAAACATATTACAACAAAGTAGTTTCCTTTTCTAATGATTTAAAACTTTAACCTTTTGAGCACTAGATGATATGAAGAATGCTTAGGCAGTAAAGTTATTATCAGGGCAAGTTTAAATATGCACAAAATTAAAGAAAAAAAGCAAGCAAAAAAGCGCAAAATAAACACAAAATAAGCCCAAGAATAAGCAAAAAAAGCTCAAATAAGCTTCCAAAAATTAAGCAATGTAACCACTTTTCATTTATTTTACTGAAATAATTTTTGATTACAAAGCACAATCATATGTTTTTTTAGATTTTCAAAAAGGAAAGATCTTCGATTATCGCATAAAACTGTAGAATATATTGAAAAAATTCTTTTTACATCATTGGATGTAGTAGGAGCGAACTTAAACAACAATAATTCGCTTGGAGATAGCGAATCAATGTATTCATCACCTTCGCTTTTGTTTAGAAAAATATTATTTTTAATTTTAATTAATGTTTGAATTCCAACGTTTCGATTCATAACTTTATTGAACTTTTCAAAAAATATTTTGTTTCCAAGATTTTTCATCTTTTCTTCCACTTCTTCTATGATGGACAAGCTTTCTTTTAAAGAAAGTCCTCTTCTTTCTAGTTTGATTATACTTCGGCAAATACATTCGAAATTACATTTTATGTACGCAAGATCAGATTTTAAAGATTAATTTTTAAATAGAGTTTTTGCTTAACATATTGATTCCGCATCACCATCGGAAAGTGCATTTAACACATTTGTAAATTTCTGTATAGTTGTCACAATAATAAACAGCAGCTTTGAGCCAAGTATCCCATCTAGTTATACAAGGAGCGGGGGGGTCGGTTATATTTGGATACATATCGTGCAATAAACCAATCCGAGATGGTGCCTAGAGATTCATGATTGAATTAAAATTGTTTTAAGCATATTAAAAATATACATATGTATATAAGTATAGTATATATACATATGTACATATATACCACACATAGTATGTATGTATGTATTACATACCTTAAGAAAAACAGCTTTGCA
This sequence comes from Linnaemya vulpina, assembly GCA_963675445.1. NCBI lineage: Eukaryota > Metazoa > Arthropoda > Insecta > Diptera > Tachinidae > Linnaemya > Linnaemya vulpina. Next base: position 65,566,220 of record OY776277.1, on the reverse strand, counting down.
ATTTGCAATAAGGGAGTTTACATCTACGAAGTGCAAGCATATGAAATCTGCAACTCTATGCAGTCCATGAGATAGGCACGTAACGTGAAGCATCTGCGGGTATACAATTTTTAATGATTTCATTGTAGAAACCATATACGGTGCCGCGTCAGTAACAACCAACATAACGTTTTTATATTCAATACCTGTTTAAATAAAAAATATTTTTAAACTAGAACCTGATCATGAAATTTGAACTGTATAATTACATACCATTGGGCCATAAAAATTGCAAGCTATCTGTAAAAAAAGCTGCCATAGAGCTATTGTTAGCTCTTTCGACGTGTGCCAAATTAAGAAGATAAGACTTTTCTTTTTCTGTTTTATCCAATATGCCAAAAACAAAGTTTGCAACCAGGCGTTTTTGACTATCAGTTGTTTCATCTAAAGGAACCCAGATTTTTTTATTAAAAGCTTTCGATTGCAGTTTCTTATTATACTTTTCATAAAGTGTGACTACATATTTATTTCGTAGAACTGTCTCAGATGGTACAGAATGTTTTGTATACTTTTCCAAGAAAGATTTAACGTCTGAATTATTTATTTTATCTAATGGAATATTTGCTGCCAAAAATGTTTGGCATAATTCCATGCTAAATTGGTTTATACTCGGGTCACTTGAGTAACTTGTCAACAATGATTGTGAAGGAGTTGTTTGAGTTTTTTCATCGAACTTTTTGTGTTTAGCCGTTCCTAAATGCTGCTGAACGTTATATACTTTGCATCCAGAAATTGTACAATTGCAAAGCACACAAAAAAGAATTGAACTATCAGCCTAAAACACTCCTGGATATTCTCTTACAATAAGAGCATTAAATTCTTTTTTAGTTTCCTTAGGCATTTTTGGTTACACAGAAAATTGTTCACAGTTTAAATAAATTACAATAGTTAACCAGAAACTAACTGCTTTTTTCAGAAGCACAACTACACATTAACAAATGCTAGCAATGTCAAGAGTTAAAGAATAGAAAATTGCATGTGTGAGAAAAGGACAAACACACTTTTGCTTTTTATTTGCAACAGAAAGACTCAAAAATTATTTTCAAGGGCTGCCAAATTGCATTATAAGCAAATTCAAGCAGAGTGTATCAAATAAAGCAATTTTACAAAAAAAGGTACAAAATGCCAGCAAAATGCTTGAAAAACTTGCCCTGGTTATTATACATAAATAGATTAAACATTTCTATTCTACGTACAACAAATTTTTTTGATATACAAACTTTTCTATAAAAAAATTATCGATATAGAATATTTTATGGAAAATTAATTGGAATGAAAAATTTTCTTTCTGTATATATATCTTACAAAAAATGTTTTCTATTGAAAATGTTTTCTGTCCGTCTGTCCGTCTGTCCGTCTTTCTGTACGTGAAATCGGGTTTCCCCAGCCCCCAGAAGAGCTAGAGACTTCATTCTTGGACTGATCGATTGGAAGTGAGCTAACTTATAGTGGTATTGAAATTCAGAAATCGGAAGGACGGTTCCAGAGCTGGGAAGCTTACACCTATTTCTCGACGCAAAATTAACACCAAAAACTGATTATTTTTTTGCTTATTTGAAAATTGAGCCTATTTCATGCCTTGGGACTCCTCCATTGTCCATTTAAAACTTAAAAAAAAAAAATTTCCAGGGATGGGAAATTAAGAATTTTTTTTTTTGGTACATGCGGTGTTTTGTGGTATATATAATAACTAAAATCTTTAAAAATTTAAAGTTTTTCTTAAATAAAACCGTTTTTAGTGTAATGAAGATTTGCATCGATGAAAAAAATTAAACAATTTAAAGTTCCCATCCAGGGTTAGGAAATTAAATCTTTTTTTTTATACAATAAGCTAACCAAAAATCAACTGACGTCATTTTTCCTGGTTAAAATTAATTTTTATTTCGGCAAAACAAAATTGGTATCAAAAATTAAAAAAAAATCAAAATTTCGATTCCAGGGTTCGGTACTGCAATATTTTGTAGTACAAGAAAGTAACGAAAGTGGTAACAAATTCGTAATTTTTCTTAAATAAAACCGCTTTATACGTCATGAAGACTTCCATTGGTAGCAAATAATTTAAAAAAATTAAATTTTCGATTCCAGGGATCGGAAATTTAATATTTTTTTACACATTCGGTATTTTGTGGTACATATAATAATTAAAATGTTTAAAAATTTAAAGTTTTTCTGAAATAAAACCGTTTTATACATCAGGAAGATTTGAATAGATGGAAAAAAATTTAAAAATTTAAAAATTCTTATCCAGGGTTAGGAAATTTTAATATTTTTGTACATTAAAATAACTAAAAATCAACTAACGTCGTTTTATCCTGGTTAAAATTATTTTTGTTCCTGGTAAAACAGAATTGGTATTAAAATAAAAAAAAAATAAAAATTCGATTGCAGGGCTCGAAAACTGATATATATTGTAGTACAAGAAAGTGACAGAAATGGTTACAAATTTGTAGTTTTTCTTAAATAAAACCACTTTATACATCATGAAGACTTGTATGGTTAAAAAATAATTTTAAAAAGTTTTAATTTTCGCCTCCAGATATCGGAAATTGAAATATTTTTTGGGCACATTCGGTATTTTGTGGTACATATAATGACTAAAATATATATAAATATGCTAAGTTTTTCTTAAATAAAACCCTTTTTGGTAACATGAAGAATTGCGTGGATGAGATTTGTACTTACATATAGTATGTAAGTCTCCCATGAAGAATACTTACGTAGTAAAGTCATTATATTAAGCATATGTATTCCATGTTTGTAACATACGTTATTTTCATCGAACCGTGTTTGTGTGTCGACTAAACATTAAAGAAATTAAAAATATACATATGTTGGAAAAGGCAAAACAAGAAAAGGACAATTTTCTTCGGTCTTTGCAATAACATGACAAAATTATTATAAAAAAATTACAGTCATATGTATGTACATAAATACAAATACACATACATATGTACATACATAACACAGAGTCTAAGAAAATATATTAAAGCTAGATTCACGCATGGTTTCAGAACAAATTTCACGTTCTGAAACATTTTTTTATATGTAGTTTCACGTTTCTGTTTTAGAAAGTGAGAGAGCGAAAGAGAGTAACATGTTTCGGAACCTGAATTGGTTTAATATTAATTCGCGCTCCGAAACATTGCAACTGTGCTGCCAGTGTGTTTAATTTTTTAAGTAAAGTAGAACTGAGATGCTACAACATATTATATGTACATATGTATTGTAAAATACAGAACTTGTTTTATACTTTTGTATGTATAACAACGCACTTGTTTCATATTGTTTGTGTATAAAATAAAGTACGGAGCCCTTGTTTTGTATTGTTTGGCATTAAAAATATATAACTGGTGAATATTGTTATAAATAAAATTAAATAAATAGTGGTATTGCCCAATTGTAAGACTCACACATATAGTTTACAAAGTTATTTCACATGGTAGCCTTGATGTTCCAGAATAAATGCGCGAAGTGGGTGAATCGCTTCAGAGCATACTCTCAAAAAACTAAAAATGTTGTAGAACGTCAATATTGTACTGAAACCATGGGTGAATCCAGCTTAAATTACGCAAAAAAACATAAGAAAGAGAATTAATAAGCCATTGGGTTTCGTTGCTACATACTTGTCCCCCGCATCTTGGAGAAACACAAAATTTTTGAATCTTTATATTATAGAGGCTTCGATTACACATCCTACAAACATGCATACATACATATGTAAATACATATATACATATGTATATCATAATAATATATATAATATATATAAATAAATTTTTTACTTACCTTGTACAAAATTAATAAAACCAAAACCCGTAACGAAAAAAGAGAGTGAGTGTGCACAACACAAAATAAACAAAAGACTCAAAAATTACAATTCATTTTTGCCAGTATCAGTTTTCGTTAACGCCTTGTTATGATGAGTAAAGCTATAGATGGTTTTCAGAAATCAATGTGAGTGAAGAGGTGAACACACATTAAAAAAAGGTAAAAAAACAAATTGGAAATAAAATTTTGTTTTGATAAAATTTTATTTTGTGGATAAAATATTTGGTGTTATTAAAAAGTTATGTGTTTTTGTGATAATTTTCATCTGCAAACAAAATTTCATATATATTTGTCATTGGATTAACATCGAAATGGTGTGGAAAATGAGAAATTATAATCCTTAGTGATGGTTTTCGAAAAACTGTTCCAGACTCACAAAAGTGCAGTGATTTTGAATAGTGGAATAGTCTCTGAAGGTGCACTTTTCTTTTTGTTCAACCTTTGCTGAAAAATTCATGGCAGCAAGTGGATTATTGTTACAAGTACATAGTTTGCCACATCGCTAATGATTTTGTTAATCTGCAATAGGTGATGACGTCAAGAGAATACTTATGGTGCAGTTGCTAAACTTAGAAAAGATGCAGGCTAACAAACCATTTATTAAGAGGTTCATTTGTTGTTGGATATGCAGGAAGTATGAAAAATATATCGTCAAAATATGCATATACTATGAAATTTATTTGTTGGGTGGTTAAGCAATGTCTATATGCATTTCATTGGCGCTCTTTACCAAATCGTCAGTAGACTTCAACCACAGTTTTGCAAAGTTTCAAACTTCTCAACTTATTAAACGACTTCCAAAAACCATCTGAGAATTATGTTAAATAAATTAACTATAAAATTCACAAACAATTTCAAAAAATCACATTACAATAAGTGTAGCAGGCTATGAAACTTATACAAACCAAACCCAACAAACAACTTTTATTCGATACGACTCTATTTTATTTTTCTTTACCTTTATACAATTAGAAATCCCTCGGATAACAATGAAAGTATTTATAAGGCAAAATGAAAAATAAAATCTCAATTGAATTGTTAATAAACTAATTTTTTGACATATTGTCATTGTACTATTATAATATGAAATTTATTATATTTATATTTATGCATATACCTTAACATTCTTAATCTCGTCCTTTAAGACCAGTAATGCTCCATCAAAAGCTGCAAACAATGCTTAAAGAGGACATTGATTCAAAGAAGAATACATTTGAAAAGTGGTTTTTGTTTCTTAAAAGTTTTATTAACGCAATGTGTTTTACAAATTAATGCCAAAGAAAACTGGTTATAAAAAATTTATATTCATTGTTCTTAAAGTTATTTAATGTTTTTGTAACTCCTTCCTTAAAAAATAATAATAAAGTAATATTAAAAATTAAAATTCTATACAAATTTGTGACAAAATTATTGCAAAATATGATACATGCAATATAAGCAAAGATTTGAGCAATCACTTCAACGAATTTTCTTATATATATATATATATATATATATATATATATATATATTGTTACACAGATTAGAAATAGATCTAAATAAAACGACAATGTGGCTATATGTACTTGGCAGCACTGACAATTAATCTCTAGTTGTCAAAATGTTACAACCCTGGTCAACACAATATAGATAATATTAAAATTAACGGATATGGAATACTCCAGAATATACAAGATCATTCGAGGCTGTGCCAATAATAAGTGTAAGCAACAACAACGAAAATCCTAGCAACATAAATGCTAAGAGATGTTATTCTTAATGATCTTGTATGCAAGTATTCGCTGCTAATAAAGCTAAACAAGTTCACAAGTATACACAGCCATATACACATAGGAGAAGAAGAAACAAAACCACACAACACACAGAACATTCATCCATACAACCGCTCATAGTTACCATAGACAAAAACACACAGAACACTCATACATACAAACCACACAGCACCATAAGCAAAACACACAAGTCAGCATTGTCATGTATTCAAACACACGTATATAGCTACATGTTAAGTAAAGCACAACCAACAACAACCATGCAAAGAAGTTTCGCGAAGTTACCAGACGGCGTCATTTTTGTTATATAACGGCGCTGCCAGAGCTCAGCGAGAGAGTGTGATTTCAAATATGGACGTGTTAACATCGCTAAGTGTTGAGTAGTACAAATACTCGTGTAAATAAAGTAATAAATAAAGTGTTGCCGCATTATATTTCTAAAATTAATTTGTCTGTGTTTTAATTTGACGCAATTAAACGAATTCCTGAAGGATAAGTGAAAACCCGTTTTTACGAAAAGGTCTAAAAACGTAACAATTGGTGTCAGAAGTGGGATTGCAAAAATAATTAAAAGGACATAGCAATTTAAGAAAAAAAGGACATTTAAAAAATTAATATATATATAATCATAAAATTTGAGGAGCTAAAAGTTGAACAGCTGAAAAATGAGCTCAGTAAGCTGGAATTGCCAGCTGCAGGTAACAAAGCTGAACTGCAGAAGAGGCTAATAGATGAGCTTAAGAATCCCGGCATGGACATCGGGACATACGAGTTTGAGACAAAGACGATGTGCAGGTATGCCCTCCTGCCAAGACCAGCAGCATGGACATAAATTCAATGTTCGCTGCTATGATGATCCAAATAAACAGAACTCTCAGCAGATGTTAGAAAAGCTTGTAGCCGAAAAACAGGAGTCAAATAAAGCCACGAACGAGACCCTTGTAGAGGTTTCTGAAGCCATTAACAGGAGGGTGGATTCTATTGAGAATAATTTCTCAGAGCTGGCGGCTAGAGTCCAACATCTAGAAAGCGGTGGCCTGGAACAGCATGTAAAGGAGTTCGAAGAGAAATTGTATACTCTAGAGGACAAAGTGCATAGCCTGGAGTGTAGTGGCGGGCCAGTACGAGCAGTTGCCATGCTTCGACGGCAGCGTACCATTAGGCATCTTTGAATTCCAGTTCGAGACGGTTGCTAGCAGAAATGGATGGGATGCTGAAGAAAAGGCCATAGAGTTGATTTTGTCCTTAAAGGGTTTTTATTTCATTTGTTCTCATTCTAGAAACAGTAGTAGCTTGAGTTTTTTTACGTTTATTCATGAATAAAAATATCTAATTTAGATTTTTCAATTTAAAAAAAAAATTTACACTCATAAAATAGTGAGTAAAATGACCTATTGAACAGTATTGAGTGTACAACATATATATTGCATACTTGATATAACTGTCCACTCAAATGAGATGCTATAATTTTTTGGTTGTTTTCTCCCTTGTTCTCTGCATTTACTGTTTAGTCATATTCCCATACAAATACAATCAATATTTGCGCTTCAAAAATATGCAATATTGTACCCTTTTTAACGTCTTGTGCTCACCTTTAGTACATGCATACATAAGTATGGCTGTTATTTATTTATAATAGTTCTTTCATACTATTGCAAAGACCGAAGAAAACTTTCCTTTTATTTGTTAATAAATTAACTATTTGACATACTGTCATTGTACTATTATAATATTAAATTTATATGTTGGGTGGTTAAGCAATGTCTATATGCATTTCATTGGCGTTTTTTACCAAATCGTCACTAGACTTCAACCACAGTTTTGAAAAGTTTCAAACTTCTCAAATTATTAAAAGATTTTTATAAATCATCTGAGAATTATGTTAATAAATTAACTGTAAAAATTCACAAATGATTTAAAAAAATCACATAGAAACGTTTTTATAAAAAATTAATCATCAACATATTTAGTTATGTATTTAATATGAATGTTTTAGATAAAAAACAGGACGTCCACAACCAAGAAAAAAGGTTTTTTGGTATTAAAAATATTCCCGGCCTCACTAACAACAAAACAAATAAAACAAATAAAACAAAAATAGACAAAAATTATATAAATTTTGCATACAAACCCAAGAAAACATTAAATATAATACTCATAAAAACAAAAACCCCAATGAAAAATTACAACAAAGTAACGTAGTGTATGAAATACCATGCAAAGGTAATAATGCAAACAGCTCTAATATGTTATATATTGGCTAGAGCTGTGCCGAACTTCATCAAACGCTCTCAAACGCTCGTTTTTGACAACAACCTCTAATCAAACCCATGTAATTTAAATGGGTTTAGTTAGAGGTTGTTGTCAAAAAAGAGGGTTTGAGAGCGTTTGATGAAGTTCGGCACAGCTCTAATATTGGCACAACAAAAAGAAATCTAGAAACAAGAATAAACGAACATAACAATGATATGAACAAAAACAAAGGGAATACTGCTCTCTCACAACACGTAATAGGTAGAGCTGTACCGAACTGAATCAAACGCTCTCAAACACTCTCAAACGCTCGTTTTTGACAAGAACTAGAGCTGTACCGAACTGAATCAAACGCTCTCAAACGCTCGTTTTTGACAAGAACCTCTAATCCAACCCATTTAAATTACATGGGTTTGATTAGAGGTTCTTGTCAAAAACGAGCGTTTGAGAGTGTTTGAGAGCGTTTGATTCAGTTCGGTACAGCTTTAACAAGAACCTCTAATCAAACCCATGTAATTTAAATGGGTTTTATTAGAGGTTCTTGTCAAAAACGAGCGTTTGAGAGCGTTTGATTCAGTTCGGTACAGCTCTAGTAATAGGGCTATTACACTGACGTACATGTTGGCCAACATGCTCGACAACATACCAAATCTCTTGGTGTAATCGCATGTCGTGTAAAGCTGTACCGAACTGAATCAAACGCTCTCAAACACTCTCAAACGCTCGTTTTTGACAAGAACCTCTAATCAAACCCATGTAATTTAAATGGGTTGGATTAGAGGTTCTTGTCAAAAACGAGCGTTTGAGAGCGTTTGATTCAGTTCGGTACAGCTCTAATGTCGTGAGACAAGTTGGTCGTTTTTAAAATTTTTTGATTTTCTGATGTTCGTCGCGTACCAACATACTGGTGTAATAACTAGAGCTGTACCGAACTGAATCAAACGGTCGTTTTTGACAAGAACCTCTAATCAAACCCATTTAAATTACATGTAATTTAAATGGGTTTGATTAGAGGTTCTTGTGAAAAACGAGCGTTTGAGAGTGTTTGAGAGCATTTGATTCAGTTCGGTACAGCTCTAGTAATAACGTGTCGGTCGTACTTCATGTAAAAAGTCAGTTCACTTGTGGCCGTTGCCGTTGCTGTGGGTTGATCGGAAAGTTGCAAAAAACATGTTTGGGTTTTCATAATTCTAATAAAAAAACATGGAATATAATTATAACATTCCAATGTTTTTTTTCTCTTTGTCAGTAAAAACCCTTTAAAAAACTACCAGCAATAAAATGCAATGTACGAAATCTATTTATGAATACACTCTCAATAAAACATGTTTGAAATTTTCCCAATTATTTATTGAACCAAATAAATTGAGGGAACTTCACATGCCTGCGCAGAAGAATAAAATTTTGTGCGTGATTACGTTATCTGTTTTCTATCATTCTTGGTTTTTAAACTTTTGGCACTGCTATTGAGATGCTGACATTGGAATATTATTCCAAGGACGAGCGGCATGCACATAGAACTGCCATTCTGAAACTAGGCACTTGTGAGGGGGTATTACACTGTTACGATTGCGTTGAGATTGGAAAAAACAAATTTTATCAAAACTGTACTTAGTTAATTGAATATTTATGATTTTATGAAAAAAAAATAATTGTCCTAATTTTTAACAAGATCTCGAACGATAATCCGTAGAGATTATTATTTTTCATACCTTTCTATACATATCTCATAATATTGTTAAAGTACTTCTTTCATACAATATTTTTTGAAAGAAAAAATTTAATTTTCTGAAATTAATTTGTGTTGAAGTTCTTTAAATTAATTAAATGCTTACGTGTATGGAATGTTTCAGAACAGTAATTATAGCTTCGCAAGTTTCAAAAATTATGTTGCTTATAGACGGCTGGGATATGCAAGTTTTAAATTTTAAAGAAGCAAAAGTTTCACTCGTTGCCAAAAATCGTAAAGTGGAAGATAATCGTTCATGCGGTGAATTAGATTCTATCATTTGTGTGTCCTGTTTTACAATTAAAGAAGCCATTTTCTGCAGCAATTCCCAATAAATAATTTTATCCATTCTCAAGAAATTTCTGTAGTCTTTAGGTGCGGTTGCTTCTAATTCCCTTAATAAATTGGTATGGGAAAATTTTTTCCTTTTTCCCAACCATTCCTTTACCCATATCTTCCTTTTTCTTTTATTTACGTTTTCCTCCTCTTGTAATAGTAATTCATTGATAACCATAGCTGCTACAACTTTCCGTTTCATTGCTCTCACTTCAAACATTTTTGTATAATGAAGTACGCCATCAGCGTTCGATAGTGTAATAGCAGAACGTAAACTTCGCCGCCGGGCATGTCGGTCGACATGTACGCCAGTGTAATAGGACTATTAAGCTGGATTCACCCATGGTTTCAGAACGAATTTCACGTTCTTAAACATGTTTTTTTATATGTAGTTTGACGTTTCTGTTTTAGAGAGAGAGAGAGAGAGAGAGAGAGAGCGAAAGAGAGTAACGTGTTTCGGAACCTGAATTGGTTTAATTTTAATTCACGTTCTGAAACATTGCAACTGTGCTGCCAGAATATTTAATTATTTAAGTAAAGTAGAACAGAGGTGCCACAATATATTATATGTACATACATATGTATAATAAAATACAGCGCTTGTTTGAACTGGTAAAAAATATATAAGTGGTGAATATTGTTATAAATAAAATTAAATAAATAGTGGTATTACACATATAGTTTACAAAATTATTTCATATGGTAGCCTTGATGTTGCAGAACAAATGCGCGAAGTGGGTGAATCGCTTCAGAGCATACTCTCAAAAAACTAAAAATGTTGTAGAACGTCAATATTGTACTGAAACCATGGGTGAATCCAGCTTAAATTACGCAAAAAAACATAAGAAAGAGAATTAATAAGCCATTGGGTTTCGTTGCTACATACTTGTCCCCCGCATCTTGGAAAAACACAAAATTTTTGAATCTTTATATTATAGAGGCTTCGATTAAACATCCTACAAACATGCATACATACATATGTAAATACATACATACATATGTATATCATAATAATATATATAATATATATAAATAAATTTTTTACTTACCTTGTACAAAATTAATAAAACCAAAACCAGTAACGAAAAAAGAGAGTGAGTGTGCACAACACAAAATAAACAAAAGACTCAAAAATTACAATTCATTTTTGCCAGTATCAGTTTTCGTTAACGCCTTGTTATGATGAGTAAAGCTATAGATGGTTTTCACAAATCAATGTGAGTGAAGAGGTGAACACACATTAAAAAAAGGTAAAAAAACAAATTGGGAATAAAATTTTGTTTTGATAAAATTTTATTTTGTGGATAAAATATTTGGTGTTATTAAAAAGTTATGTGTTTTTGTGATAATTTTCATCTGCAAACAAAATTTCATATATATTTGTCATTGGATTAACATCGAAATGGTGTGGAAAATGAGAAATTATAATCCTTAGTGATGGTTTTCGAAAAACTGTTCCAGACTCACAAAAGTGCAGTGATTTTGAATAGTGGAATAGTCTCTGAAGGTGCACTTTTCTTTTTGTTCAACCTTTGCTGAAAAATTCATGGCAGCAAGTGGATTATTGTTACAAGTACATAGTTTGCCACATCGCTAATGATGTTGTTAATCTGCAATAGGTGATGACGTCAAGAGAATACTTATGGTGCAGTTGCTAAACTTAGAAAAGATGCAGGCTAACAAACCATTTATTAAGAGATTCATTTGTTGTTGGATATGCAGGAAGTATGAAAAATATATCGTCAAAATATGCATATACTATGAAATTTATTTGTTGGGTGGTTAAGCAATGTCTATATGCATTTCATTGGCGCTCTTTACCAAATCGTCAGTAGACTTCAACCACAGTTTTGCAAAGTTTCAAACTTCTCAACTTATTAAAAGACTTCCAAAAACCATCTGAGAATTATGTTAAATAAATTAACTATAAAATTCACAAACAATTTCAAAAAATCACATTATAATAAGTGTAGCAGGCTATGAAACTTATACAAACCAAACCCAACAAACAACTTTTATTCGATACGACTCTATTTTATTTTTCTTTACCTGTATACAATTAGAAATCCCTCGGATAACAATGAAAGTATTTATAAGGCAAAATGAAAAATAAAATCTCAATTGAATTGTTAATAAACTAATTTTTTGACATATTGTCATTGTACTATTATAATATGAAATTTATTATATTTATATTTATGCATATACCTTAACATTCTTAATCTCGTCCTTTAAGACCAGTAATGCTCCATCAAAAGCTGCAAACAATGCTTAAAGAGGACATTGATTCAAAGAAGAATACATTTGAAAAGTGGTTTTTGTTTCTTAAAAGTTTTATTAACGCAATGTGTTTTACAAATTAATGCCAAAGAAAACTGGTTATAAAAAATTTATATTCATTGTTCTTAAAGTTATTTAATGTTTTTGTAACTCCTTCCTTAAAAAATAATAATAAAGTAATATTAAAAATTAAAATTCTATACAAATTTGTGACAAAATTATTGCAAAATATGATACATGCAATATAAGCAAAGATTTGAGCAATCACTTCAACGAATTTTCTTATATATATATATATATATATATATATATATATATATATTGTTACACAGATTAGAAATAGATCTAAATAAAACGACAATGTGGCTATATGTACTTGGCAGCACTGACAATTAATCTCTAGTTGTCAAAATGTTACAACCCTGGTCAACACAATATAGATAATATTAAAATTAACGGATATGGAATACTCCAGAATATACAAGATCATTCGAGGCTGTGCCAATAATAAGTGTAAGCAACAACAACGAAAATCCTAGCAACATAAATGCTAAGAGATGTTATTCTTAATGATCTTGTATGCAAGTATTCGCTGCTAATAAAGCTAAACAAGTTCACAAGTATACACAGCCATATACACATAGGAGAAGAAGAAACAAAACCACACAACACACAGAACATTCATCCATACAACCGCTCATAGTTACCATAGACAAAAACACACAAAACACTCATACATACAAACCACACAGCACCATAAGCAAAACACACAAGTCAGCATTGTCATGTATTCAAACACACGTATATAGCTACATGTTAAGTAAAGCACAACCAACAACAACCATGCAAAGAAGTTTCGCGAAGTTACCAGACGGCGTCATTTTTGTTATATAACGGCGCTGCCAGAGCTCAGCGAGAGAGTGTGATTTCAAATATGGACGTGTTAACATCGCTAAGTGTTGAGTAGTACAAATACTCGTGTAAATAAAGTAATAAATAAAGTGTTGCCGCATTATATTTCTAAAATTAATTTGTCTGTGTTTTAATTTGACGCAATTAAACGAATTCCTGAAGGATAAGTGAAAACCCGTTTTTACGAAAAGGTCTAAAAACGTAACAATTGGTGTCAGAAGTGGGATTGCAAAAATAATTAAAAGGACATAGCAATTTAAGAAAAAAAGGACATTTAAAAAATTAATATATATATAATCATAAAATTTGAGGAGCTAAAAGTTGAACAGCTGAAAAATGAGCTCAGTAAGCTGGAATTGCCAGCTGCAGGTAACAAAGCTGAACTGCAGAAGAGGCTAATAGATGAGCTTAAGAATCCCGGCATGGACATCGGGACATACGAGTTTGAGACAAAGACGATGTGCAGGTATGCCCTCCTGCCAAGACCAGCAGCATGGACATAAATTCAATGTTCGCTGCTATGATGATCCAAATAAACAGAACTCTCAGCAGATGTTAGAAAAGCTTGTAGCCGAAAAACAGGAGTCAAATAAAGCCACGAACGAGACCCTTGTAGAGGTTTCTGAAGCCATTAACAGGAGGGTGGATTCTATTGAGAATAATTTCTCAGAGCTGGCGGCTAGAGTCCAACATCTAGAAAGCGGTGGCCTGGAACAGCATGTAAAGGAGTTCGAAGAGAAATTGTATACTCTAGAGGACAAAGTGCATAGCCTGGAGTGTAGTGGCGGGCCAGTACGAGCAGTTGCCATGCTTCGACGGCAGCGTACCATTAGGCATCTTTGAATTCCAGTTCGAGACGGTTGCTAGCAGAAATGGATGGGATGCTGAAGAAAAGGCCATAGAGTTGATTTTGTCCTTAAAGGGTTTTTATTTCATTTGTTCTCATTCTAGAAACAGTAGTAGCTTGAGTTTTTTTACGTTTATTCATGAATAAAAATATCTAATTTAGATTTTTCAATTTAAAAAAAAAATTTACACTCATAAAATAGTGAGTAAAATGACCTATTGAACAGTATTGAGTGTACAACATATATATTGCATACTTGATATAACTGTCCACTCAAATGAGATGCTATAATTTTTTGGTTGTTTTCTCCCTTGTTCTCTGCATTTACTGTTTAGTCATATTCCCATACAAATACAATCAATATTTGCGCTTCAAAAATATGCAATATTGTACCCTTTTTAACGTCTTGTGCTCACCTTTAGTACATGCATACATAAGTATGGCTGTTATTTATTTATAATAGTTCTTTCATACTATTGCAAAGACCGAAGAAAACTTTCCTTTTATTTGTTAATAAATTAACTATTTGACATACTGTCATTGTACTATTATAATATTAAATTTATATGTTGGGTGGTTAAGCAATGTCTATATGCATTTCATTGGCGTTTTTTACCAAATCGTCACTAGACTTCAACCACAGTTTTGAAAAGTTTCAAACTTCTCAAATTATTAAAAGATTTTTATAAATCATCTGAGAATTATGTTAATAAATTAACTGTAAAAATTCACAAATGATTTAAAAAAATCACATAGAAACGTTTTTATAAAAAATTAATCATCAACATATTTAGTTATGTATTTAATATGAATGTTTTAGATAAAAAACAGGACGTCCACAACCAAGAAAAAAGGTTTTTTGGTATTAAAAATATTCCCGGCCTCACTAACAACAAAACAAATAAAACAAATAAAACAAAAATAGACAAAAATTATATAAATTTTGCATACAAACCCAAGAAAACATTAAATATAATACTCATAAAAACAAAAACCCCAATGAAAAATTACAACAAAGTAACGTAGTGTATGAAATACCATGCAAAGGTAATAATGCAAACAGCTCTAATATGTTATATATTGGCTAGAGCTGTGCCGAACTTCATCAAACGCTCTCAAACGCTCGTTTTTGACAACAACCTCTAATCAAACCCATGTAATTTAAATGGGTTTAGTTAGAGGTTGTTGTCAAAAAAGAGGGTTTGAGAGCGTTTGATGAAGTTCGGCACAGCTCTAATATTGGCACAACAAAAAGAAATCTAGAAACAAGAATAAACGAACATAACAATGATATGAACAAAAACAAAGGGAATACTGCTCTCTCACAACACGTAATAGGTAGAGCTGTACCGAACTGAATCAAACGCTCTCAAACACTCTCAAACGCTCGTTTTTGACAAGAACTAGAGCTGTACCGAACTGAATCAAACGCTCTCAAACGCTCGTTTTTGACAAGAACCTCTAATCCAACCCATTTAAATTACATGGGTTTGATTAGAGGTTCTTGTCAAAAACGAGCGTTTGAGAGTGTTTGAGAGCGTTTGATTCAGTTCGGTACAGCTTTAACAAGAACCTCTAATCAAACCCATGTAATTTAAATGGGTTTTATTAGAGGTTCTTGTCAAAAACGAGCGTTTGAGAGCGTTTGATTCAGTTCGGTACAGCTCTAGTAATAGGGCTATTACACTGACGTACATGTTGGCCAACATGCTCGACAACATACCAAATCTCTTGGTGTAATCGCATGTCGTGTAAAGCTGTACCGAACTGAATCAAACGCTCTCAAACACTCTCAAACGCTCGTTTTTGACAAGAACCTCTAATCAAACCCATGTAATTTAAATGGGTTGGATTAGAGGTTCTTGTCAAAAACGAGCGTTTGAGAGCGTTTGATTCAGTTCGGTACAGCTCTAATGTCGTGAGACAAGTTGGTCGTTTTTAAAATTTTTTGATTTTCTGATGTTCGTCGCGTACCAACATACTGGTGTAATAACTAGAGCTGTACCGAACTGAATCAAACGGTCGTTTTTGACAAGAACCTCTAATCAAACCCATTTAAATTACATGTAATTTAAATGGGTTTGATTAGAGGTTCTTGTGAAAAACGAGCGTTTGAGAGTGTTTGAGAGCATTTGATTCAGTTCGGTACAGCTCTAGTAATAACGTGTCGGTCGTACTTCATGTAAAAAGTCAGTTCACTTGTGGCCGTTGCCGTTGCTGTGGGTTGATCGGAAAGTTGCAAAAAACATGTTTGGGTTTTCATAATTCTAATAAAAAAACATGGAATATAATTATAACATTCCAATGTTTTTTTTCTCTTTGTCAGTAAAAACCCTTTAAAAAACTACCAGCAATAAAATGCAATGTACGAAATCTATTTATGAATACACTCTCAATAAAACATGTTTGAAATTTTCCCAATTATTTATTGAACCAAATAAATTGAGGGAACTTCACATGCCTGCGCAGAAGAATAAAATTTTGTGCGTGATTACGTTATCTGTTTTCTATCATTCTTGGTTTTTAAACTTTTGGCACTGCTATTGAGATGCTGACATTGGAATATTATTCCAAGGACGAGCGGCATGCACATAGAACTGCCATTCTGAAACTAGGCACTTGTGAGGGGGTATTACACTGTTACGATTGCGTTGAGATTGGAAAAAACAAATTTTATCAAAACTGTACTTAGTTAATTGAATATTTATGATTTTATGAAAAAAAAATAATTGTCCTAATTTTTAACAAGATCTCGAACGATAATCCGTAGAGATTATTATTTTTCATACCTTTCTATACATATCTCATAATATTGTTAAAGTACTTCTTTCATACAATATTTTTTGAAAGAAAAAATTTAATTTTCTGAAATTAATTTGTGTTGAAGTTCTTTAAATTAATTAAATGCTTACGTGTATGGAATGTTTCAGAACAGTAATTATAGCTTCGCAAGTTTCAAAAATTATGTTGCTTATAGACGGCTGGGATATGCAAGTTTTAAATTTTAAAGAAGCAAAAGTTTCACTCGTTGCCAAAAATCGTAAAGTGGAAGATAATCGTTCATGCGGTGAATTAGATTCTATCATTTGTGTGTCCTGTTTTACAATTAAAGAAGCCATTTTCTGCAGCAATTCCCAATAAATAATTTTATCCATTCTCAAGAAATTTCTGTAGTCTTTAGGTGCGGTTGCTTCTAATTCCCTTAATAAATTGGTATGGGAAAATTTTTTCCTTTTTCCCAACCATTCCTTTACCCATATCTTCCTTTTTCTTTTATTTACGTTTTCCTCCTCTTGTAATAGTAATTCATTGATAACCATAGCTGCTACAACTTTCCGTTTCATTGCTCTCACTTCAAACATTTTTGTATAATGAAGTACGCCATCAGCGTTCGATAGTGTAATAGCAGAACGTAAACTTCGCCGCCGGGCATGTCGGTCGACATGTACGCCAGTGTAATAGGACTATTAAGCTGGATTCACCCATGGTTTCAGAACGAATTTCACGTTCTTAAACATGTTTTTTTATATGTAGTTTGACGTTTCTGTTTTAGAGAGAGAGAGAGAGAGAGAGAGAGAGCGAAAGAGAGTAACGTGTTTCGGAACCTGAATTGGTTTAATTTTAATTCACGTTCTGAAACATTGCAACTGTGCTGCCAGAATATTTAATTATTTAAGTAAAGTAGAACAGAGGTGCCACAATATATTATATGTACATACATATGTATAATAAAATACAGCGCTTGTTTGAACTGGTAAAAAATATATAAGTGGTGAATATTGTTATAAATAAAATTAAATAAATAGTGGTATTACACATATAGTTTACAAAATTATTTCATATGGTAGCCTTGATGTTGCAGAACAAATGCGCGAAGTGGGTGAATCGCTTCAGAGCATACTCTCAAAAAACTAGAAATGTTGTAGAACGTGAAATTCGTTCTGAAACCATAGTTGATTCCAGCTTAAGAGAAGATATATAACAGAAAGCTTAAGAATTCAACAAAACAATCAACATCAAAGAGAACACGGATAACTTAAGCGCCAGTTATAAGATTGCAATCACACAACATCTGTGATTTTAAACTTTTTTATGTGTTTGAATAACAAATGTTCCAATAATAAATAAGAATCTTTTAATGTAACGTTTTATTCACATGTAAGTTACTATATTAAGAAAATTTTTAATATATATTGTAAAAATAGTTGAAATATCTTTTTTATTAAATAGAAGAAGAGCCCATGAAAAAGTGAACATAAATTTCACGAAACGTCGGGACGAATATGAAAAAAGAATTACATTTTTATTTACATAGAACACATTAGGCCAGTAGCTATTAAATTACTTCAAATAACAATAGAAAGCAAATTTGGCCATCTAAAAATTATAACTAATACCATGATTTTCTTTGAATTCCTTAATAACTTATTTCTAATACAAAATCAATACTTCTATTTGAACAAAGCGAATGCATTCAAAATTTTTGATATATCATGAATTAATATATATTTCAATTCAATTTATATTTAAGGCAAAGCGAGTTCATTTAAATTAAAACAGGTCAATTCCTGAACGATTCACAGATCCACTGAAAAAAAAATCATTTAATAACAATAAACAATTATATTTAACAATTAAATAACAATTATATAAACAATTTATTATTATAATATTATTATAACAAAATTTCATATTATAATAGTACAATGACAGTATGTCAAATAGTTAATTTATTAACAATTAAATTGAGATTTTGTTTTTCATTTTGCCTAATAAATACTTTTATTGTTATCCAAAGGATTTCTAATTGTATAAAGGTATAGAAAAACAACATAGAGTAATATCGAATAAAAGTTGTTTGTTGGGTTTTGGTTTGTATAAGTTTCATAGCCTACTACACTTATTATAATGTGATTTTTTGAAATCATTTGTGAATTTTTATAGTTTATTTATTAACATAATTCTCGGATGGTTTATAAAAGTCGTTTAATAAGTTGAGAAGTTTGAAACTTTGCAAAACTGTGGTTGAAGTCTACTGACGATTTGGTAAGAAGCGCCAATGAAATGCATATAGACATTGCTTAACCACCCAACAAATAAATTTCATATTATAATAGTACAATGACAATATGTCAAGAAATTAGTTTATTAACAATTCAATTGAGATTTTATTTTTCATTTTGCTTTATAAATACTTTCATAGTTATCCAAGGGATTTCTAATTGTATAAAGGTATAGAAAAATAAAATAGAGTCGTATCGAATAAAAGTTGTTTGTTTGTTGGGTTTGGTTTGTATAGGTTTCATAGCCTGCTACACTTATTATAATGTGATTTTTTGAAATTGTTTGTGAATTTTTATAGTTAGTTTATTTAACATAATTCTCAGATGGTTTTTGGAAGTCTTTTAATAAGTTGAGAAGTTTGAAACATTGCAAAACTGTGGTTGAAGTCTACTGACGATTTGGTAAGAAGCGCCAATGAAATGCATATAGACATTGCTTAATCACCCAACAAATAAATTTCATATTATATATATATATATATATATATAAATACATATACATATATATAGTTATATATATATATATATATATATATATATATATATACATATATATATATATATATATATTTGACTGATTGAATGATGAATTTATAGATATATTATGATATATATGTACATATGGACTTTTAAATTCAAACATACTTACAAAAACGTTTTTTCTGTATTAAAAGATATGAATTGACAATAATGTTTTGAGTTTGCACAGAAGCATTGCATATTTAGTGCAAATAAAAACTTTGGATTTTATCAAAGCAAATTTGCACAATAGTAGCATGTGCATTTGTGTATATTTTGTTAGTGTATGGCAAAAATATGCTATACCAATTTGCTCATGCTACGATGCTAGACTACTTGCTCGAGATTATGAACTGGGCTATAATCTTTGCTAGTAATTATAGTTTTAACAATCACTAAATGTATCGAATAATAGCACAAAGGTTTTTAACATCTCACTATTGCTCAAATTACTAGAATTAATTGTTAAACATACAAAATATGATTAATTTCTAAATAAGAAATACATTAATTTAGCAAAAATAGTTATAAATATTTGCAATGACTTAGCATTTATAATATTTAGCTTCTTTTAGAAAACTTGATTTCTTAATAAAAGAGACAAAACAACTGTTTGGATAATTATTAAATGCAAAAATTTTACTATCAAGAATTTTCCAGTCTCTCAATCTCTCTTGAAAATTTTTAGAGTTAAGGAGCCGCATATGTATTATGGGTTGCCAAGATATTCCAAAGCTCCATAGGCTCCCGAACAATCCGAAAAGGAAAGTCTATGATAGATATTAACATCTTCCGGAAAATTGTGAGTTGCAGGCAGTGATTGGAATTGATTCAGGACAAGCAGTATTTGCACTCATAATATTCCCTTCAGAAGTACATAGTTTTGTGCATGTGTTTTTATACATTCACACAAAATAATATTTGTTAATAGTGTTTATATCTTTGTCTGTATAGAAATGAGGAAAACGAACCCAAACATACTTCCAAGTGCGCAATAACATAATGGTTTGGCCGGCAATACTGGCTACAAGTTACAATACTGTTAGCATTGGACGAAGTTCGTGAAAGCAGTGTTCTGCCACAGACGCGATGGAAGTTAAATGAATATGGTTTGGTTAAAAAGCAGTAGTAGAATATTTGTAATGAGTTCAGGTAATGTTTTTTTTTAATTCTTCACTTTTAATAAAACTATACCTTTTTTATTTTTCTTACTCTGTCAGCAAACAAGGCACTTCCAGCTACCAGCGGTGGTACGATACAACATCGTTTTCGTCCTGACAAAGTAGTTTTACATGAAATTCGTGGCTATGAGAAAAGTAGCGAATTTGTGAAATTGCTCAAGATTTAAAAACTGTATTGGGTTTCCACAGCAATTCCTGAGATGGCTCTTAAGGAAGACAGAGAAGCTTATTTTGTTTGTCCCTTCCGAAATACCGATTTCTGCACCATCTGTGCTGAACGTGATACTATTATGTCAAATAATATACTGTTGGTCTGACGGATTCGTGGCGAGCAAACTTGAATTAAATGCCTATAGTGCGATTCAGTAACTTTTAATGATTCGACAATTGTTAAATTTGACAATTATTGTTATTGTTAGCACTAACGATACAGTAACCTCTTGTTACAATTATTGTTAAAAATTTGAAAATAGTGACATCTTTGTCAAAATAAATGTCAAAAAGCGAAAATCACAAAGAATAATAAAAAAAAAACAAAGTGATAAATAATTTCCCTTTTTTCGTTGCTATTTTTTTGTTTTAATATTTTTATTATTTTTGTACAAGGTAATTAAAAAATTTATTTAATTATATGTATTATTATTACATACCTTTGGAAGAGGTAAGCTAAACGATGTAAATTTTCAAAAATTCTTTTTACAATTCTTTTCATTACTAGCAATTTCAATTACGGCTCGAGGAGAATGACGAGACAGTCTTAAATGAAATGGCAACGACGACAAGAAATGTTCGCGAGACTCCCAAGACGCCAGGAAGAAATACACCTCGGAGGAGCTCGAAAGGAAAGGATGAAGATGGCGATGGACGGAACAAAATGCTGGAAATCGCAACACAGCAAGCTGACACCTTAAAGGTACACATGATTGTTTAATTCTAAAAATTCACTATTTTCATTATTACAGATATTTTCTTTTCTAATAGATGCTAGCTGAAACAAACGCAGCGGCTGTTGAAGCCACAAAAATGATGGCAGAGGCCATTAAACAATTGGAGAACGGCTGAAGGAGATTATTAATGCAAAACGCCCTATCTAACATTTAAAAAGTTTTACAGTAAAAACTTATTTAATTCAAGAATTTATAATAAGTTAAAATCTTATAATACAATGCAATATATATATATATATATATATATATATATATATATGTATATTGTATTGTATTATAAGATTTTGACTTATTATAAATACTTCATTTAAATAAGTTTTTACTGTAAGACTTTTTAAATGTTAGATAGGGCTTTTCGCGTTTTTTGTTATATTGTTGAGAAGTTCCTTTTTTATTTTAGTTAATATAATTTATAAGATAATATACAATAAGATTTTAGCTTTAAGAAATAACAAATATTGAAACAATAAAAAGACTGAATTGCTTAAAAATATTTGTGTATTTATTTGATATAAAAAACATTTATAATATTATAAGTGTATGGATACATTTAAGTATATATTATTTTAATTTATATAAAGAAACACTTTTCTTAAAACACTTTAAACTGCACCAAATATGTTTCGTTAATAAACCACAATTTATGTCGATAAAAATAACAACTGGTTCAAACAGCTGACTTAAACAATAATAAGTGTTGTTAAAAGCAGTGCAGAATAGCAAAATCGTTAAATCACTTGTTTAATTCTTTAACGATAACAACTTTTGTTACAAAACGATAGAGAATCGCACTACTGATGATAATAATTATCACTACTTCCATCGTACAAGATGTTATAACCATTTCTAAAAACCACCGCTCCTTCTCAGGACCACAAATTTTTTATAAAAAGGGATTATATATGTTTATTCTTATATATGTTGCAGTGATTGCTGAAATCTTTGTAGATATTGGATGTATGTACATGTGTTATTTTGCAATAATTTTGTCGATTTGTATAGAACTTTTCGATAAAAAGACCATTAAAATAAATTTAACATTTGAAATAAATAGTTCTCATATATCGCTATTTAATATATTATCGTGCATATCAACAACAAGTGAATATCTGAATAAAGAATTAGTTAGCCCGCATTTTTTCCAAGTTTTGCATCTGCTAATACCATAAAATAAAATTAATAACATCAAATAAATAAAATTAAATAAATAAAATAAATAACATCATTAGCAATGTGGTAAAAGAATTCCAAATATGATTCCTCTTATTGCCACGAACTTTTTAGCAAAAGTTGAACAAATTGAAGAACTGCATTCTAAGACCAAGTGCATCTTCACCGACTATTCCACTATTCAAAATGGTCTTATACTTTTGTGAGTCTGAAACAGTTTTTCAAAAACCATCAAAAATGATTATAATTTCTTATTTTCCACACCATTTCGATTTTAGACCAAATTCTCACAAAAACACAACATTTTTAATAACAAACAAAAGGTCAACAACTAATCAAAACAATTTTTTAATTCAGGCAAAACAAAACTCGTATCAAAAATTTAAAAAAAATTCTACTCCAGGGTTGGATAACTGCAATATTTTGTATAATATGAAAGTGACAAAAATGGTTACAATATTTAAGTTTTTTATTAATAGGTGATATTACTTTTATTGACTATAATGTAATGAAAATATGTGTATTAATATTCATTATGAAGAAAAATTTTGACTAACATCTAAAAACAACATTTCCAATGTTCAATATATTACAGCAGTGAAAATGCTTCATATTTGTTAGGACTTTTGTTAAAACTTCTGCTGCCATATCTTCGGTATTCGACATGAATACTTTTATCATTAACTAGTCCACTTATAACAATGTGCTTAGATCGGGAGTGATAGATATTATTATGGGATAAATTTATGGCACTTTTGCTATCACATTTAATTTTGATGGATGGCGGTCTTTCATGTTCATTAAGTAAAGATTGTAGCCACAATCCTTCTTGACCTGCTGCTGTTAAAGGCATATATTCTTTGTTGATAATGCAGAAGTTTGTTGGTTCTTGGAGTTCCATGAGACACATCCTCCTTGCAACTTAAATACGTATCTAGAAGTTGATTTTCTGTCATCTAAATTGCCATCTAATCTGAAAATCCTCCAATATATTATTTGTCCTCCTTTGAAAATTGTAACTTGTAGTCCATAGTACCTTTAAGATATTTCATGACACGCTTTACCGCTTGCCAGTGTATTTAATCAGGACTATTATTAAATCTCGCTAATACCCCCACTACAAATGCGATGTCTGGACGACTCACCTGTGCAGCATACATAATACTTCCAATTGCTCCTTGGTAAGGTATATTTTGCATTTCATCTCTTACTTCTTTCCTTTGTGGGTAAAATTCGTTGGTAAGCTTTTGATTGACATCTTGTTAAATATCTTCAAAATATCGCTGATATATTGATTTTGATCAAGCCATAGTTTTCCATGTATTCGATCTCTATTAATCCTACTACCTAAGACACGATTAGCTTTACCTATGCCCTTCATTTTGAAATTCTTTTCTAAATTTTTCTTTATATCTTTCTAATTATTGTTATTATTTATAAAAACTAGAATATCATCTACATGGGTTGTGTCAGCCCATACAAAGACTTCTTTGGTCTGCATAAAATATCTTTTCCTTCATTACAACTTTCTGGGATATTCATATATATATCTTCGCTTTGTAAAAACGTTGTTACTACGTCCATTTTATCAATGTCCAAATTATTTTGCACTGCTAAGCTTAAAAGTAGTGGAACAGACGAATATCAAACCACCGGTGAAAATGTTTCTTCGTAGTCGATTCCATAGCGTTCAGAATAACCTTTTACAACTAGTCTTTCTTTATAACGTTCTACCTTATCTTCGGGAATTCTCTTAATTTTAAAACACCATTTGCTATTTATAGGTTTCTTCTTTTGGGTACTTTTACAAGCTACATATTTCATTTTTATTTAAAGCACTCAGTTCTTCATTTATTGCCTGTTGTCACTGTCTTTTGTTGTTGCTTTCTAATGCTTGTTTCATTGTCTTCGATATTTCATCTTGAACTTGAATTTTATTACAGTCATACCATATCTTTGCACCGGCTTTGAAACTCTTGAAGACTTTCGTATATTTTCAGGCGATAAGATTCTCACCATTGATGATTCAGGAACCCAGTCAATGCATTGATCTCCAGTTACGCTTTCTTCAATACTCTTTGAAACTTCAATATTTTTTAAAGGATCTTGAGAAAATATTTCGATAGTATTTAGTTAACCATCCACATCCCCCACTGATTCACCTCCTGGATATATAAAGAATTTTGCATTATCACCGGGTGTATCATTGTAAAATTGATCTTTTAAGAACTTGGCATCTCTACTCAATACTATTTTTTTTCTTGGATCATAAAAACGGTAAGTTCACGTGGTTGAGCGGTATACTATGAAAACGCATTCTTTTCGTTTAGCATCAAGCTTTTGCCTTTTCTGTTTTGGTATATGTATTATGGCCTTACAACCGAATTCCTTAAGAGGTTTTAAAATAGGTTTCTTTCCTGACTAAAATTCTACCGGAGTGACATCGTTCAATGTTTTGCAGGGAGTTCGATTTATTAAGTATACTGCTGTACTTGCTGCTTCAGCCCAGAACTTCTTTTGTAGACCAGATTCAATTAAAAGACATCGGGTTCCGGTTATGATCGGTTCATTCTTTCCGCCATACCATTTTGTTGAGGATTATAAGGCGCTGTAGTTTGATGTTCAACTTCACAATTATTGAGAATATTCTTCATTCTTGTATTGCAGATCTCCGACCCATTATCGCTTCTATGAGTAAGAGCCTTAATACTTCTTCCCATTTGAGTTTCAGCCAACTTCTTGAATTCTAAAAATTTGTCTCTTACATCAGATATGTTTTTAATAAAATAAGTAAATGTTTTTCTATTAAAATCGTCAATAAAAGTAAGCATATATCTTGAACCTTTTATGGACTGTACTTCCATTGGTCCACATAGAACTAAATGTATTAAACTTAATAATTCTGTTGTTTGTGTTGCTGAGATATTAAACGGAAACATTTTTATAGCTTACCTTTTAAGCAAGTAATACAGTTTTGATTTTTTACGTCACATCTTACACCATGAACTGCTCCAGAATTCATTTTCTTTGTTTGTATGACCAACCCGCTTCTGCCACAAATCATGTTTTGCATTATTTACCTCCGAAAAAAGAACTTTATTTCTTGATATATTCAATTTAAACATATCGTTAACTAAGTCACCTGTAGCGATCGTATTACCAATGTTATTTAAAATTTTGCAGCTCATTTATTTTATACTACTTTATACACGCTTTCAACAATTTTTGAAATTGATATCAAATTTACGTAAAGATTGGGAATATATAGAACATCTTGGAAAGAAATACATATTTTCTTCATATTAACCTCTGCTATATCCTTCACATGCATAGTTTCGTTATTAGCGATTGTCACTTCAGCATTTTTTTCTTCGAAATTTTCATAAAGTTGTAAATTTGAGCACATATGTGCCGTTGCTCCAATCATTGTGTTTTTTTAAAATTGGGCTTATTGCATTTATTAGGACATTTTGAAGGAATGAGTCCATATTGATTACAGTTGTACGATTTCGGTCCTTTGTTCTGGAAAAACCACCATCTGTTGATTCCTTCTTAACGTCTTGCAATAACTTTTAGCATTACTTGTTATCTTCATAACCTGTAGTTAAGATCCCATTTACGTATTCTTCTATGTTTGCACACCCTTGTAATTTCGCTGAACAACATTTTTGTATTAATTCTACTATCTTCAAATATGGTTTTTAGAGTACTTCAGATCTCTTGAGAGCTTTTGCAACTGCGAATATGAGGATAAATAGATGTAACCACCAAAAGAATCAATTCTGCTTTTGCTTAAGTCGTTTTTTCTTCTGGTGTATGAATACCAAAGATAGAATTCCAAAGATCTTTCTTTGAATTCACTAGCATAAACTACAGTTACATAAAGCTATTAAGTATCTTTACACCACGGAAGGGCCTATAACCTGTTAAAAGGTAAATTACTTTTATTGACTATAACACTGCTCAGCAGCCAAATCCGCCTTTGAATAAAACTATGTGGACTATGTGTTGAATATTAGCTTTAAATCTCTTTTAATTTCATTTTTAATCTGAAAAAAATGAAGAATTTGCACAAAAGAAAATTTTTTTTCTCGATTAATATCTGAATATTTTTAAAACAATAAATATAAATAAATAAAAACAATTTTGTTACACATCTTCTGGTGTTTTACGTTTTAAAATCGGATAACTCGTTCCCGAGTTAGGGTGAAATATGTCTACGTACCGGGCTAATTTAGGGGCAAAAAATTCACACGCCCATAAAAAAAAAATCTGGACCTGATGCAAAAAAACCGAAAACAGATTCGAGTTTAGCGCATCAAAATCCGTATAATGCACATAGCTTTAGTTAAAGGCGCGACAAAAAGTTAGTTTTTGCAGAGCAGTGTAATGGAATGAAAACATATTAAATTCATTATGAAGAAAAATGTTGATTCACATTTAAAAACAGCATATATTGACTTAAAAAACAATTTAAAATAGGTCTGAGGGACGGAGATTTTTAAATATGTCTTACAAAAAGGAAAATAACCAGAACCAATATTAAAACTTCTTATATGAAGGATTTTATAGAATATATAATGAGTTTGTCCTAATAACAAAATTTCTTTAACCTGCCTTCAATTAATTGTAAACTTTAATTTAAATTGAGATAAAATTGTAATAAAGGAGACCTTTTTATGCGTCCTACTTAGAATGTTATATGAAAAAGAGATTAAGGATCAACTAACGCTACGAAAAGAGATATTAGATATTCTTCGGTATTGCTGTACAATATCACATAATCACAATGGTAACTATTTAAATTATTCAATGATTTAGTTTTGAAGTCGCCCAATGATATAAAGTTAGATTTGAGTCGGTATGGTTATACTCTATCAAGAGTTGATATAATTTGCCACTTGGGCCTCTCATGTTGCTCCATTTCTGTCAAGCTTAAAGTGAAAGATTCAGCAAAATAGCGAATATATTTATTTATATGAAGTCAAATACCAAAATGTAAACAATGACGTTATAATCTTCGATTAACAAATTGCCTAGAATTTTTGCACTTAAGAATGAGAAATGGGATATATAACGGCAGTCTGATTTATGTTTCCGCTGTTTCAAGGCGCGTTATATACGCCACACACTGAGGATTTCGCGGAAAAAAGTCAAATTGTTAACATACCCATGCAATATGCAGTGATATTTTGAAATTCTAGACTAAATGGTACAATCAAATCAAAAAGAATTACTCTAATCTGACTGCTAGTTTTTTTTATAGCCGTCTCAAACTAAGTACTTATATGTTTTACCGAACCAACTTAATTTAAAAATAAGAATTTCAAAACGAATATTATTTTATTATGTGAGCTAACGTTTTTCTTTTTATTTTTAATTTAACGTAGGATATTTCAGTATAGTAAAATTGAAAAAATAGACTGTGTAGAGACTTAAGTTTTTTTTTGTTTGTTTATTTTTATGAACATATAACAAAAATCCCTTTTTTCTCCAAACATTTGGACCTGCAATTTTACCCATACTTTTCCACAGTTGGAAATCACTACTGATACATTGTCTCATATCTGTTTGTACATTTTTAATCGATTGCAAGTGCCACCAGGTGCCACCTCTAAATTTTTTGCATTACACAGTACAACATTCAGCTGATTGATTCGCGACCCAATTCTGATAAGGCTCTTTTTTTTAATATAACTCAAGAGCCACTTGTCGGATTTTGCTTAAACAAATTTAGAAAAATCAAAAATTTTATTTACTTTCATCTATTTATACAACGTTTCGCTACATAAGCAACAGTTTCGCAGTTATAAATATATGTATGAAGAAAAAAAAAATATTTTTTGCCTAAAAAATACATTTTTTTTATACCATTAAAAATCCAAAACGGTGGAAAATTGTTAAGGCCTATTACTTTGACATAAGAATGAGATATAAATCATGAAAATCGATGTACGCGTTTCGCTTTTATTAACAATTAAGTAAAGGTATACATTTAAAAAATTTTTGAAATTGAAATTGAAAGTTTTTCGAGTTAATAAACACTTTTCTATCAACAATTGTTAAAAATTTTCAGTAAATGAACAGAGTTATAGTATTTTTCATTAACCTGCAATTCTAAATCGAGAACATTAGGGTATATTCGAATATTTGTTGTTGCAGTATATGTGGAAATTGATGGACAATAAGTGAGACAGTTTTAATTTGATATCGTGCGGTGAAAATCGGCAACAATCGGAAATAAAGCATTTAAAAAATCCAAGAAACTTTCATATTACAAAATATCAAGGATTTGTAACAAATCTCCAAACTTATATTGTTATGTATGTGGCGATCACAAAATACCAAATCTTCTTCTCAGCTGAAATAACTCAAAAAGGCTTGTTCTCTATTTCGGAAGTACGAGACTTTCACGTCCTTTTGCACCAAATTACATTGTTTTTATTTTGATGCAAGAAGCTTGAGAGCCCTAATTCACGAATTAAGTTATTCAGATCAGAATAACGGAATATAAGGTTAACTTGTTGGATTTCCAAGTGATTTTAACCGCACGATATCAAATTAAAACTGACGCACTTATTGTCCATTAATTTCTACATTTACTGCTACAATAAAAATTAGAATCTACCCTTATCTTCTCGATTTAGAATTAAAGGTAAATAAAAAATACTATATTATAATTTTTAAGTCCACGAACCATGCAAAATACCGTTGTTCTTTAGTTCCTTTACCTGTTCACCTAACATACATATGTAAGGTTGGTTGCATTACAACATTGGGTACCTGTGGTAAATTGAAAATAAAATCTAAATTTGTTAACCAATTTTTATTGTTTACACCTTTTCTATTTTTAAGATCTGTAGCTATTATACAAAGTACAAAGTGTTGAATATTTGCTGTAAATTTTTTTTTGATTGAAAAAAATTACGAATTTTGCACGAAAAAAAATTTTTTTCTCGATTAATTTTTGAATAATTCCAAAACGATAAGAGATAAAGAAAAACCATATAATAAAACCAATTTTGTTACACATCTTCTGGCGTTTCACTTTTTAAAATCGGTTGACTCGTTCCCGAGTTGGAATGAAATATGTCTACGTACCTGGCTAATTTAGGGGCAAAAAATTGCCACGCCCATAAAAGAAATTTAAACCTGATGGAAAAAATCGAAAACGGATTCGAGCTTACCGCATCAAAATCCATGTAGTCCACATAGTTTTATTTAAAGGAGCGACAAAGTTATTTTTTGCAGAGCAGTTTTATTTGTGTTTTTCCGTTAGTTACCTGCATGATTGTTTTGCAGAAATTGTGCCTACATATATGAGTGCTCATGTTTTGGAACATTTAAAAATATGGGCATATTCATAAGTACCTGTCAATAAAATATCATAAAATACGTAGTATTTATAGGTGTTCATTGATCCATTTTTGTCATTCAACAAGTGTCGACGAACGCGAAAAGTACAAGCGATTTTTCTCCGGTTTTTTAGTTATAAATGAAACTGAGGCCCAAGAGTTTTTCGACAATGGAAAGTTTTTCTATTTCATATGAGGTTTTGTGCTCGAAGCTCCTGGAGTTTGATAATTTTGGATACAATATATAAAGGCTTTTACTCTAACTTCAAACAAAGATGGCAGGATTCTAATCGTACGAAGTCGCGATTTGAAAAAAAGAATGCAAATTGGCTTGAATGCACATTTACAATTAAGGGTACTGAGGCTGAATGTTCTACCAGTTCTGCACTTGGTCGGTCACGTAAATCGTTTGAGGAGTGCTGTGATCGCGCCAAACGATACAGAAGGGATGAGGTACGTGCTATGTTTCCTCACGAAGTAATTGATTTTACTTCTAGTATTTCAAAAACCAGCCAAAAAATTTGTACATTAAAAACTTTGGGTATGTTTACAAAGCTTGAACTTATAAAAGAAAAATACGAGTATCTGATGCCTTGGTTATTAGTCACTTTTGCTATGAAGTTCTTGGATTTTTCATTTAGTGACATGAATCTCATAACAACGAAAATTCGAAATAGAATGATGAATCCGATACTTTATATTAGCCAAACTTCAAAATAACGAATGATCTCATTAAAATATGTGATAAGAATATATACATATATTATAATGATATATCGAATGAATCTTTAGAAGCTGAAGAATATTCATTGGATGACGTATTTAATTTATAATTTTAAAATATGTTAAATAAATTGTATTGAAATATTAATTAAAAGCCATTTATGGTTAAAGTTTGATTTTTTGTTAATATTATAATAATATGATGTGATATTGAATTTAATGATACCTTTCGTTAAAAAAAACTTGTTAGGAATGTACATACATATGTACGTACATATACTTCAGTATACGTATATTACATTAATTTTTAATCAGTTTGTTTGATTGAATTGATGTGCAATAACTGTTTATAAGGAAGCACTATAAAAAATAAACCATTTATAAAAATATATGAACTAAAATAACAAGAATTAATACAATTAAAATTTTTGCATTATATTTTGGCAGTTTAGGGTTCTTTATACCATTATTTTAAGGCTGATTTAGCTGTGAAATATTTTTGACATGGCCACACTGGTACTGAAGTATGCCATTCGTGAATTGGGGGATTACTGCATTTATTTAATTATTTGTTCTTTTCCACACAAAAATATTTGTTTATATTTTTTTGTTTTGTTGCTTTTTGACACATGCGTTATTGGAATATTCCAATAAAAACGTAATTAGTGTAGCTTCTTTTCACTTTAAATTACAGAAACGCTTTTTTCTCACAATTCGAGAAACGATGGAACTTTTCGTTTCACACTTCATGTGAGACATTTCACTGTGCGACAACTACAGAAACGAGCTACATTGCTGCTATGAAAATATAAAAACATTTGTTTATTAGAATAACTGTTTATGGCTTGCAGCTAATTATTTTTTAATTCTTAGTAGAATTATGCCGAAATTCATAGTCCAATGAAATTTCTGATAGAGGTAATTTATTGAAAAGAATAAAATCAAATCTAGCGTTTCATTAGACTTAAGCTATGTACACACGATGGGCAGATCTTACAATATTGTCAGATCTGACAATGTCCTAACAATATGCTGACAACGAAAAATAGCCAGATGCGTTATTAGATATTACACACCTTTTATTTGCTTATATACATATATGAATAGCATTGTCAGTATAAATATTTTTCTGACAATGGTGCCATTGACAGATGTATAGTCTTAGCACATCTGATAATAATATATAAGCTTCCAATGGCTGGAAATTAGCTGACAATGGAAAAGAAAACTGTTCACATGGTTGTCAGATGTATTTTTGTCTTCCAATGCTTTTTCTGGCAAGGTAGCAAGACAAAAATTGTAAGTTCAGACGGTTGTTAGATATTTTCTGCAAATTTTTCTTACAATATTGTAAGATCTGCCAATCGTGTCTACATAGCTTTAGTTATTTTCAAAGGTCAAGACCTATTGAAGTCATTAGTGGGCGCTTTTATTCGCTTTCGAGAAGCCAATTGCGCTCTTAGGTGATATTCGTTATTAAAGCAAAGATTGCTTCACGCGAGCATAAATGCAGTTTCTTATTTGCAAATTGAGTGTGAAAACAACGTAAGTACTATCTCATAGGTTTTAAAACTAGAGTTGCACTTCTAAAACCAATATGCATTCCCAACCCTAGACTAATGGCCGCAGTAATGGCTTTGCATTTATTCAAAGTTATTGTAGACGAGATGTTTATTAAGGTACATGCAAATTATTTTGGCTTAAATTTACATTACGTATCATTTTCCAATTTTTATGAAACTTCTGTCATCGGTAGTACTCTTAAATCTAGGAATTGTGGTAGAAAAATTTGTGAGCGGACGCTCTTAGTTTGGGAGTTATGGGCCTTTAAACTTCAAACATATATGTGCCTATAACATCCTTTATATAACCGCTACATAATTGACAACCTGTAGTTGTGCGGTTTTGGAAAGGGTAGCGGTTAAAAATTCATATTTTTGTATTGATTTTTTTTAAAAGGGGTCTACATAACGGTTTTTTATTATATAGTAAAATGGATAGAAGACATTCATACCATAATTCTTAGATTTAAGAGCACTACCGATGACAAAAATTTCATAAAAATCGGAGGATGATACGGGATGTATATTTGTTCCATTATTTTGTTCAGATTCTGAGATGATAGATAAAATCAGATAAGTTTTGCAAGACATAACCCAACAATTTTTCTACGCTAGTCTGCAGCCCATATGGGAGGCTCTACTAATGGACATAATACCCGAAGCTGGCGTAAACAGCCCTAGCCGATGTGGAGAACATTTTGAAGTTATGACCCCTAATTTATTTAATTTGGAGTTATACGATGTGTTGTTAGCATGTATGTTAAAAAAACGGTTTAAAATATAAACATTTACTCACAGATTGTTTCCGCATTTTCCCCTACACAATACATTTCGCTTTTACATGGTAAGATATTTTCCGTTTTACAGATTAACTTTGATATACTGTAATACATGTAAGGAAATCTTAAGACAGTTCCCGAAAAAATATCAACTATGCATGTACGTAGACGATGCAAGTTAATGGTCTCATGTTGGTTACACCAAAAAGTATAAATGGCGTTAAGCCATGGTTGAAGATGGTATAGAAAACATATGTGAGGTCGAAAGCAAGATTAGAGAATTCTGAGAGTCTTCGAACATTCAAAGTGCTTCCTTCTTATCTGGAAGCCAAATATTATTACGTCTAAGACTTTGAAATAACTGCAAAATAACTGAAACTGCTAATATCCAATTTATCGAATGAAGCATTGAGAACAAGTTAAAATATCAAAAAGTTCTCATACCAAATTCTTAGCTTGGAGCGCTAAGTTAAATTACACTGCTCAGCAGTCAAATCCTCCGTTGAATAAAGCCACATACTATATGGATTTTTATGCGCTTAACTCGAATCCGTTTTCGGTTTTTTTCCATCAGGTCCAGTTTTTTTTTATGGGCGTGGGAATATTTTGTCCCTAAATTAGCCAAGTATGTAGACATATTTCACTCTAACTCGAGTTATCAGATTTTAAAAAATAAATAACCAGAAGATGTGTGATAAAATTGTTTTTAATTTAGTCACATACAATTTTTCTTTATCTCTTATCGTTTTAGAATTATTCAGAAATTAATCGAGAAAAAAATTTTTTTTCTGCGAAATTCTTAATTTTTTCAGATTAAAAACGGAATCTAAAAAAATTTAAAGCAATTATTCACCACTTTGAGCCT
>OY776277.1:65514560-65529560 GCA_963675445.1 Linnaemya vulpina | reverse complement strand
TTGGAATGCTCCGTGGTAAACAACATTTGTTGTTTTTCCATTTTCCGTTGATTGATATTACGAAGCATAATAATAGTGGCTCCAACTTTCTATTAGAGATTATGCGGAGGCAATCCTGGTAAGTCCAACGAATTCTAAAATTCTGTTGGATAATTCAAAACATCTTCTTCATTGGTAACAGTATCGACAGACTTGTACAACACCACTTCGCCAGGAATCTCTTATTGTATAGCCATGTTTAATTCAGTAACATCTTTGTTCTTTGCCGCTAAAATTACTCTGGCACTCAGCCATGCATGGGCATGTATATTGTTGTGTTATGTAAGTGAAAACACATTCAATAAATTCCTCTTTTGACTGTACGAATCGGCAAAAATCATTTGGCAATGTTATCAATCCAGTGTCTTCAATAGGCATTGCACCGTTCCCAATTTTCGGCAATTGCTTAGAGAACTAATCAGCAGATGGATCATTCTGCAACTGAACACGAACGTTGATAGTGAGTTTTGATATTTTAACAAATCTCCATAAATATGAAGACTTTAAGCAATCGTTAATTTCATCGGCAGCTGCCGATCTAGGAATGACGGGCAATGTTTACCTAAAATCTCCTGTCAATAAAATCAACGCACCACAAAACAACTCAGAGTTATATTGGAGATCTTTCATTGTTCTTTCCAAAGCTTCAACAGATTTCTTATTTGCGTACTCAAGCATATGACGTGGTCTGCGGATGGACTGTGTGTCATATTTTGCACAACAACATCATATAATTCAGGATCACTTATTTGATCTAGAATTTCAGAACATATAACATTGTCAACTTCATGCGATCCGTGTGGCAAACTACGCTTTTGTTTTTCCGTTAGTTACCTGCATGATTGTTTTGCAGAAATTGTGCCTACATATATGAGTGCTCATGTTTTGGAACATTTAAAAATATGGGCATATTCATAAGTACCTGTCAATAAAATATCATAAAATACGTAGTATTTATAGGTGTTCATTGATCCATTTTTGTCATTCAACAAGTGTCGACGAACGCGAAAAGTACAAGCGATTTTTCTCCGGTTTTTTAGTTATAAATGAAACTGAGGCCCAAGAGTTTTTCGACAATGGAAAGTTTTTCTATTTCATATGAGGTTTTGTGCTCGAAGCTCCTGGAGTTTGATAATTTTGGATACAATATATAAAGGCTTTTACTCTAACTTCAAACAAAGATGGCAGGATTCTAATCGTACGAAGTCGCGATTTGAAAAAAAGAATGCAAATTGGCTTGAATGCACATTTACAATTAAGGGTACTGAGGCTGAATGTTCTACCAGTTCTGCACTTGGTCGGTCACGTAAATCGTTTGAGGAGTGCTGTGATCGCGCCAAACGATACAGAAGGGATGAGGTACGTGCTATGTTTCCTCACGAAGTAATTGATTTTACTTCTAGTATTTCAAAAACCAGCCAAAAAATTTGTACATTAAAAACTTTGGGTATGTTTACAAAGCTTGAACTTATAAAAGAAAAATACGAGTATCTGATGCCTTGGTTATTAGTCACTTTTGCTATGAAGTTCTTGGATTTTTCATTTAGTGACATGAATCTCATAACAACGAAAATTCGAAATAGAATGATGAATCCGATACTTTATATTAGCCAAACTTCAAAATAACGAATGATCTCATTAAAATATGTGATAAGAATATATACATATATTATAATGATATATCGAATGAATCTTTAGAAGCTGAAGAATATTCATTGGATGACGTATTTAATTTATAATTTTAAAATATGTTAAATAAATTGTATTGAAATATTAATTAAAAGCCATTTATGGTTAAAGTTTGATTTTTTGTTAATATTATAATAATATGATGTGATATTGAATTTAATGATACCTTTCGTTAAAAAAAAACTTGTTAGGAATGTACATACATATGTACGTACATATACTTCAGTATACGTATATTACATTAATTTTTAATCAGTTTGTTTGATTGAATTGATGTGCAATAACTGTTTATAAGGAAGCACTATAAAAAATAAACCATTTATAAAAATATATGAACTAAAATAACAAGAATTAATACAATTAAAATTTTTGCATTATATTTTGGCAGTTTAGGGTTCTTTATACCATTATTTTAAAGCTGATTTAGCTGTGAAATATTTTTGACATGGCCACACTGGTACTGAAGTATGCCATTCGTGAATTGGGGGATTACTGCATTTATTTAATTATTTGTTCTTTTCCACACAAAAATATTTGTTTATTTTTTTTTGTTTTTTTGCTTTTTGACACATGCGTTATTGGAATATTCCAATAAAAACGTAATTAGTGTAGCTTCTTTTCACTTTAAATTACAGAAACGCTTTTTTCTCACAATTCGAGAAACGATGGAACTTTTCGTTTCACACTTCATGTGAGACATTTCACTGTGCGACAACTACAGAAACGAGCTACATTGCTGCTATGAAAATATAAAAACATTTGTTTATTAGAATAACTGTTTATGGCTTGCAGCTAATTATTTTTTAATTCTTAGTAGAATTATGCCGAAATTCATAGTCCAATGAAATTTCTCATAGAGGTAATTTATTGAAAAGAATAAAATCAAATCTAGCGTTTCATTAGACTTAAGCTATGTACACACGATGGGCAGATCTTACAATATTGTCAGATCTGACAATGTCCTAACAATATGCTGACAACGAAAAATAGCCAGATGCGTTATTAGATATTACACACCTTTTATTTGCTTATATACATATATGAATAGCATTGTCAGTATAAATATTTTTCTGACAATGGTGCCATTGACAGATGTATAGTCTTAGCACATCTGATAATAATATATAAGCTTCCAACGGCTGGAAATTAGCTGACAATGGAAAAGAAAACTGTTCACATGGTTGTCAGATGTATTTTTGTCTTCCAATGCTTTTTCTGGCAAGGTAGCAAGACAAAAATTGTAAGTTCAGACGGTTGTTAGATATTTTCTGCAAATTTTTCTTACAATATTGTAAGATCTGCCAATCGTGTCTACATAGCTTTAGTTATTTTCAAAGGTCAAGACCTATTGAAGTCATTAGTGGGCGCTTTTATTCGCTTTCGAGAAGCCAATTGCGCTCTTAGGTGATATTCGTTATTAAAGCAAAGATTGCTTCACGCGAGCATAAATGCAGTTTCTTATTTGCAAATTGAGTGTGAAAACAACGTAAGTACTATCTCATAGATTTTAAAACTAGAGTTGCACTTCTAAAACCAATATGCATTCCCAACCCTAGACTAATGGCCGCAGTAATGGCTTTGCATTTATTCAAAGTTATTGTAGACGAGATGTTTATTAAGGTACATGCAAATTATTTTGGCTTAAATTTACATTACGTATCATTTTCCAATTTTTATGAAACTTCTGTCATCGGTAGTACTCTTAAATCTAGGAATTGTGGTAGAAAAATTTGTGAGCGGACGCTCTTAGTTTGGGAGTTATGGGCCTTTAAACTTCAAACATATATGTGCCTATAACATCCTTTATATAACCGCTACATAATTGACAACCTGTAGTTGTGCGGTTTTGGAAAGGGTAGCGGTTAAAAATTCATATTTTTGTATTGATTTTTTTTAAAAGGGGTCTACATAACGGTTTTTTATTATATAGTAAAATGGATAGAAGACATTCATACCATAATTCTTAGATTTAAGAGCACTACCGATGACAAAAATTTCATAAAAATCGGAGGATGATACGGGATGTATATTTGTTCCATTATTTTGTTCAGATTCTGAGATGATAGATAAAATCAGATAAGTTTTGCAAGACATAATCCAACAATTTTTCTACGCTAGTCTGCAGCCCATATGGGAGGCTCTACTGATGGACATAATACCCGAAGCTGGCGTAAACAGCCCTAGCCGATGTGGAGAAAATTTGGAATTATGACCCCTAATTTATTTAATTTGGAGTTATACGATGTGTTGTTAGCATGTATGTTAAAAAAACGGTTTAAAATATAAACATTTACCCACAGATTGTTTCCGCATTTTCCCCTACACAATACATTTCGTTTTTACATGGTAAGATATTTTCCGTTTTACAGATTAACTTTGATATACTGTAATACATGTAAGGAAATCTTAAGACAGTTCCCGAAAAAACATCAACTATGCATGTACGTAGACGATGCAAGTTAATGGTCTCATGTTGGTTACACCAAAAAGTATAAATGGCGTTAAGCCATGGTTGAAGATGGTATAGAAAACATATGTGAGGTCGAAAGCAAGATTAGAGAATTCTGAGAGTCTTCGAACATTCAAAGTGCTTCCTTCTTATCTGGAAGCCAAATATTATTACGTCTAAGACTTTGAAATAACTGCAAAATAACTGAAACTGCTAATATCCAATTTATCGAATGAAGCATTGAGAACAAGTTAAAATATCAAAAAGTTCTCATACCAAATTCTTAGCTTGGAGCGCTAAGTTAAATTACACTGCTCAGCAGTCAAATCCTCCGTTGAATAAAGCCACATACTATATGGATTTTTATGCGCTTAACTCGAATCCGTTTTCGATTTTTTTCCATCAGGTCCAGTTTTTTTTTTATGGGCGTGGGAATATTTTGTCCCTAAATTAGCAAAGTATGTAGACATATTTCACTCTAACTCGAGTTATCAGATTTTAAAAAATAAATAACCAGAAGATGTGTGATAAAATTGTTTTTAATTTAGTCACATACAATTTTTCTTTATCTCTTATCGTTTTAGAATTATTCAGAAATTAATCGAGAAAAAAATTTTTTTTCTGCGAAATTCTTAATTTTTTCAGATTAAAAACGGAATCTAAAAAAATTTAAAGCAATTATTCACCACTTTGAGCCTTTGTCTAATAGCTACAGATTTAAGAAATAAAAAAGCTATAAACCATAAAAATTGGTTAAAAAATATACTTCTGCAATAAATATTACAATATCCCCTAATGTTCTCGATTTAGAATTACAGGTTAATGAAAAATACTATATTATAATTTTTAAATCCGAGATCCGAGATTTAAAAAATACCGTTGTACTTTAGTTCCATTATGTGCTGACCTAACGAGATACTATCGTCATACACATGTATGTTGGTTGCATTACAACATTGGGTGCCTGCGGTAAATTGAAAAAAAATCTAAATTTTTTAACTGATTTTTATGGTTTACAGCTTTTTTTAAATTCCATTTTTAAACTGAAAAAAATACGAATTTTGCGAAAAAAAATTCGATTAAATTCTGAATAATTCCAAAACGATAAGAGATAAAGAAAAACTGTACGTGACTGAAATAAAAACAATTTCGTTGCACATCTTCTGGAGTTTCACTTCTTAAAATCGGATGTCCCGTTCCCGAGTTAGGGTGAAATATGTCTACGTACCTGACTAATTTAGGAGCAAAGAATTGCCACACCCATAAAAAAAATCTGGACCTGATGGAAAAAAACTGAAAACGGATTTTAGTGCATCAAAATGCATATAGTGCGCATAATTTTATTTGAAGGAACGACAAAAAGTTATTTTTTGCAGAGCAGTGTTTTTGATAGAAGCACTACAGGGAAAACATAAACGAGATGGGTTCACGTCAGAAATTGCCACAGTTCGATACAAAAACACAATTAAAACTTTATGTATTAATGTTTGTATTGTTTCTTTTTATAATTTACGCCTCTTTTATTTATCATATTTTCAAGTAATTATACTTATATTAATTGAATGATATATGTATATATATATATATATATATATATATATATTTATTTATGTTTGTATATGTGTATATACACATATATAATTATGTGTAAGTATATATATATATATATATATATATATATATTTATATATATATATATATATATATATATATTTATATATAGATATATATATATATATATATATATATATATATATATTTATTTATATATATATATATATATATATATATATATATTTATATATACATATATATATATATATATATATATATATATATATTTATATATATATAAATAAATATATATATATATATATATATATATATATATATATGTATATATATTTGTATATATATATATATATATATATATATATATATTATATGTATACCTGTTTGTATACTCCGTATAAAAATACATATACATGTATATATACACATATACAAACGAGTATATATAATAGTTTGCGTCTTCGCTGAGGTATTAAAAAATAGTTAGGAATCACGTAGTTGTTAGTACAAACACTATTACTTGTAAGCAATTTAAACAAAATCACTAAATTAATGAATCGCACTGTTGGGTAGAACTGGTTCATTCGCTCGTTGACACAAGGTCTCGTGATCAAATCGATATAATATATATGCGTTCGATGGAATTCAAACTAAGCCAAGTTTTGAACAATTTAGTTACACAGTATTTATTGCATAAAAATGTATATGTTTAAACTGATAGCACCAAAATCAATGTTGTGCCTGTTAATATTATTTATTTCAAAGCGAATTAATACTAAGTGGCCTGTAAGAAAATTTAAAAGGTGTAACAATTATATTAATTACAATAAATGAAGAATGTTATATATTTAAGTTGTAGAATATGTGTGCCGCAAATGAAAGAATTGTAAGAATTTTTTAGGTTATTAGTTATGTATTTGAAACTTATTAACTATAGTTATTAATTTTCTAGTTAATCTCAGTAAGATATTTTTAAAACTTTTTACATAGTTCGAGTCCTTTTCGACTGTATTGCGCGATTACAAAGGCTGAAAATGTGCTCATTTTCTGATCTTAAAAGATACGTTTATCGAGAGAAAACGG
Source organism: Linnaemya vulpina (assembly GCA_963675445.1). Classification (NCBI taxonomy): domain Eukaryota; kingdom Metazoa; phylum Arthropoda; class Insecta; order Diptera; family Tachinidae; genus Linnaemya; species Linnaemya vulpina. The sequence continues at coordinate 65,522,728 of OY776277.1, read as the reverse complement.
CATTCTTACAACGAATCTTTTTAGAGAATCATTAAAAGTTCTATATTGGTTTTGTTTTTTGTTAATATAAATCTATTTGCGACCTCTTTCTGTAGTATTTATTGCATATTAATTAATGTATTAGTTTTTTTTTCTAGTGTCTTATTGATTTTATCTCTAATGGCTAACGAATCTTCTTACATTATTATTATATGATATATATTATCAACAACATTGCCCCCTTTAGATATTCATACTTGTAATATCCGAAATTTTTGGATAGGAAATCAGCCTTTTATTTTAATTATAATTTTATTTTATAATTATGGATTGACTGTAAGTAGGTAGCAGATTTCAATCGATGAATTTATTATATATACGAATATACATGTTCAAAATAATAAGAATTCAAAATGCATAGAAAGTATTAAATTTAATTTATAATACGACTAGCGAACTCCCTGCACACTTCGTAGTGCAAAAAAGAAAATAAAAAATTCATTCGAATTCATTTAAATCAGTTATGAACTGCTTTTATTGGAATGCTCCGTGGTAAACAACATTTGTTGTTTTTCCATTTTCCGTTGATTGATATTACGAAGCATAATAATAGTGGCTCCAACTTTCTACTAGAGATTATGCGGAGGCAATCCTGGTAAGTCCAACGAATTCTAAAATTCTGTTGGATAATTCAAAACATCTTCTTCATTGGTAACAGTATCGACAGACTTGTACAACACCACTTCGCCAGGAATCTCTTATTGTATAGCCATGTTTAATTCAGTAACATCTTTGTTCTTTGCCGCTAAAATTACTCTGGCACTCAGCCATGCATGGGCATGTATATTGTTGTGTTATGTAAGTGAAAACACATTCAATAAATTCCTCTTTTGACTGTACGAATCGGCAAAAATCATTTGGCAATGTTATCAATCCAGTGTCTTCAATAGGCATTGCACCGTTCCCAATTTTCGGCAATTGCTTAGAGAACTAATCAGCAGATGGATCATTCTGCAACTGAACACGAACGTTGATAGTGAGTTTTGATATTTTAACAAATCTCCATAAATATGAAGACTTTAAGCAATCGTTAATTTCATCGGCAGCTGCCGATCTAGGAATGACGGGCAATGTTTACCTAAAACCTCCTGTCAATAAAATCAACGCACCACAAAACAACTCAGAGTTATATTGGAGATCTTTCATTGTTCTTTCCAAAGCTTCAACAGATTTCTTATTTGTGTACTCAAGCATATGACGTGGTCTGCGCATGGACTGTGTGTCATATTTTGCACAAAAACATCATATAATTCAGGATCACTTATTTGATCTAGAATTTCAGAGCATATAACATTGTCAACTTCATGCGATGCGTGTGGCAAACTACGCTTTTGCCACTCCAAAGAATACATCCAGAACTTCACTTCACCAAGCACTTCAGATTTTACGCTAAAACCCATAAGCGCTTTCAATTTCTGCTTAAAAACACGGGAAATGATATCATGGCAGTCGGTAGTACTTTGGCCATCGAATAAATTATCTTTAATGTTACTCCATTGCGGATTACACGTAAATGTTATAAATAAATCTGGTCGACCGTAATGACGCACATAAGTTATTGCATCCTGCGCGTACTCATGCATATGACGTGGGCTGTGCATAATGTATTTAAATATTTATGTTTTTAGTGTTGTATTTATATGTAATTAATTTAATAGATCTCCGAAGTTGTGATTTAGAAAAGCTAAGTATATAAATAAAATTAATGGTTTGACCAAAATTTAATTGTAATGAACTTAGAAACGAATTGTATTTCAGTTTTTCAAAATATTAACTGAAATATTTCGAAATGATTGCTGTGTTCACTAAAATGGCTATAACTCATAAACCAATACACATACAGAAACTGTATTTACATAAAAACCTTGGTATTGACGTCACCTTTCATATAACATATATATGCAGAAACAAAATCTTTTCACGCATTCCGGAGAACATCAATTACTAACACAATGCAACTTATTTGTAATTATATAGATATACCATATGCTACGATCAGAAAATAGGATATGAGTTTATCTCTTAAACCCCTAATTCTATGAACTATTTTTATGCTTAGTAGCAGTATTTCTTCCTATAATTTGTGTATGTACGAGTATATGTTTTGAGTTTTTGAATATCATGATTTTTTTCCATTTGATGTTCTTTTCCTCAAGTTTCTTCTAAAAATAATTGTGTCTATTTTGTAAAATTTCGACCTTAATGCTGACCTGTCGTTGCATCGTCTTTACGGGATATATCGGGTGTTTTTTATAGAGTGATACAAGTTTAAATCATAATAAAACAGAGTAATGTACTTTTGAAATAAAACAGCCTTTATTGGATAGACAATTTTATGACATTAATGTTAAATATGACTCCGGCCATGTGGCTGCCATGGCTGGCGCGTACAAGGCGCAATCTGGAACACCAATTTTCACAAACTTTTCGCAGTATTTGCGGCCGTATCTCGCTCATAACTCTTCAAATGTTGATTTCAAGGTGTTCAATTGTTTGTGGTTTATCGACGTACACAAGTGATTTTACATAACCCCAAAGAAACTAATCCAATGGGTTAAATCACACGATCTTGGGGACCAATTAGTTGGGCCATTTCATGAAATTATTTTTTCGTCAAAAGTTTCCTTGAGTAAATCAATTTTAGAGCTCGCTGTGTGGCATGTGGTTCCATCCTGTCAGAACCACATATCAGCAAGATTAATGCCAGTTAATTGAGGTACGAAAAAACTTCGAATCATGTTCCTATACCTTTCACCATTAAAAGTAACATTCTGACCATCATCGTTTTTGAAGACATAAGGGCCAATAACTCCGCCAGCCCATAAAGCGCACCAAACAGTGATTTTCTGTGGATTTAATGGTGTTTCGACAAAAGCTTGTGGATTCTCTTGCTTATTCAACTTGTGGATTCAACTATGCTCATTTAAATACCCATTCAACCAGAAATGGGCTTCATCGAAAAACATAATTTTGAATGGATGAGTTTGCCGAATGGAATAACTATTTTGATTGAAAATTTCAACAATTTGCAAGAGTTGCTCTGGTGTAAGTCGATCCATAATGAAATGTCAAAGCAAACTAAACAAAAAGCAATTATCAGCTGTTAAATGGGTGGTCAAATAAAGTTGTATGACTCTATAAAAAACACCCGATATTAACGAAATAATTAGCTTTGGTAAATATGTATTTGAGATGTCGAAATTTAAATAAAATAAAAACTTTATCTAATAAATAAATCAGAATTAATTTTATTACTATTTAATAAATATAACAGAATTAAATACATATGTATATTTCCATTTTAATAATTTATTTCAAACAACAAAAGCAGGGCGCATGTGTGTGTGCCATTTAATCTAATGCTTTCTTTGCCTCAGGGGTAGAATGCCTTATATCTCTTGTTCGGCTCCGTACTCAATCATTATTATGTTGTTGAATTTTTGTCCTGAATTTGTGCATAAGATGGAATTGCCATTCTAAACTCAACTCTGTTTAAGTTTTTATATTTATTTTTGGTATAGTCGTTTTACAAGTCGTTTGGTCTTTGTCAGTTCAAATCTTAATTTTGCACTTGCTTTAACATTAGTTGTAGATCAATCCTATATCGAACTTGTTGTCACTGAACTTCGGGAAGCTACCGTTACCAGAAACACTAATCTTAGCAAACAGCTTAAATATCTGTGGTATAGCTGCCACACGCGCGGATCTCTTTCTATAATGTTTCATATCATCTAATACATAGAAAAAGGGTTCATTTTCAGTTTGAATTAGCTAAAAATTACTTTATTATTGAATATATTATATATGTATGTATAGAAATATTTTTTCTTTGGACGTGTAACTAAACAGCGTTGGACTCATCACAAATTCTTATCATAGGAAGCACATTTACATCACCCTCTTCGTTACCATCAAAATAAAGCTAATTTATACTCACATTGATTTTTACATTGTTCCCTTCGATTTTATTAAACATTGAGCCTTTATACGATTCCCGAATCGACTACGCCTACAATTTTTTTTTTGTGTTGTTCCTTTCTATATTACAAGCTAACGAGACGTTTCGAGAACGGTAACGAGGCATATTGATATGTCAATCTGGTAGTGCCAAAGCAATTTCAACTAAAATCAGTTGTGGTTTACAATACTAAGAAAGAATTTGGTAGTTTAAAAGTTGGGTCGACTCTTACACTACCAAATTGAGATGAGTTTAAAGGTGACATTAGTTGTTGTCGGTTTGTCTTAATACAATCCACTGTGGCTAAACATTATCGACAGCAATAAACATCGTGGTGTATTGCCAATAATTTTTATACGCTAATATAAGTAAGGATTACTTATGTGTGTACTTAAAACATGCGGAAATAAGAAATTTTTTGTACTTGGTATAAGGATTTTTTAGTTACTAATTTTGAAAGATTCCAGAATCGCGTTTCAAATAATGACAATAAAAACAAGCTTATCAAGGGGATTGGGAAATCTATTTTATTATTTGTTGTTTATATTTTTTGCTAACTGAAACTATTTTATAAGTTAGAAAGCAGACGTACTTTAGTGAAGGGTATATAAGATTCGGCACAGCCGAATATAGAACTTTTACTTGTTTTTCTATACCTTTATACAATTAGAAATCCCTTGGATAACAATGAAAGTATTTATAAGGCAAAATGAAAAATAAAATCTCAATTGAATTGTTAATAAACTAATTTTTTGACATATTGTCATTGTACTATTATAATATGAAATTTATTTGTATAAGTTTCATAGCCTGCTACACTTATAATGTGATTTTTTGAAATCGTTTGTGAATTTTTATAGTTAATTTATTTAACATAATTCTCAGATGGTTTTTGGAAGTCTTTTAATAAGTTGAGAAGTTTGAAACTTTGCAAAACTGTGGTTGAAGTCTACTGACGATTTGGTAAGAAGCGCCAATGAAATGCATATAGACATTGCTTAACCACCCAACAAATAAATTTCATATTATATATATATATATATATATATATATATATATATATATACATATATATATATATATATATATATATATATATATGTATATATATACATATATATATATATATATATATATATATATATATGTATATATATATATATATATATATATATATATATATATATACATATATATATATATTGTGGCAGTTAAAATTACTATACCATTAAATTTATCTTGTAATGTACATTTTATTGCACCGATGTTATTTACAATACAACAGTGTAATATATTTCGCAATCGATTTAATCGATAATTTTTGTATAGCTGTAAAGCAAATAGTGTATTTCTTTATAAAAAATTTCAATAAAATGGAGTCACTTGATAATCTGAAGTCATCGTAATAACACGTTTTTATTCTCCACCATTGGCGACCACTACAATATATATAAATATATATATATATATATATATATATATACATATATATATATATATATATATATATATATAAATATATATATATATATATATATATATATATATATATATTGTATATATATATATATATATATATATATATATATTGTATATATATATATATATATATATATATATATATATTGTATATACATATATATATATATATATATATATATATATATATCTATTTATATATATATATATATATATATATATATATATACATTGTTACAAATCAACCACTCTTTAAATTAGTTAACTTGAAATTCGTTTGTTTTAAGCTTGCTACACATATTTGAACTGAACGGCGACTGGAGAAAACCAAAGTAGAGTTAGAAGAAATCGCATCCTTATTATTACTATTACTTTTTACTTTATCACTGAAGTACTTATTTTATTAGCTTTTTAAAGCTTTTTCGAATAAATAAGTAACAAGTTGTCTTGAAAATATATTTACCGCATAAAATTGTTTAGCTGATTTTGGGAGTTCGGATGCTCCTAAAATTGGTCAGAAAGAAGTGAAATTTAAAAAAAAATTTTATTACCGTTTATAAGATCGCGACCTGTAGATATATTTGAGATAGTCTAATACAGAGATAGTTGGTACAAGAAGTGGAGCAACAGTAGGTGCTGGCGTTCAGGGAAGTTGTTCTATGTGCACATTGGCTGATAATCAGGAAATGGTCTAGTGCGATGTCTGTGATATGTGGTTTAATTTTGTACGTGTCGGTGTCGACAGCGGTATTACAGATAGGAAATGAGGAGGTAAATGTAATTTTTCGTCGGCTAGTTCTTGCCAGGAAGAAGCTACGTAGAGATTGATATAAGTAATATGGCCATGAGGGAAAGAGTAGGTTGGGTTGAAAAGGGTCTACAGGCTGCGGCTGTATTAGAAGTTTCACCGAAAGGTTATAACGACATATACATGTAATTACGGCATTCGGAGGAAGAAAATAAGCGATTATATCAATAAGTGATAATAACACAGTCAAACGGCAGCCAGTATATGATACACATCAATTAGATCATGCAGCGACACCAAATGTTGCTGAGCTGAGCATGCAACCGACTTGTGTCGAAATGTCAAGTGGGTGTGGTAATGATTATCAGCTCGGGGGTTTTAATAGACAATAGCAGCTTTATGCGCGACAAATAACGCTCCAGAACTCCCTATATTTAGCGGCAAGAGAGAGGAATGGCCATTTTTATTAGTAGCTATGAAAATTCCACTTAGGTGTGTGGCTTTAGCAACGAAGAAAATTTATTACGCCTTCAACGTGCTTTGAGAGGCACATGGCCACACTGGTACTGAAGTATGCCATTCGTGAATTGGGGGATTACTGCATTTATTTAATTATTTGTTCTTTTCCACACAAAAATATTTGTTTATTTTTTTTTGTTTTTTTGCTTTTTGACACATGCGTTATTGGAATATTCCAATAAAAACGTAATTAGTGTAGCTTCTTTTCACTTTAAATTACAGAAACGCTTTTTTCTCACAATTCGAGAAACGATGGAACTTTTCGTTTCACACTTCATGTGAGACATTTCACTGTGCGACAACTACAGAAACGAGCTACATTGCTGCTATGAAAATATAAAAACATTTGTTTATTAGAATAACTGTTTATGGCTTGCAGCTAATTATTTTTTAATTCTTAGTAGAATTATGCCGAAATTCATAGTCCAATGAAATTTCTCATAGAGGTAATTTATTGAAAAGAATAAAATCAAATCTAGCGTTTCATTAGACTTAAGCTATGTACACACGATGGGCAGATCTTACAATATTGTCAGATCTGACAATGTCCTAACAATATGCTGACAACGAAAAATAGCCAGATGCGTTATTAGATATTACACACCTTTTATTTGCTTATATACATATATGAATAGCATTGTCAGTATAAATATTTTTCTGACAATGGTGCCATTGACAGATGTATAGTCTTAGCACATCTGATAATAATATATAAGCTTCCAACGGCTGGAAATTAGCTGACAATGGAAAAGAAAACTGTTCACATGGTTGTCAGATGTATTTTTGTCTTCCAATGCTTTTTCTGGCAAGGTAGCAAGACAAAAATTGTAAGTTCAGACGGTTGTTAGATATTTTCTGCAAATTTTTCTTACAATATTGTAAGATCTGCCAATCGTGTCTACATAGCTTTAGTTATTTTCAAAGGTCAAGACCTATTGAAGTCATTAGTGGGCGCTTTTATTCGCTTTCGAGAAGCCAATTGCGCTCTTAGGTGATATTCGTTATTAAAGCAAAGATTGCTTCACGCGAGCATAAATGCAGTTTCTTATTTGCAAATTGAGTGTGAAAACAACGTAAGTACTATCTCATAGATTTTAAAACTAGAGTTGCACTTCTAAAACCAATATGCATTCCCAACCCTAGACTAATGGCCGCAGTAATGGCTTTGCATTTATTCAAAGTTATTGTAGACGAGATGTTTATTAAGGTACATGCAAATTATTTTGGCTTAAATTTACATTACGTATCATTTTCCAATTTTTATGAAACTTCTGTCATCGGTAGTACTCTTAAATCTAGGAATTGTGGTAGAAAAATTTGTGAGCGGACGCTCTTAGTTTGGGAGTTATGGGCCTTTAAACTTCAAACATATATGTGCCTATAACATCCTTTATATAACCGCTACATAATTGACAACCTGTAGTT
>OY776277.1:65219560-65509560 GCA_963675445.1 Linnaemya vulpina | reverse complement strand
AAGTTGTGATTTAGAAAAGCTAAGTATATAAATAAAATTAATGGTTTGACCAAAATTTAATTGTAATGAACTTAGAAACGAATTGTATTTCAGTTTTTCAAAATATTAACTGAAATATTTCGAAATGATTGCTGTGTTCACTAAAATGGCTATAACTCATAAACCAATACACATACAGAAACTGTATTTACATAAAAACCTTGGTATTGACGTCACCTTTCATATAACATATATATGCAGAAACAAAATCTTTTCACGCATTCCGGAGAACATCAATTACTAACACAATGCAACTTATTTGTAATTATATAGATATACCATATGCTACGATCAGAAAATAGGATATGAGTTTATCTCTTAAACCCCTAATTCTATGAACTATTTTTATGCTTAGTAGCAGTATTTCTTCCTATAATTTGTGTATGTACGAGTATATGTTTTGAGTTTTTGAATATCATGATTTTTTTCCATTTGATGTTCTTTTCCTCAAGTTTCTTCTAAAAATAATTGTGTCTATTTTGTAAAATTTCGACCTTAATGCTGACCTGTCGTTGCATCGTCTTTACGGGATATATCGGGTGTTTTTTATAGAGTGATACAAGTTTAAATCATAATAAAACAGAGTAATGTACTTTTGAAATAAAACAGCCTTTATTGGATAGACAATTTTATGACATTAATGTTAAATATGACTCCGGCCATGTGGCTGCCATGGCTGGCGCGTACAAGGCGCAATCTGGAACACCAATTTTCACAAACTTTTCGCAGTATTTGCGGCCGTATCTCGCTCATAACTCTTCAAATGTTGATTTCAAGGTGTTCAATTGTTTGTGGTTTATCGACGTACACAAGTGATTTTACATAACCCCAAAGAAACTAATCCAATGGGTTAAATCACACGATCTTGGGGACCAATTAGTTGGGCCATTTCATGAAATTATTTTTTCGTCAAAAGTTTCCTTGAGTAAATCAATTTTAGAGCTCGCTGTGTGGCATGTGGTTCCATCCTGTCAGAACCACATATCAGCAAGATTAATGCCAGTTAATTGAGGTACGAAAAAACTTCGAATCATGTTCCTATACCTTTCACCATTAAAAGTAACATTCTGACCATCATCGTTTTTGAAGACATAAGGGCCAATAACTCCGCCAGCCCATAAAGCGCACCAAACAGTGATTTTCTGTGGATTTAATGGTGTTTCGACAAAAGCTTGTGGATTCTCTTGCTTATTCAACTTGTGGATTCAACTATGCTCATTTAAATACCCATTCAACCAGAAATGGGCTTCATCGAAAAACATAATTTTGAATGGATGAGTTTGCCGAATGGAATAACTATTTTGATTGAAAATTTCAACAATTTGCAAGAGTTGCTCTGGTGTAAGTCGATCCATAATGAAATGTCAAAGCAAACTAAACAAAAAGCAATTATCAGCTGTTAAATGGGTGGTCAAATAAAGTTGTATGACTCTATAAAAAACACCCGATATTAACGAAATAATTAGCTTTGGTAAATATGTATTTGAGATGTCGAAATTTAAATAAAATAAAAACTTTATCTAATAAATAAATCAGAATTAATTTTATTACTATTTAATAAATATAACAGAATTAAATACATATGTATATTTCCATTTTAATAATTTATTTCAAACAACAAAAGCAGGGCGCATGTGTGTGTGCCATTTAATCTAATGCTTTCTTTGCCTCAGGGGTAGAATGCCTTATATCTCTTGTTCGGCTCCGTACTCAATCATTATTATGTTGTTGAATTTTTGTCCTGAATTTGTGCATAAGATGGAATTGCCATTCTAAACTCAACTCTGTTTAAGTTTTTATATTTATTTTTGGTATAGTCGTTTTACAAGTCGTTTGGTCTTTGTCAGTTCAAATCTTAATTTTGCACTTGCTTTAACATTAGTTGTAGATCAATCCTATATCGAACTTGTTGTCACTGAACTTCGGGAAGCTACCGTTACCAGAAACACTAATCTTAGCAAACAGCTTAAATATCTGTGGTATAGCTGCCACACGCGCGGATCTCTTTCTATAATGTTTCATATCATCTAATACATAGAAAAAGGGTTCATTTTCAGTTTGAATTAGCTAAAAATTACTTTATTATTGAATATATTATATATGTATGTATAGAAATATTTTTTCTTTGGACGTGTAACTAAACAGCGTTGGACTCATCACAAATTCTTATCATAGGAAGCACATTTACATCACCCTCTTCGTTACCATCAAAATAAAGCTAATTTATACTCACATTGATTTTTACATTGTTCCCTTCGATTTTATTAAACATTGAGCCTTTATACGATTCCCGAATCGACTACGCCTACAATTTTTTTTTTGTGTTGTTCCTTTCTATATTACAAGCTAACGAGACGTTTCGAGAACGGTAACGAGGCATATTGATATGTCAATCTGGTAGTGCCAAAGCAATTTCAACTAAAATCAGTTGTGGTTTACAATACTAAGAAAGAATTTGGTAGTTTAAAAGTTGGGTCGACTCTTACACTACCAAATTGAGATGAGTTTAAAGGTGACATTAGTTGTTGTCGGTTTGTCTTAATACAATCCACTGTGGCTAAACATTATCGACAGCAATAAACATCGTGGTGTATTGCCAATAATTTTTATACGCTAATATAAGTAAGGATTACTTATGTGTGTACTTAAAACATGCGGAAATAAGAAATTTTTTGTACTTGGTATAAGGATTTTTTAGTTACTAATTTTGAAAGATTCCAGAATCGCGTTTCAAATAATGACAATAAAAACAAGCTTATCAAGGGGATTGGGAAATCTATTTTATTATTTGTTGTTTATATTTTTTGCTAACTGAAACTATTTTATAAGTTAGAAAGCAGACGTACTTTAGTGAAGGGTATATAAGATTCGGCACAGCCGAATATAGAACTTTTACTTGTTTTTCTATACCTTTATACAATTAGAAATCCCTTGGATAACAATGAAAGTATTTATAAGGCAAAATGAAAAATAAAATCTCAATTGAATTGTTAATAAACTAATTTTTTGACATATTGTCATTGTACTATTATAATATGAAATTTATTTGTATAAGTTTCATAGCCTGCTACACTTATAATGTGATTTTTTGAAATCGTTTGTGAATTTTTATAGTTAATTTATTTAACATAATTCTCAGATGGTTTTTGGAAGTCTTTTAATAAGTTGAGAAGTTTGAAACTTTGCAAAACTGTGGTTGAAGTCTACTGACGATTTGGTAAGAAGCGCCAATGAAATGCATATAGACATTGCTTAACCACCCAACAAATAAATTTCATATTATATATATATATATATATATATATATATATATATATACATATATATATATATATATATATATATATGTATATATATACATATATATATATATATATATATATATATATATATGTATATATATATATATATATATATATATATATATATATACATATATATATATATTGTGGCAGTTAAAATTACTATACCATTAAATTTATCTTGTAATGTACATTTTATTGCACCGATGTTATTTACAATACAACAGTGTAATATATTTCGCAATCGATTTAATCGATAATTTTTGTATAGCTGTAAAGCAAATAGTGTATTTCTTTATAAAAAATTTCAATAAAATGGAGTCACTTGATAATCTGAAGTCATCGTAATAACACGTTTTTATTCTCCACCATTGGCGACCACTACAATATATATAAATATATATATATATATATATATATATATATATATATATATATACATATATATATATATATATATATATATATATATATATATAAATATATATATATATATATATATATATATATATTGTATATATATATATATATATATATATATATATATATATATTGTATATATATATATATATATATATATATATATATATATATTGTATATACATATATATATATATATATATATATATATATATATATATATCTATTTATATATATATATATATATATATATATATATATATACATTGTTACAAATCAACCACTCTTTAAATTAGTTAACTTGAAATTCGTTTGTTTTAAGCTTGCTACACATATTTGAACTGAACGGCGACTGGAGAAAACCAAAGTAGAGTTAGAAGAAATCGCATCCTTATTATTACTATTACTTTTTACTTTATCACTGAAGTACTTATTGTATTAGCTTTTTAAAGCTTTTTCGAATAAATAAGTAACAAGTTGTCTTGAAAATATATTTACCGCATAAAATTGTTTAGCTGATTTTGGGAGTTCGGATGCTCCTAAAATTGGTCAGAAAGTAGTGAAATTTAAAAAAAAATTTTATTACCGTTTATAAGATCGCGACCTGTAGATATATTTGAGATAGTCTAATACAGAGATAGTTGGTACAAGAAGTGGAGCAACAGTAGGTGCTGGCGTTCAGGGAAGTTGTTCTATGTGCACATTGGCTGATAATCAGGAAATGGTCTAGTGCGATGTCTGTGATATGTGGTTTAATTTTGTACGTGTCGGTGTCGACAGCGGTATTACAGATAGGAAATGAGGAGGTAAATGTAATTTTTCGTCGGCTAGTTCTTGCCAGGAAGAAGCTACGTAGAGATTGATATAAGTAATATGGCCATGAGGGAAAGAGTAGGTTGGGTTGAAAAGGGTCTACAGGCTGCGGCTGTATTAGAAGTTTCACCGAAAGGTTATAACGACATATACATGTAATTACGGCATTCGGAGGAAGAAAATAAGCGATTATATCAATAAGTGATAATAACACAGTCAAACGGCAGCCAGTATATGATACACATCAATTAGATCATGCAGCGACACCAAATGTTGCTGAGCTGAGCATGCAACCGACTTGTGTCGAAATGTCAAGTGGGTGTGGTAATGATTATCAGCTCGGGGGTTTTAATAGACAATAGCAGCTTTATGCGCGACAAATAACGCTCCAGAACTCCCTATATTTAGCGGCAAGAGAGAGGAATGGCCATTTTTATTAGTAGCTATGAAAATTCCACTTAGGTGTGTGGCTTTAGCAACGAAGAAAATTTATTACGCCTTCAACGTGCTTTGAGAGGCAAGGCATGAAGTTAACATTACCGGCATTTCTACGCCAGGTAATATCAACGTTACGTATGCTATTCGGCAAGCCTGAGCATATTATCCAGAATTTGTTAACGACATTGCAGGCGGGATCAAATATGAATCCAGGTAAATTAGAGACGCTTGTACATTTTTCACTAGATGTTAGAAATGTTGTTGCAACAATGGAGGCAGCAAATCTGACAGCACATTTCTAAGAACCTATGCTTATTAATGAACTAGTGGAAAAACTCCCGGCCCAAATGAGACTTGACTGGGCAATCTACGCAGGCAATTAGACTCTGTGAACCTCACGGTATTCAGCGATTGGTTATTTAATTTGGCGGAAGCTTCCAGTAGTGTGCTAAGCATGATAATGAAAGACGTAAGGTGCAAAGGGTGAATTTACACGAAGAGCGCAATAATCATGACAAGGGCATTAAAAAGAAACACCATAATGATAATAATTGTTATGACTGTGGTGAGGTAAGTCACTTTATAGCACAATGTGAAAAATTTAACATATTAAATTATCAAAAAGATGGTGTGTACATGAGACAAAAGTTTGCCGTAAAAGGAAAGAGTGTGGTATATATGACTGTGGAACAAAACACCATCCTCTGCTCCATAGACCGACTCCAAATAATATTAGCAACGATGATGCATCTGTGGTCGCAGTGCATTGTTTGATGAGATCAAATATTTTATATAGGATAGTACTAATAGTCATACATTTTAATGATACCAGCGTGAAAGAATACGCATTTTTGGAGGATGGTTCCGGTCCTACGTTAATTGAAAAATGGGTAATGGCAAAACTTGGAATAAAAAATTTACGACCTGGGTTTTGTCTTAAGTGGACAGATGGCGTTGAATATAATTCTGAGCGTATAGACCTAGAAGTATCACCTGCCGGAAGAAGTCAGACGAAGTTTATATTGAAAGATGTACGTTCTACAAGTAAACTTCAGTTACCAAAACAGTCGTTGTTTTTCTCCGAATTGACAAGGAAACATAAGCATCTGCGTGACATATAGAAATGTTACTACTAGAATTATAATAGGACTGAGTAATATAAGTGTTGCCATGCCTTTAAAAGTTAAATGAGGTCATGTGCACGAACCTGCTGCATTAAAGACGAGATTAGGCTGGATGATTTATGGAATAGTTTATCAAGAGACAGAAGGTAATCAGCACATAAATGCATTCCTACAATTGCATATATGTGAATGTGGTGGCGACGTAACTGGCGATGATGTTGCTCTGGATCAGCTAATAATGAAAAACATGGAACTTGAAAATAATAGCAACACGTATGATATATCTCGTGGTAGTAACGACGTGAATATTCGGCAATACTAATCCGAACAAACCTGAAAAAATTAGATTGGTTTCGGACGCAGATACTGAATACCGTGGAGTGTCATTGAATGGGTATATTGATAAGGGTTCAGACTTAGTTACACATTTAATAATAATAATGCTTTTTAATTTTCGAATAAGCAAAATTAGTATAGGTGGTTACATATCGGAAATGTTTCACCGTATCGCAGTATATACAATACCAAAGATATGTTTGGCGGCCAAATGAAGCACTTGAACCAGATGTTTACGTACTCCTAGTAGTGTCCTTTGGGACTAACTCCTCACTATCCCTGGCGCATTGTGTAAAAATTTGTAACGCTGAAATATTTACTGAAATGTGGCCACGAGCGGTAATGTCAATTACGAATAGACACTATGTAGACGATGTGCTGGATATTGTCGACACTATTGAGGAGAGTATTGACCTTGCGCGACAAGTAAAACATATACATGGGCAAGGTAATTTTCACATTAAAAATTGGATGCCCAACTTCAGAGAGGTTCTAGCGGCTATAGGCGAAGAAAGGGTGTGCAAACCATTTTGTCGAGCGGGCAGGAAAGTTGCTAATATATTTGAAGCAGAGAAGGTTCTTCGAATAAGGTGGCGAACAAGTGATGATGTTTTCACCCATTTTTTATCCTCTGGGCTTATTAGCATTTTACACGGTGCAAATGAAGATCCTTCTGCAGAAAGTCTTGCATAGCGGTATAAAGCTGGATGAAAAAGTTTCCGAAAGATTTTTGGAAGAATGGTATGGGGTGTTGTCTGTCTTGAAGTAAGAAGGAACTATGGAAGTACCCATATATTATTTTCAGGGCCACTCGGATTAGCATAGCAGGCCCCAGGTACACATATTTGTAAATGACAGTGAGAATGCCTATGCAGGGGTTGCGTACTTTCATATAGAAACGACAAAACGGACGCAAACAATTTTAGTATGTGTAAAAAACAAAGTGACACCACTACGTCTCATTTCAATCCCTCGAATGGAATTGCTGGCGGTGGTATTGTTGGGGGCGCGACTAGCTAGAAATATAATTGATAACCATGATCTGAAAATTGAGTCCACCAATCTGGGCTGACTGTAAGACAATTCTACAATAGCTGAAGTCTGATTCAAGAAGTTTTAAGCTACAAGAAATAACAGACGGAATGCAATGGAGATATTTATGTCCCATGCAGCAGTTCAAGTATAGAAAGAAATCACAATCATTGACATTTATCGGTTTTCAAAGTGGGAAAGCCTTCTCAGAATTATGGCATTTGTTAGACGTTTTATGGAACAAAAGGTATTTCGTATGGTTCCCCGTGAAAAAGTTAACTTGACTAGCGAGCAGTTGCTTTGGAGCGAATGTTTTTTAACACGGCTGGTGTCGTCTCAGGGCTACCCAACATAATGAGGCGGATGAAAAAACAAGTAGAGAAATGTATTGCTACTAAGCTGCTTCTCAGATTTATTTAAAGCTTTATAGCACGCTACAGTTGATAGTAGTAACGCTAGCCTGTCAGTCCAATGGGCTTGGTTTCAATACTCGCCGGAGAGCCCGGATGTTTTTTACAGGCAATAAAATCGCTTAGCAGTTTGTTTTCTTTTTATTAAGAATAAATAATTAGCTGGGACCGAAAATAACTGTTATGTTTTTTTTTTTCGGAACAAAAAGTTTACGCTAAAATTCCCTTTGTATGCATTTGGGAATTTTGAACCATTGTGGTTACTTTTATATTATATTGATTACCGTAACCAATTACATTCAGAAAAATAGAATTTTGGTTATAATAACCATTATCTAAGCCAGAAAAATATTTTGATTATATATAACCAATATAACAACCATTATATTTATATGATTAAACCATATGATTAGAAATAATCATTATGATAAATAATTTATTAATTTTTTTTATTTTTTTGTTATCTATTATAAAATAACTCCACAAAATCATCGCAGTTTCAAACTGAAGGACCGTCTCCAATACAAGTGAAAGTGCTTTTGAACACTATTGCAGAAATTGATACCAACCGGGAAGAAAGAATATATATTGATGGGAATCTTTATGAATACTGGGAAGAAAAAAACATACGTTTCCATTTTTAAAGCAGCTGGTGGAGATTGTTCATGTTGCACCAGCAACCGATGTTAGGGTCGAGCACGCGTTTTCAGCCTCAAAATTAATACTTAGCGATCTGAGATGTAATCTCTCTGAAAATTCCTTAAGATCTCTAATGTTTGTTAAATTAAACAAAAGTTTTAATAAATGAATTTCAGATTTGACCATAACTCGAAATTTTTCGTAATTTTTCTATTCATTGTACTTTTTTATATCCTTCACCAATACACTGGTGGTATATCTAATAATTATATTGACGTAAGTCTTTGCTGTATTTTTGAAGGTCAATGTCTGTGGAATTCGTACATATATTTTAACAATTTGTATGACAATATGCTCACAAAAAGCTAAATTTTAAGAAATGAATATTAAAAAAATGGTTATTTTTAAATTAAAAAGTTTTTTTTGGTTGATATAATGGTTATTTAAGAAGAAAAAAATGTTTTTGTTTGATATAATGGTTGTTAATAACAAAAATAAAAACAACATATTTCTCATTTTAATTGATTACGATAACCAAAATAAAATATTTCTGATTTTAATTGGTTACGTTAACCAAAATAAAATATATTTCTTGACAATGGTTAATTATACCATTACACAAAATTCTTCTATGTTAATGGTTAAATGTTTTTTTTTTTTGTCATTTATCTTATTATTAAATAAAAAGCTAATCTCTTTGGAAATTACAAGTTTTAAAGATATTTTGTCTTCTTATATCAAACTGAAATATCGTAGTATCAATTTGGTAGGGAACATGAAAAAAAATGGAATCGTATTTCTAGCAGAGTTACAAGTTTTAGGTGAATCTGACTTAATCTTAGATGTTATTTTTTCATCTACTTTTTCATTGGTTTCATTGTGTGATGGTGAAATCAAAATAGTTGTTACAAACATAAAAATTGGACTTACACAAATACATATAACATATATTCATGCGATTGTTGCGATTTGTGAATATTTTTTAATAAGCAAGAGTGCTTGCTGAAAAATGACAACGAAAGAAATAATTCACAAGTACTGCGAATGAATAATTTACATTTCTTACACGTATGAATGTATATCACAAAGATTTAAGTTTATCTTTAATGTTAAATCGATAGAGAAAGTTAAAAGACATTTAGTTGATTTAATACTGTGGTGGAGATTCGCTGCCAGATGTTATTTTTTGTACTCGACTGATGTCGTCGTAGGCAATGGAGAAAACACTTTTCTTTTCGGAAATTGGATTGCGACGTCCCATGCCATTGAGTAGGGAATTCATGGCAATTCCAGAATCATGGTCATCTTCGAGTGTTGAAACATTAAGTTGCTTTTGTAGCGAAGTAGTAGAGGAATTGTGTGATGTGGTTGGATGTGAAGCACTGGAGTCTTCAATGTAAACATTGATTTTCGAGGAAGAGGTAGAAGCTTTTACTTCATTTTCTTTTATGGGAGATGGTTTCGGTTTTTTTGCGTTTACTTCTTTGATGACTGAAAGTGTTGGTGGCGTTTCTGGATACATGTAATGTGGTAGCTTAGACTGCGGAACAGGAACATCAGGGTTATTTTCACGTTCAAAACGATGCTCTGAATGTTGTACTAATGGGTGATTTGATTCGGTTTCAATTCGTGACTTAAGTTGCTTGTTCTTGACAATGTCTTCTTTAAGCAAACGATTACCCTTGGGTGGTGATTTACGTGGAGCTGGTTCAGGTTTAAATTTGGTATCGTCTTGCTTTGCAATAACAGGTCCGTCTACATGCTTAATGTGAAGTCGTGTCTGTGAAAGTTTTTTTTCGAAAGCATTGCTATTAAGAGGTTTTTTACGATCTGGTCGACTAACTTTAGTTGATATTTCAGATGTTCGACTATTAACAGGAGGTTTTTTCTTATCGTAGTACCATTCCATATATTTGGGAATGCTTCCAGTTCTCACTCGGCTAAAGGAATTTTCGTCACGATCCAGTAATTCACTTTGTGAAACTAGACTTTCATGCTTTTCTGTGGCCGTGATTAGTGTGCCATGTTCGCCATTCGGTGATCTGGCAATGGAAACATTACTTTTAGGGTTTTCAAATGACGTTTGCTTTCTTTTCCCGTTTTCTTGATGCTCTGTTAGTGAACGAGTGTTGAAGCTATTATGGGATTTTCCACCTCCATCGCTAACTTGTATTTCGAAACGATGCTGTTGCGACGAACTACTTTTGTTTAGAAATCGGCCATTGGGTACACAAGCATTGCTTTTAATAACTATTTCACTACCATCAGAACCAGTAGAGTACTCTTCATCATCACTATTATTTTGGTATTCTTCATCGTCAGTTTGGTCATTATAACATTCCAGCTGCTCCACGTTTATTTTTCGTCTCTGTTTGTTGTACGTCTCATCTAAAGAGTCTGTGATCTCGAGTAGTATATCACGATTAAGAGTGGAATTTGACTTTTGTTGCCTTTCTTTAGTTTTTAGACGCCGTAAGATGCTAGTTTTGGTCTCAGCATTGTTCCGTGGAGGCTTCTTAGGTGTTGGACGTTTTCGAACCTTATAGTATTCTTCATCGTCTTCTTCTTTGATGGGAGTTCGTATTTTTCTTTTTACTTCTTCCACCATAACAAGCCGTTTGCGTGGGAGGCTTCCAGTAAGATATTTTCCACGCTTACGTTGCTTACGACGTTTAATAGAATAAACTACACCCTCTGGACTGTTAGGAGAACTAAGACGAATATATTCGTAGTCATTTTCTTCAGAGCCAGAATCATTTTCACTGCGTGCTCTACGTTTTCCAGTTCGTCCATGTATGCCACCAGCTGTTTGCTGTAAAAAGCCTTCATCTATCTCTGTCTGCGTACCAGCTTCACACTCCGTCTGTGTTGCTATTGCTTGTCCAGGAAGACTTTGGGTCTCAAGTGCCCCTTCGTGTTGAACATGTCGGTTCTCATGTTTTTCCTTTTCCATTAAAATTTGACGCAGCAGTTCATTTTGGTGCTTTAAGGAATTTTCCAATTCGTGGGTTAATGATTGATTCGAACTCGCCGGTTGCATTTGGCTGCTGAGAGCATCAATCTGCAAGGTACTGATAGCTACTTGTGCTGGTTGTGTATGGATGACCTTTACTTCGGGCTCTGTTTGTGAGTATACAATGCTGTTTGGACCTGATTTTCCCAAAGGAAATGTATCTCCTTTTAATGTCGGGCTCTGCTGTATATCATTTGGTATCGATTGAATCAATGTAGCTGCTGGAACAAATTGATAATGTTCCCGTATTATTTGTTTGCCATCTGGTTGTTCTTCTATAAAACGACGCATGAGAATCTCTTTTCCACTATCATCGACCATCAAAAACTGAGGATGTGATATACTAGTGCTCTTTAGTGGTACATTAACATATATGTTTTCGTCATCTATTTGACTTGCCTCTCCACCTCTTGTCACGGCATCACGTGTTTTGTCACGAGTCATAAGCTGCAAAATCTCAACATTGCCATCCTTAATGAATAACTCTCTTTTATTTTTAAAGCTACTATGTGCAGTATTGTAATCAATATCACTCCCCCTAGCGATTTCGTGCCTTCTTATGGAATCATCATCGATTTGATGTTTTTGTGCCATTTCCTCACTATCGTAACGTTTTCTCTGCTGCCGATTAGCTTTACTACGGTGAAATTGTTCCTGCTCATCTTGGTCCTCTGCAACTAGTTCATTTTCGTCAATGATGTCTTCAATATATATATCACGATCAGGTATAAGATTAGTTCTAGAATTATGAAATATAATATGAGTATCGTCTTTGGCTGTGTGGGTATTTCTGCAAGAAACAATATTATTCTCCGTCATAAGCATTCATTCTGTGATATATATAATATTTTTCAATACAAACTTTATTTTAACTCTTTTTTGATGCTCTTCGGCTGGTCGTACTCGACGTGTTTCTTCAGAATGTGTTCTTGCATCGCCTACATCGGTCACATGAACTGCACCTAAGTTTTCGTGAAACTGTTGGCGCCCATTGTGGAACTCCCAACGGGTAGGCTTTGTTCGTGAATCCGTCGGTTTATCCGCAGACCAGGCCTCTCGTCTCCCCATCCATTCGGCGACCTTAAAATAATCCAGAAATAATTTCATTACATATGGTTTTTAGCCAAGAAAAGCAATTAAGCAGTGAGAATAATATATATTGCTTGATACTTCTACAAAGTTCCATTATTCAAAGAGGAAGACTTGAACATATGTTACATAGAGTTAATTGAAACTTTATAGTAAAGAAAATGCAACATGTTATGATTTTCGGATAGAAAAAAGCTCTTAGCCATGTTAAGTTTTTATACATTCAATCTTATATAACATTATAATCCCTGTTACAGCTCTCGTTGAAGGACACAAAATTCTTTGATATATGTAATATATATAGTTATAATGTTTTTTTCCTACATAAAATTCTGCATTATGGAATTCTTTACACTTTTCTGCGTAAAATGTCTTATTTTGAACTGTAGCTCGATCTTTTCTAATGATGTTTCTCTTAAGAAGCAAAATAATCATACATATTTAATTTTCATTTTCAATAATGGGGTCTGAATGCATATTATATTAATATTAATAGCTGGTTTTCTTATCGATTGTTATGTTTTTACTACTATAATGGCCAATAAATCAGTGGATATTTGAATGTAGTTTTAGTTAATTTTGACGAAAATGTAAACTGTATTTAAATACGCTTTCAGTTTACAACCAGTTTTCAATTGTTTTAAAGCTGGATTCACCCATTGTTTCAGAACGAATTTCACGTTCTACAACATTTCTAGTTTTTTGAGAGTATGCTCTGAAGAGATTTACCCACTTCGCGCAGTTGTTCTGCAACATCAAGGCTACCATATGAAATAATTTTGTAAACTATATGTGTGAGTTTTACAATTGGGCAATACCACTATTTATTAAATTTTATTTATAACAATATTTACCAGTTATATATTTTTTAATACCAAGCAATACAAAACAAGTGCTCCGTATATTATTTTACACACAAAGAATATGAAACAAGTACGTTGTTATACATACAAAAAATATAAAACAAGCGTTGTTTTTATTATACATATGTACATATAATGTGTTGTGGCACCTCTGTGCACTTTACTTAAAAAATTAAATTTTCTGGCAGCAAAGTTGCAATGTTTCAGAACGTGAATTAAAATTAAACCAATTCAGGTTCCGAAACACGTTACTCTCTTTCGCTCTCTCTCTCTCTCACTCTCTTAAACAGAAACGTCAAACTACATATAAAAAAACATGTTTCAGAACGTGAGATTCGTTCTGAAACCATGGGTGAATCCAGCTTAAGAGTCTATTTGTAAAATAAATATTGTTTATTTTATTTTTTACGTTATTTTAATGATAATTAACTTTGTTTACGTAACTTTTTGAAATTTTTTCTTAAAATCACAATGTTTTCTTTTTGTTAAAAGAAACAAAAGTCAAAGTCATATTTTTACTGTGCACGATTTATTTTATAATTGTTGATTTATCTTTATTGACCTTATCAGTTTATTATAATATTAATCAAGCTTATCGTCGTTTTTTATCAAATTATATTTGGTCTAATTCTTATTCGATATTTCGTTAACAGCGTGTTAACATCTTCAGGAAATAAAAATTATTTATTTTATTTAAAATTTTTATTTTCTGAAGATGTTAACAAGCTGTTAGCGAAATATCGAATAAAAATTAGACCAAATATAATTTGATAAAAAACGACCATAAGCTTGATTAATATTATAATAGATTTATTTTATATTTAAATGGCCAATTAGGGGCATTAAAGTCTCATTCAAATATACGGTGAAAAACGAAGTTTGGTATATAAATGTCATTTAAAGATAAACTACTAGCCACTGATTTATTGGGCATAAGACCCTTTTTACATTGGGACAATTTACTTTCTACTCTTTGCTTAATGCGGAAACAAGCTGTTTGAACTTCGCATAAATTTCAATGAAAAGGCAAAGACGATTACAGTGGACAGAAGATCTGCAAATTTAAAGTGTTGTTCTCACAACGTCATTCCTTTGAAGGGAAGCACGAAATAAGTTACTGATACAAAAAAAAGTTTGTCTATTTGGCCTTCGGCTGCGAATTTTCCTTACCGTATGCCAAATAGGAAAAAGCTTCCTTGTATGTATATGGCTAAAGATTGCAACATGCGCGAAAGTCAGTTAGATAGACCTTTTATTCGTAATATGCAATTTGTTAAAACTATTTCATTTAAAAACGTAGTTAGGGGCAATAGTCTAATTTGAAAAAAGCCAGTTTCTTGTTTTCATCGCCGTAAAATAGATATGCATATGTCTTTGCCGTAAATGCTTGAATCCTCCTACCTATTTAGCTTGTTGTTTATGTTATGTTATACATACAAACTGCACATTAGTACTACTACGGTTGAAATAGAGCAAAGTGAATTGCATTACTGATATTAATAGGATTTTTGCCTTTCTGAGTGTATGTACGTATATATTATACTGAACAACCATATAGCAACTTTTGCCTGATGATTGACTTTTATGACAATGTGTTTGATACTTGGACATTGCATGATTTCAAATATACGGCTCTAGTTTACGAGATAAAGCTGGAAAAAAATCGCTGTGGTAGTGGGTTAGTTTGCTTGAAATGGTGTTATCAAGAAGAGTTTGTGTCACTGATTCCAATCATTTTTGTTTCATTTGCCGAGAGTATACATACCGTTTTGAATGTGACAGCGTTTGAAGCAGAGGCTTACAAAAATTATTTTGGTCACGCAATGGAAATGAAAGAAAAGCCTTGGATTCTGCAAAAAGTATGTAAAACATGCGTTGAGCTTCTTCATTTGTGAACAAATGAGAAAAGGAATGTATTTTTGTATGAATGTATTTTGTATTTTGTATTGAAGGAATGTATTTTGTAGATATGCTTCAAGTCCTAAATTATCGCTTGGACCTCAAGTGGATGCCTCACTCATCTGAGCTCATGCACTTTGAATGGAAAACTGGGAGTACTTATAGAGACTTTGAATGTGACCTGAAAGCGCCAAAATTATTCAGCCAAGATGGTTTAAACAACCTTGTTCGAGATTTGGAAATGTCCAACGCTGCTTTAGAAAATTTGGCGTCTGGGCTAAAGGAAAGAATCTTAGTAACAAGTGAAACCAAAGTTTCTTACTACCGCAAATCGAACGAAATCTCATAATATAGTTTGTTGAAGAAATGTTGTGGAACAACTGATGAGTAATTTTCAAAGGTTCGGATGGAATCTGAGCATCAAGTTGCACTTTCTTCACAACCACCTGGATTATTTTCCCGCCAATCTTGGGAAACTAAATGAAGAGCAGGGCGTGAGACTCAACCAGAACCTCCACACCATGGGGGAGTACTATCACGACTACTGGAACGCACATATGATAGCTGACTATTTTTGCAGCATTCAGAATACCTCTTTGCCGTCAACTTTCGCAAGAAAATCATACAAAAGAAAGTTTCTTTCATTATAGGAATTAAATAAATTTTAATTGTTTCTAAAATTATAGTGTTTTGTTATGAAAAACATTCGATTCGCAACATTATTTGCAATGTATGACTAACTATTATACACATGAACCTACATAAACATCAAACTGCACTTCCTTAAAAATTACCTAGACATGTTTTTCGCCAATCTTAGAAATTTCAGTTAAGAGATTGACGTGCTATTCCAATAGAGCTTTTTTGTTGGCTATTTGGTCCACTGGAACACACAAATGATGATAGACATTTTCTGGAACACATGGGGAAGCTCTCTGCATTATCCTTATATACGAAAGTCTTAAAAAAGTCTTTATGTTAAGAGTTTATTTAACTAACACTAATAACGGAAAATATGGTGTTTTTGTGTAAAACAGCTTATGTGCTAAATTTTTTTAACTAGAGCTGGTGGGAAAATTTTGACTACAGATTTGAGATCTTCATTAAAAACTAAAGTGGAGTCATGTATCACACATCAATCATCAGAAATGTTGTTGTGCAGTGTTATGCCATATAAACAAAAATATATGTATATTATAGATTATGTTGGAATGCCGAGTTTTCCCTTGAGTATTTTTCTAAATGTCTAAATTTTTTTTAATGTGTAGGGTACAGTTTTCTGAAGTTTGGAGTTCTTTATATATTGAGAAACCTGTTCAAGTAAAGCGTGGTTTGTTAATTTCTAATATTTATGTAAGTTGTAGATCAATAAAAATACATAAATATACTAGGTTATTTTGTATTATACTAGGTTATTTTGTATTATATCGGTCATAATACAAAAACAGTTTTGTAATATGGAATTTACAAAGTGCAAGATTTATTGCTACAATTTTTAGTTTTGTGATGGGAAAGTGATATGCAAAAATTGCACAAGGTAGAACTACTTTTTTGCTAGCTGAAAATGTCCAAGATGAATAATATATCTGCTTGAATGTTCAGTTGAAACACATTTTTAGAATAAAAATAAGCAACTGAAAACTCACATAAAAGCAGTACTAATAAACTTCAATACGAACTAAAATGAACTAAGTCCCCAAAGCAGAAATAAACTAACTCCCCAATTTTTTATATTGATGGAACAACAAGTTTTGGGGACTTATTTCATTTTTTTGCGAACTTATTTCATCAAAATTTGGGTTAATTCAAAATGAATTTAGTCCCATAAATTAACAAATTAACTAACTCCCCAAAAATTGAAGTATAAAAATTTTATTGCTATAATTACTATTATTGGATATACTACATTACAAAAATATACTTTGCGTATTAAAATGATGCAAATCGGAGCATACCTATAACTGTCATTATGATATGTGTACATATGTATATTATTTTTTTAAATTATTGTATAAACTGACCTTCAAAATGAATTTTGATATAATTTGTGCCTACAGAAGAAAAAGTTATGCATAATTGGTATAGTTTTTTTTTTGTCAGAAAACTTAAAATTTGCGAGAAAGAGTAAGCTCATTTCATTTTGGGGCATTAATTAATTTTTTTTGGGTCTTATTTCATCAAAATTTGGAGAGTTAATTCATAATGAGCTAACTCCCCAATTTTGGGGAGTTAATTCATTTCTACTTTGGGGACTTAGTTCGTGTAGCTTTAAGAAACGGAGCAGTTCATTTCAATAGTAAATTTTAATTTTAATTAACTGAACTGAATGTTTTAGTATTGGAGGGCACTTAAATTCAGGGCAAAGTTGCATATGCCATTCATGTCAAGTATTTTGTCAAATGATTTTGGGTACACAATGTCGAAAAAGTTGATTGCTGCACTTAACACGAAGCTTATAATATCGTGTCCTTACCTAAATCTGATTTTGAAACTTGAGAGCAAACATTCTGTTCACATCATTCAATGAAAACAGTGACTTGTAATGCGCTCTTTGAGTGCACCAGAGTGAGAAAATTCTTTTTAACTAGGAGGTTGAAAATTGGGAAGTTTGTGATTTAAACTTGATTTAATAAAATCGTGCTTTCATCTGATCTCCACATTTTTCGTTCCTAGGAAGTTCCGTGACTAATTTGGAAAGATGTACGAGTATATTAAATAGAAGTTGTGTTTAAGAATTTAATTTCAAAATGTCTTACAGATTAAAGTATATATGTACATATGTACAAATTGTGTATTTTAAAAGAGATCGAGCTTTTCATTAATTTTTGTTCACCTACACCAGTATAAATTTTCCGGTGATATCAATTCTTCTTCATATCTACGAGATGCGATAGTAGAATATAAATATCTTAAAAACCATTGCATATAATAGTAAAAAAATGAAACTAAAACTGAAGAGTGGTTAACCTAGTATTCTAGGAAAAGTAAGTGTTAATTTTAGCAATATTTTGGGCTTTACCACTTTGAAGTTACTATTCGTTACTTCTTCCAAATCATTGAAAAAGTAACCCAAAATGGCATTTCGGTTTAAGTTTCTATATTCTTTATTGGTAAATTGTTAATATTTTAAAAGCATATAACCAAAATTTCGTTAAAAAACAACTTAAACAAATCTATTACTATCATTCATAGATTTGCAACTAAAGCTATTTACACACGATTGGCAGTGCGTACAATATTGTAAGATCTGGCAAATATGCTGACAAAGAAAAATTTTTAACAAAAGGTAAATTGTCTGTTCAGACGATTGTAAGAAACACTTATATCTTTGCAGACAATTGTTAGACCATACATTTATCTACCAACAATAATTGTCTGTTCAAACGATTTAAAGAATTGCCAGATGCGTAGTTAGACATTGCACAACTTTTATTCGATTTTTTATGCTTACATTTATGGATACCAGTGTAAATATATCCCTGACGATAGTGCCATCGGCAGATGTATTAATTAAAACACATCTGAAAAATAAATTATGAGCTTACAAAGTCTGGCAATTAGCTGACAACAGCAGAGTGTTCACACTGTTGCCAGATGTCTAACAATATTTCCGTCTTCCAATGTCCCGACAATGCTTTTTCTGACAATGTTGCAAGACAAAAATTGTAAGTTCAGACGGTTGTTAGACATTTTCTGAAAACTTTTCTTACAATATTCTAAGATCTGCCAATCGTGTGTACATAGCTTAAGAAAATAATAAATGAAAAACTTAAGGAAGAAAGTGCAGTACCAAATATATTTTGCTCAATTAAGCCAATGCAAATAAAAATAAGAGTGATCATTACATATTATTTTTTCATCTCTACCACTACTTATTATAGAAGTTTATTGATATATAATTGCTTTTTATTACTATTACGTGAACGTTCTACTAATTGTCATTTTTTGTTTGTAATTTTTATCAAAATCTACCTGAACAGATTTTGTTTGTTTTCCATTAGCCACTTCCCTATGTACTAGATGAACATCGTCTTCAGTTCTACTGATATTAACTATTCTTTTGCTACAAGAGAAAAATAAATGATTAGAATAATATGAACGCATGAATGTATAAACGTGTGGATGGATGTATAGATGAATGTTTGGATATACATACATACATATATATGAGAAATGGATTTTTATGTATTCATTTATAACGATCATATTATTATATGTATATACCACGCATATTGTATTTGAAGTAAATTGGTTATTTAAAAATGGTAAAAGTGAATTGCACTGCTCTGCAAAAAATAATTTTTTGTCGCTCCTTTAAATAAAACTATAAGCACTATATGGATTTTGATGCGCTAAGCTCGAATCCGTTTTCGATTTTTTCCATCAGGTCGAGATTTTTTTATGGGCGTGGCAATTTTTTGCCCCTAAATTAGCCAGGTACGTAGACATATTTCACCCTAACTCGAGAACGAGTTATCCGATTTTAAAAAGTAAAACACCAAAAGATGTGTAACAAAACTGTAATTATAACCGCAGGATATGAAATTAAGACTGACTCACTTATTGTCCATCAATTTCCACATATACTGCCACAATAGATACTAGAATCTACCCTAATGTTCTCGATTTAGAATTACAGGTTAATGAAAAATACTATATTATAATTTTTAAATCCAAGAACCATGCAAAATACCGTTGTACTTAAGTTCCATTACCTGCTCACCTAACGAAATGCTATCGTCATACATATGTATGTAAGGTTGGTTGCATTACAACATTGGGTACCTGTGGTAATTGAAAATAAAATCTAAACTTTTTAACCGATTTTTGTGGTTTATTTCTAAGATCTGTAACTATTAGATAAAATGCAAAGTGTTCAATATTTGCTTTAAATTTTTTTAAATTCCATTTTTAAATTGAAAAAAATTATAAATTATTCACGAAAAAAATTTTTTTTGTCAATTAATTTCTGAATAATTCCAAAACGATAAGAGATAAAGAAAAATTGCATTTACCTAAAATAAAAACAAGATTTCTTGCTACAATTTTTAGTTTTGTGATGGAAAAGTGATATATAAAAATTACGCAAGCTAGAACTACATATATTGTGCTTTTGCTAGCTGAAAATGTCCAATATCAATAATATATCTGCTTAAACAATCAGTTAAAACACACTTAAAAATTTGTAGAAGAAAAATAAGCAACTGAAACTCACATAAAAACAGTACTAATAAACTTCGACACGAACTAAAATGAACTAAGACCCCAAAGCTGAAATGAGCTAACTCCCCAATTTTTTATATTGATGAAACAACAACGACTTTTGGAGACTTATTTAAATTTTTTGTCATCATTATGTACATATGTATATTATTTTTTAATTATTGTAAAAGCTGACCTTCACGCGAATTTTAGATTTTCGCACAACTTACACTAAAAACTATAGTTTCAAAAATTTTCGTCATAAAATAAAACTATTACTGAAGTTCACTTTATTTTAAGTTTTTTGAAATTATAGGTATAGTTTTTAGTGTAAATTGTCAGAAAATTAAAAATTCGGGTGAAGGTCAGCTTTTACCATAATTAAGAAATAATATATATATGTATGTATATAATGATGACAGTTATAGACATGCTTCGCTTTACATCATTTTAATTGGCAAACTCTATTTTTGAAAGTAGTATATCCAATATTTAATAAAATAAAACTATTACTGTAGTTCACTTTACTTTGAGTTTTTTGAAAGTAGAGTTATAGTTTTTAGTGTAAATTGTCAGAAAATTACAAATTCGCGAGAAGGTCAGTTTTTACAATAATTAAAAAATAATATACATAGTATATTTTAAATAAGTCCCCAAAAGTCGTTGCTGCTTTTTAATAAGAATTTATAATAATGGGGAGTTAGTTTATTTCACTTTGGGGCATTAATTAATTTTTTGGGGGACTTATTTCATAAAATTTTTGGGAGTTAGTTCATTTCTGCTTAGGGGACTTAGTTCATTGGGGACTTAGTTCATGTCGTCTTTTTTTGGGATTTATTTCATCAAAATTTAGGGAGTTAATTCATTATGAATTTAGTCCCCAAACTAAAAAAATTAACTAAGTCCCAAAAATGGGAAGTATAAAAATTTTACTGTTGTAATTATTTTAAAAACTGACCTTCGAAATGAATTTTGATATAATTTGTGGCTATAGCGATATGTTATACCTAATAGGTATAGTTTTTAGTGTAAATTGTCAGAAAATTTAAAATTCGCGTGAAGGAGTTAGTTCGTTTTATTTTGGGGCATTAATTCATATTTTTAGGGACTTATTTCATCAAAATTTGGTGAGTTAATTCATAATGAACTAACTCCCCAATTTTGCGGAGTTAATTCATTTCTGCTTTGGGGCCTTGGTTCGTGTCGACCTAATATACGGAGCAATTCATTTCAATAATAACTTTTAATTTTAATTAATTGAATTGAAAGTTTTAGTATTGGAGGGCACTTATATTAAGGTCAAAATTGTATACGCCCTTCATGTCAAGTATTTTGTCAAATGATTTTGGATACACAATTTCGAAAAAGTTGATTGCTGCACTTAACACATCTGTTCACATCATTCAATTAAAAGAAGAACAATGCAAAATACCGTTGCACTTAAATTCCAATACCTGCTCACCTAACTAATTGTTATCGTCATACATATGTAAGGTTGGTTGCATTACAACATTGGGTACCTGCGAAGAATCGAAAATAAAATCTAAATTTTTTAACCGATTTTTATGGTTTATACCTTTTTTTTATTTTTAAGAACTATTTGATAAAAGTGCAAAGTTTTGAATATTTGCTTAAAATTTTTTTTAAATTCCATTTTTAAACTAAGCAAGTAAAAGTGCTATATTCGGCTGTGCCGAATCTTATATACCCTTCACCAACGTACGTCGGGCATTACACATATTTTTGAGTACCAATTTTGTGCTTTCTAATTTATAAGCGCAATAAAAACAACTTCAGTTGCATATTTGGGTTACTTTTATAAATAAAAAAATATTCCAAATATCCCACGCTTGGAAACGACATTTTAATTTTTCAAATTTTTTTTTACCAATACAAGTCTTCATAATATCTAAACCGGTTTTATATAAGCAAAACTACAAATTTTTAACTATTTTGGTAACTTCCATGTTATACAAAATATTGGAATCAAAATATAGATTTTTTTAAGTACTTGATATTAATTTTGTCTTTTCCTGAATTAAAAAATAGTTTTAATTAATAAAAAAAACTGCGTTAGTTGCCCTTTAATTTTTATAAAATTTCAATTTCCCACCCCTGGAAGCGAAACATTTTTTCATCAATGCAAATTTTCATGATGTATAAAACGGTTTTATTTAAGAAAAACTTGAAATTTTTAAACATTTTAGTTATTATATGTACCACGAAATACGGGATGTACAAAAACAAAAACTCAATTTCCGATCCCTGGAAGCGAAAATTTAATTTTTTTTAAAATTATTTTTTACCAATGGAAGTCTTCATTATGTATAAGGCGGTTTTATTTAAGAAAAAATACACATTTGTAACCACTTTCATTACTTTCATGTACTACAAAATATTGCAGTATCGAACCCTGGAATCGAAATTGTGATTTTTTTAAGCTTTCGATACTAATTTTGTTTTGCCAGAACCCCGGATGAGAATTTTTAACCTTAAAATTTTTTTTCCATTTAAGCAAATCTTCCTGATGTATAAAACTGTTTTATTTAAGAAAAACTTAAAATTTTTCAAACATTTTAGTTATTATATGTACCACAAAATACCGAATGTGCCAAAACAAAATTTTAATTTCTCATCCCTGGAAATTTTTTTTCTTTTTGTAGTTTTAAATGGACAATTGAGGAGTTTCAAAGCATGAAATGGGCTCAATTTTCAAATAAACAAAAAAATAATAGCTATATTAATATTTATATAGGCTAAATTGTTCTAACTTAGTTAAAATCTCAGAAAGACATGACGATAAATATTCCTAGGCACAAAGGAAGTTTACATCAGTTTTATTCAACTTACACAGCAGAGCAGAACAGCTGTTTTCGAAAGTCGCTACACTTTCTTCTTCAGTGCTCATGTGTATATTGTACTTATCACCACTGTTTAGGTGGCATAGTTGAATGTGATAACACTTTTCTATTTACACAAATTTTATTGTGAAAAACAATCCGAGAACTGTATCAACCTGATGTTAACATTTGAGTGTTATAATACCTGTGGTACCATTTGATTATTTCCTTCATATCCCATTTTTCTGAATTTTTTTGTTACATTATACATTAAGTCAAACTTTTTTGGTTTGAATTTTATACTTAAGTATATGTGAACGTTTTTCAAATTTTCATTGGTAGCTCAAGCACAAGCGTTAACATCAGGTTGATACAGTTCTCGGATTGTTTTTCACAATAAAATTTATATAAATAGATTATATAAAATATAATATATAAATATTAATATAGCAAAATAAAAATGTTCAACAAAAATAAAATCACATAAAAAAATAATAAGTTTTTGGTGTTAATTTTGCGTCGAGAAATAGGTGTAAGCTTCCCAGCTCTGGAACCGTCCTTCCGATTTTCTGAATTTCAATGCCACTCTAAGTTAGCTCACTTCCAATCGATCAGTCCAAGAACGAAGTCTCTAGCTCTTCTGAGGGCTTGGGAAAACCGATTTCACGTATAGATGGACGGATAGACGGACATCGCTCAATCGTCATCGCTATTCATAAGGATCCAGAATATATATGCTTCATGGGGTCGCATATTGATATCGAAGAAATTACACACGGAATGACAAACCTAAATATACCCTTTCACATTTTTGTGAAGGGTATAAAAAATATTACGAATTTTTCTCGAAAAAAAAACTTTTTTCTCAATTAATTTCAGAATAATTCCAAAACGATAAGAGATAAAGAAAAATTGTATTTGACTAAAATAAAAACAATTTTTGGTGGTTTACTTCTTAAAATCGGATGACTAGTTCTCGAGTTAGGGTGATATATGTCTACGTACCTGGCTTATTTAGGGACAAACAATTGCCACGCCCATAAAAAAAATATCGAACTGATGGAATAAAATGAGAACGGATTCGAGCTTAGTGCATCAAAATCCATATAGACCACATATTTTTATTCAAAGGAGGATTTGGTTGCTGAGCAGTGGTATTAATGAACATTCAAACTCGCCAACAGAGTGAAGAGTATCATTTAAAGTAAATGATTTATTATAAACAAAAAAAGCTTAACAGAAAAATGTATTTTCTGTTAATTCACACATATTTATATGTCATTTCCGATGATATAAAGATTGTCAAAATATAACAAAATCTTGCGATAATTTATGTCATATGAGAACTATTGCCTTCAAGATTTTAGATATTTTAAAATTTTCATGGATTTTACAGAAGTGTTGTTATATGCAAAATAAACCAACAAACGGTAAGAATGCGTTAGTGTCGTTTAATTGCTTAGTTTTCGGAGATGCACAAAAAAACTCGTCAATCATCTTCGTATGCAAGCATGTCGTCATCGGATGATGATTTGTTGTTATTGACGACCTGAGCAGTTTTGTTAAAATATATTCATTTTTTTACATCTATTGTTTCTTTCGGATATTGCTCTTTCAATACACATAATAACATCTCATATTGTTTATTTTTTTCTTCTCTATTGCTATCTGCTTCTAATTTTACATTCCATACATTTATTTATTTTACATATGTACATATATATATATAGATATATATATATATATATATATATATATATATATATATATTTATGTTCCATACACAAGACATTGTAGTCTTATATTGCAGTACACTAATATTA
Source organism: Linnaemya vulpina (assembly GCA_963675445.1). NCBI lineage: Eukaryota > Metazoa > Arthropoda > Insecta > Diptera > Tachinidae > Linnaemya > Linnaemya vulpina. Next base: position 65,484,278 of record OY776277.1, on the reverse strand, counting down.
TTAATCGACATAAGGCCCAAAGAGTCATAAAAAATGTAATTGCACTAGAAAATACAAAGATGATTTTTGAATAGAAATATATGTTTCCTAAAAAGTATCAATATGTTGGACAAAATATTCTCTTTGTTGACAGTCAGTACCATTTCAATGTTTAATTTTTCCATCACTGGTGTTTAGGGCTATTAGACAGGCATACAAGTCGGCAGACGTATACGTTGCAGTACCAAATCTCCCTGTCTAATAGCGTGACAAAATTTGACGTGACGAGTACGTGCGACATGTCGGCCGGTTTTCAAAAATTTTTGATTTTCTGATGTCTGTGGCGTACCAGCATACTTGTCTAATAACATGTCCACCGCACAGTGGACCATTTCGTGAAAAGGCGATCAAAAATATATAACTGTTTACCGGATTGGAATTTCGATACTTACTAGACGAGACTATAGGCTTTAAGTTAAGGTATAAACCTTTATAATCGTCTAGTTAGAAAAATAGTGACGATGGAATTAAAACGAATTTTTATATTTTGCTATTTTTGTTTTAGACAGCCTGATATTTTAAATCACATTTACAACTTATACTTATTAAGAAATATTTTGTCATAAAGTGCTAACCTTTGGCCCTGTGAAATTTTTAATACGAATGGTCAAAAGCTCGTTTTTCGAAGAAGTTTGATTTAAAATGCAGTTAATTAAGTAGCATAAACATAACAGACATTGATTAAAAGATGGGAAGGTTTTAATGAAGAAGACGTTGGTTTCTATTTAAGTTCATAATGGACATTATATGTAAACTTTTATGGCAAATTTGTAAATTTTAAGTTGTCTAATGTATGTACATTATATCTTAAAATGATAAGAATACCGAAGTTTTGAAGAATTATTATTACTTGAACAATTTTAGTAACTTTTTTTTCTAAATAGCCTTGATTTTCATCTTTTAAAAGTTGTTGAATTTGAATTTGTTTTGTTTTTGCTTTCCTTTTTCTTCATTTTCCTTAATTTTCCTCACTCTTTCGGCTAACGGGCCAAAGTCCGAATCAGAATCCTAATCATTGTGAGATATATTTTAAGATTTACTTCGATTTCCTGATCATCAACTGTAACCGCAGATTGAAGGGCGTCAATTTGATCTTTTATTTTTTGGACTTCTTCAATTATGACATCTTTTGTTTATTTTTTGAATGTAAATTTTATTGGTCTGCAATACTTTGTTGATGAGCATCTTTGACCAGAGGACTAATCACATTCCTGTTTAGAAATTAAAGCAATGCTGGCATTTGTAAGTTTTTTCAAGCGATCAGTATTAAGAGTGTTTAACAACCATTCGGCAGTGCTTTCCAGATCATGCAATTTAATTCCTGCAGAAGTGGAAATGGGAGTTATAGCAGTTTGTGGGGGTAAACATTCTTCTTTGACATAGACTAAATCCCTATACTCTGGGAAAATCCCAGAATTCTTTCCACTGCCCGTTTTGTCAATTTCTTATACAAGTTTTGTCTTCATTCGGTGTAGAAACATCTTTCAAAACCTTTCTGCTCGCCTTGTGCTTACTTCTATTACTACTTCAATTATCCTAAATTTTTGATTTCTTATTTTGTGTTGGTTAAATTTGGTGCAAAAATGAGTCCTTACACTCCACTGCAAAAAATAACTTTTTGTCTCTTTTTTAAATAAAACTATGTGCACTATATGGGTTTTGATGCGCTCAACTCTAATCCGTTTTCGGTTTTTTTTTCCATCAGGTCGAGATATTTTTTATAGGTGTGGCAATTTTCCCCCCCTAAATTAGCCAGGTACGTAGACATATATTCACCCCAACACGAGAAAGAGTCATCTGATTTTAAAAAGTAAAACAATAGAAGATGTGTATAACAATTTTTCTTTGTGTCTTATCGTTTTGAAATTATTCAGAAATTAATCCAGAAAAAATGTTTTATGGTGCAAAATTTTTAATTTTTTTCAGTTTAAAAATGGAATTTAAAAAAACTTAAAACAAATGTTCAACATTTTGCACTTTTGTCTAATAGCTACAGATCTTAATAATAAAAAAAATCAAAAAAAAATCGGTTAAAAAGTTTAGATTTATTAAGTTTTTGTTTTTTTTTTTACCAATCTGTATTGTTAATTACTTATTATTATAGGGGTATATCCTATGGGCTTTGTGTGTATCATATTTTCTTTTACCCAACATTTCCTTTGTATTTTACTAACTTCTTCAGGGATCCTTTTTTTTAATTATATTTGTTGTTATATCTAGCACTAAAAATATGTATAAAAATTGCATAAAATAGTTTAATTGGCTTGGTATAAAAGAATATATGATATAGTTTTTATTCATATTTGATTAGAGATATTATTGTCCACAAAGCCCGTAGGATATACCGCTATAATAATAATTTAGATTTATTTTTAATTTACCGCAGGTACCCAATATTGTAATGCAACCAACCTTACAAGTGTATGACGATAGTATACATATGCTACAATAAATATTAGAATTTACCCTAATGTTCTCAATTTAGAATTACAGGTTAATGAAAAATACTATATTATAATTTTTAAATCCAAGAACCATGGGAAATACCATTGTGCCTTAGTTCCATTACCTGCTCACCTAACAAAATGCTGTTTTACTTTTTAAAATCGGATGACTTCTTCTCGACTTAGGGTGAAATAAGTCTACGTACCTGGCTAATTTAGGGGGAAACAATTGTCACGCCCATAAAAAAATCTTGACCTGATGGAAAAACACCGAAAACGGGTTCGAGTGTCCATATAGTCCACATAGTTTTATTCAAAGGAGGATTTGGCTGTTTAGCAGTGTCATTAGATATTTCTTCATTGACATTCTGAAGTTTGCGTCTTCGAGTTCTTTCACTACATTCATCGATTCGTTTTGCTGGTCGACCCTGTTTCCTATATTTGGTATTTGCAGATATAATATCGAAAACAAGTTCCTGTGATAACCATTAATGGTTACGTTTGTACATCCTTTTCTTGTTATAAGAGCATTATATATAGCGTGATATTAATCTTTTACCAAAATTTCAAATTTTTTTTGTGTAGTTCAATTTCTTATGCACTATATATACTAAAAATTTTATTGGCTGGTATATGCAATTCAATATCGTGTAAATCATATTGTCATACCCATAGTTGAAATTTTTAAAATTACAATTTTGAAGAAATTACTTTAAATAATCTTACTCGCAAATAAACAACGAAAAATCGGGTAGATAGGAATCAAGAAACGAACACGTTCACACGCGCACATATAAAGGATGAGAAGACCACAGTACAAACAACAGACGTGAACCCTTATCATATCGTTTTTCCAGGAGTTTCCCTTTTAATTTTGAATGGGTTTTGACTTTGTACTTCTATCTGCAACGGCGCTTGTAATATATCAATTGTTTTTTACCATAATTAGTTGAGATATGTTCCTTATTATATGCAGTTGTGAATATAAGCATACACACTATGCCCAAGCAATTCCAAGAAAAAAAACTATTTAATACCTTTATAACAAGCGTCAATTATACTAAAAACCAAAATACTTTTCCATTTGAAATCCGTCTTTCATAAAAGCGATCTGATATTTTACTCAAAAAATATTTGACCTTGTATCGTAAAAGTTGCTCTGCTGCTCACGGTCGGATGGTGCCGGGTATACAATGGGGTATAGGAGTGTAGAGGAGGGTTCGTACTATAATATAATACTAGTCTCTAAGCGAACTTTAGAAGTTATGCTCTATTAAATGGGAGGATTTAGGAAAATTTCGGACCTATAAAAAAAATTGATTTCAAAAAGTTATAAACATATTTTCTATTAATAGTTCAGCTAACAAATTGGGCAACTATACAAAATTAATTTTGTTTAGAAATCTCTTAAAACAAAAAAGGTAATATATGTTTAAAAAATAAAAATTTATTAAGAAATTTTTCATTTCAGCAAAATAATGAAAATGTCCATTTTGAATCACCCTGTTCACTGTGATATAGTTAAAATAAAGTTTAAATTTTTTGGTTCCCGAGGTATACAAGAATCTACTTTCTAATGAACTTTTACATTTTACAATTGGTGATAGTCAAAATAATGAGTTTTGGCCGCCTTCTCGCAAAATGTTCACTTGTTGCCGTTGGCGTTGATCGGTAAGTTGCAAAAAAATGTGTCTTTCAGTAACGTTTGTTTTTGAGAAGTTAAGTTAAGTTAAGTTTATTTGAGACTTTGAACAAACATACATAAGTTAGGAAAAGAAATATTGAAAATTAAAGATAAACTTAAAACTATAATGTGTTGTTTTAATTAGGTTGAATGTTTTACAGTAACAAACTTGTTGTTTTTAATGTAATATGAGTTAACAGAAATGAAAAGTGCTTGCTCCCGACACAACATTTTTGAAAATTTAATTAAAGATTTGCATAAAAACTAATTTAAACCTACATATAAAAAATAATATAAAAAAATAATAATAAGAAAAAATAAAAAATAAATAAAAGTTTACCCTCTATGGGAACCTTAAATTTTACAAACATAAAATTTTGGCAATAAACTATTTACGCAGGTGGCTTCCTGTTCCACAAATCCTAACGGTGAATAGTAACTAGTATTTAACCAACTCAAACCTGCTTGATCGTTTAAAACATCCTTAATTATATTATTTTCCATGAACTCCAGTGAAATAAGAAAATTTTCATTAAGTCAAAAGCTAAAGGCTTCATTTTTGCGAATTCATAAATATATTCATTAGAAAACCTCTTGTTATTATCTTCAAAGTGATTATTAATACATTGTCTAAGAATTTTACGCTCAAATATTTCAAGCTTACTCATTACCGTAGGGGAAAAGGAAAACCAAATTGAAAAAGCATATAATAGGACCGGCCTTATACAGATTTTATATATAAGTAACTTTGTGTTTTTTGGTAAATACTTAGAACACAATAATCTTGCAAACGACATTCTTATCCGCTTGGCTTTATCAAGAGAAAATCTAGCTTGCAAATTAAACTTCAAGAGTTTAGTAAAATGAACACCTAAGTATTTTAAATTATTAACAAACGGAATCTCATTTCCATCAAGAAGCAATCTAAGCTGTTTACTTTCTGGAACAACATAACTTTTGCATTTTCCAGATGCATTCCTTAAGCAAATGGCTTTACTCTTTAAAACATTTATTTTTATTCCCCAAAATTTGTGGTAGTTATTAACTGTTGTTAAATACGAGGATAAATTTCGTAAAGTGACAATCGGTGAGTTTCCATGAGTGTAAAGCAACGAATCATCCGCATAAAGAATACCAGTAGCGCCATTAACCTCATGTGGAAAATCGTAAAGAAAAATATTATATATATGAGGAGCCAAAATAGAACCCTGAGGTACTCCACAACTAATTTCTCCAAAGTCTGATGATTCATTTTTGAATTGAACATAAAACTTCCTATTAATAAAAAAATCTTTAATTAGTCTAATGATAAATGGATCAAATCCAATCCTGATAATTTTATAGATAATCCCATTATGATACGCATGATCAAAAGCTTTTTCAATATCAAGAGAAATTGCAATGGTGCATCTCTTTTCTCTTAAATTTTTTACCACGTCATTATGAAACTTTAACAATGCATGAGTAGTAGAATGGGATTTCTTAAATCCAAATTGATGATCAGGTATATACAAAGAATTCAAATTGTCATCCATTTTTTCTTTAAGTACTTTTTCAAACAGCTTCCCCAGATTGGATAACAGAGAAATAGGTCTTATGTTGCTTATGTCAAAATTGGGTTTTCGGTATTGGACAAATTTTTGCAATTTTCCAAGCATTGGGGAAGTAGCCATTGTTTATGCAGTTATTAAAAATAATTGCTAAAAATTGAAAAGCTATAATTGGTAGTTTCCTTATAATAAAATTTGAAATTTCGTCCATTCCAGATGATTTTTTATTGTTCATTGAACCTGAAATAATGACAAGAGTGTCTGCTTTTACTAATTTTGTATTATTTTGAATGTTTGTTGAAGGAAATTCATTTCCAAAACTAAATAGAGAATTTGATACTTGTGCGAGGTTATGATTTATGGTACTTTCAATTTCTGAAACATCTCTATTAGGCACAGAACCACCGTAAATTGAAGAAAAATGCTGACGAAGGATCGATACCTTTTGGGAATCATCTGTGATTTCTAAACCATTTACTGAAAGGTTCGAAAATGATTTTTTCGATCTTCCTAATATATTGTAAACTTCCTTATACGCACTAGGACCAGGCTTGATGTTTGAAAGCTTAGTACTAAAAATTTCAGCTTGTTCTGTTTGTACCTGCTCTTTTATAATAATTTTAAGAAGTTGAATTTGCTTTGAAAGCAAAATATATTCCGGGTTTTTCCTATTTAAAGTTCTGCGGAAAAGAAGACGCAAATCTTTTTGCCAAGAAAACTTAATTTTATACAAATTTTTTATTTTATGTGATACATATATACGTTTATTTTTCAATTCTGTTTCCTCGCAATTGTTATGAGTAGCCTCATTAAGAGAAATAGAAAAATTTTCTATATAGTTATCGATTTCCGAATTTGATAAATTAATGTTTGAAGGTGGAAATTGTTGTGACACTGAAGAAACAACTTCATTCTGAAATCGGTTCCAATTAGTATTTTTAAAAGAGGTAAGCAAACGCGGTTGTTTCAAAAAATTTAAAAATTTGGAAACTCCAACTGAAAATTTATAGGAAAATGATCTGAAAAGGATGGCAAAGATTTAATAGTAAAATTAGAATTAAAATTATTTATTAAATTTGAGCTTACAATAAAATGATCTAAAAAAGAATTTCCATTAGGAAATGATGGTAACGAGTCTGAAAATCTTAAATATTCGGAAAAGTTTGTTAGATACTCAAAAAGAGTAACTCCATTGAGGTTGTTAATAATGTCACCCCATGAAGTATGTTTCGCATTGAGATCGCCGCCAAGAATTACACCATCACAATTCCGAGAAAAATTTTTAATAGAAGTTAGGCCGTTGTAAATACCAATGCGATTAAAATTACAAGGAAAGTACAAAGAACCAAGAAGAAATCTTTTAGATTCACCATTTATTGATAAACTTAATTCAACAAATAAATTTGGGAACAAGACATCATTAATCGTGACACGTCTATATAGATAATTTTCTTTTAATACGATTGCCACTCCAATCGAGCTATCATTTCTCAACACCGTGTAATTTTCTAAAGCAATATTATTTGTTGAATTAAGACGTGTTTCCTGTAAAAAGGCAACACCAATCTTATTACTTCTCAAAGTATTGTATAAGTCAATTTTTCTGCTGCAGCTTATAAGAGAATGGACGTTAAATGTTAAAATATTCATGCTCCTATTTACCATACATCGTTTCAACCTCCTTAAGAAGTTTTAAACAATCAGATTTAACCTGTGCTTTAGAACTTTTATGGTAATCATTAATGAAACTTTTTATTTTGTATTCTAATGTCATACTTTCCTCTTTGCAAATATCTTTAGCAATATTTAAAAAATCTTCAATGAATTTTGGTTTTTTAGAAGCGTTTTCAATTTTTGAAGAACTACTAAAGCAGTTTGCAAAGGACCTGCCTGATTTTACAAAACTTGAATCATTAATAATGTTTGTTACATTTTGTGCAGCTATGAAATTGCTCTTGTTTGCAACACTAACTAGTTCCCTTCTATTATTGGCATATTTTAAGAAGTATGGACAACCACGCCAATTAGCTGGATGTCCCAATTGTTTGCAATTAATGCAGAATGGCTTTGAGTTTTCATTAAATACCAGTTTGCACTCACCCGGACCGTGTTTTTCAGAACATTTAACGCACGCCTGCTGCCGATTACAATTACTTGAATAAGGGCCCCATTGTTGGCAACGCCAACATTGAACTTCTTTAGAGTTCGCCTTTGGAGATTCCCATAAAACATATTGATACAATAAATACCTGATATGAGTTAAATCATTTACATTTTTGTTTGGGAGCAAGGTAACTAAAAATGACCCTGTGTCAATATCATGTTTCTTAGAGTATTTTGTTTGAAATTTCGAAATTCTTTCCACGGTATTTGGCAGCATAATTTCAAGTTCCTTTTCGATGTCTTCTATATCAGTTTTATGATAAAGTCCACGCAAAATAACATTTTTTTCTTCAGAGCTTTTGGAGTAAAGGAGTACGAATCAATATCTTTTTCTTTTAATATTGTCATCATCTCTTGATGTATATTCGGGTCACGCAAATAGAGCTTGCTTTTGTATCTTTATTTATTTACAATCTTAAAATCGACATTTTTGTTTTTTAATTGATCCACAAGGGTTTTAATATTTAAATTATAAATAAAAATAGGTGGGCAAAAGCTTTCATATTTTGGCTTAGAAGATTTCTTAGTTTCAGGACTATCTTGCGTTTGGCTTGACCTTGTTTTATTCATTTCAATTTCTCCTAGAATTTGAAAACGATTTGCCCTATTTGTAATACATGCTTGGGAAGAGTCAAGATCAGACAAATCAATTTGAACATGATGAGCAAATTTCCGTTTTTTTTAACTTCAATAAATTCTTGCAGTTCTTTATTTCCATAATCCTCACCAAATTCCATAGATGATAAAGATGCTGATTTGTAGAGATTATTTTGCTCATTTTCCGTATTATTTGATAAAACTTGCATATGATTTACTAATGCGTTCTCGGACCTTTTAACATTAACATTCCCATTTATTTGTTCGATATCCTTATCGTCACAATCATAAGACTTGCTTTTATCAGGAGGCACTTTTATGGGTGGAATATTTCTTCCGAATTTGTTAATCTGATTATCCATACGGAAAGGTTTTGAAAATCAGAAAAATTACTTTTTTTCACAATTCTGTATACGAATTTATGTAGTTTTTAATTTTCTTTTTACAATGAAAAAAAATTTTTTTTCTATTAATTTTAAAATTTGAAAATATATTCTATGAGTATATGTATTTTGAATAAACAAAATACGTCCGACCTCAATGAAAATTCAAATTCAACTTGTTTTTGAGAAGAATTTTTTGAATTATGTAAATTCCTGTCGCAATTGTGAGAAAAAAATCAGATTTATTCCACAAAATAAAATTAAAAATTATTGGTTAAAATAAATTAAAATTTTTTTTACTCCCCTTGTAATTGTATATCATTGATAACTATAGCAGCTACAACTTTCTGCTTCATGGCCATGCTTTCTGTGTACTGAACAGCAGTGTGGCCATTTTGACAGTTCCTGATGGCACATATCACATAAAAACGAAAATTCGAAATAGAATGATGTAAACACTATGAATTCGCTTTTTGTTAGGTGTCGTTAGAAAAGAATAAATACAATTAAAATTGACTCACTTATTGTCCATCAATTTCCATATATACTGCTGCAATAAACATTAGAATCTACTCTAATTTTCTCGATTTATTTTAGTGAAAAATACTATATTATAACTTTTAAATCCAAGAACCATGCAAAATACCGTTGTACTTTAGTTCCTTTACCTATTCAGCTAATGAAATACTATCGTCATGCATATGAAAGGTTGGTTGTATTACAATATTGGGTACCTGTGGTAAATTGAAAATAAAATTTGAATTTTATAACCGATATTTATGGTTTATAGCTTTCTTTATTTCTAAGATCTGTAACTATTAGATAAAGGTGCAAAGTGTTGAATATTAGCTTTAAATTTTTTTAAATTTCATTTTTAATCTGAAAAATATTAAGAATTTTGCAGGAAAAAATTTTTTTTTTCGATTAATATCTCAATATTTCCAAAACGATAAGCGAAAAAGAAAAACTGCATGCAACTAAAATAAAAACAATTTTGTTACACTTCTTCTGGTGTTTTACCTTTTAAAATCGGATATTTGGGGGCAAAAAATTGCCACTCCCTTAAAAAATAATCTGAACCTGATGGAAAAAAAACCGAAAACGAATTCGAGTTTAGCGCATCAAAATCCATAAAGTGCACATAGTTTTATTTAAAGACGCGACAAAAAGTTATTTTTTGCAGAGCAGTGTTATCTTTAATGTCACTCCATTGCGGATTACACGTAAATGTTATAAATACATCTGGTCGACCGTAATGACGCACATAAGTTATTGCATCCTTCGCGTACTCATGCATACGACGTGGGAAAAAATTTAATTGTAATGAACTTAAAAACGAATTGTATTTCAATTTTTCAATATTTTACCACAAATATTTCGAAATTATTGCAGTGTTCACTAAAATGGATATAACTCATAAACCAATACACATACAAAAAGTGTATTTACATAAAAATCTTGGTATTGACGTCACCATTTAAATAAATTTTGAAACAAAATCGGGTAACGCATTCTGGAGAACAGCAATTACTAACACAATGCAACTTATATATCGTTACCTTAATATAAAAAGGCCCCAACTCATTATTTTTGGAAATCCGTTTTTTAATTGATTCTTGTAGAATGGTTGCTAATACACATTCTATTAAAATTTCAAGCAAATTAGATTAAAAATAAAGAAGTTATAAGCAGAACACAAAAAGCCCTAACTCATACAAACAATTTTTCGAAAGAAAAAAACACTGACTCATACATTTCTGCAGAAACATACAAAGTAGGCATTGCATTTATAGAATTGTTGTTGTTTTATATTGTGTATAACTGATAGAGCAAGAGCCGTTTATTTTCATTTGTGCGTTATAATTGCATAATAAGGTGTACGCGTGTGTTGTGAAATTTATGTGTAAAAAGTATAAAAGCTGAAAATATGAATGTCGGTAATGATAGTATCCGTACTAGGAGAATTAATCCAAATCAATCGGAATGGAAGTACAAAAGCAATAAAGTGAAGCGAATGAAAGGTGAGGAATATTTGGGTATAACAAATAATTCAATTTCCGTAAAGCAAGCACGACATCAAGGTTTAACCTGTTCAACAAATTATTTTTTTTTACCATATCAAAACTAAATACTATCTACAATTATCTAATTTTTACAATTTTATGTATTTTGCCTTTTTTAATTTGTTTTAAAGCCATGAATTTAAATACAATTTTGAGTTAAATTATTCTTTTCAAAAAGCCCTATCTCACTATTTCTTTCATAAAATACGAATACAAAAAGCCCTAACTCATATAAAATCCATAAAAATTACAAATATATACATATGTATTTCAATCTGAATTCCTCGTTTAATTTTAATAAAGATGTTTTTTGACAATGTTTGTGTAGCTATATTATTTCAGCTTTTATTAAGTTTTTTCCTTCTCCTGTAAAAAGTGTTTTTGATGAGTTAGGGCCTTTTTATATTAAGGTAACGATATATATATATATATATATATATATATATATATAGATATATATATATATATATATATATATATATATATTCGGTTCAGTTTTAAAGATATTGTGAAATATTAATATTTGTTTCTTACTTGCATCCATCAGTTTGTCTGATGGAGCAGCAAAATTTTCCAAATCTGTCAGAGACTGATAGATCTTAAAAAATATAAAAAGCTCGTTTGGGGCGGTTAAAACTTCTTCCGCATTGCAATTTTGGAATAATGTTAAATGCAACATACCGAACGAAGTATCTCATGGAAACCAGTTCAAAATTTATGTTCTCAGAATTATTAAAAATATCTTCTAAGAAGTAATCTGCGTATACATCATCGTCAAAATCAACATCAACACTTTCATTAGAGCCTATTTCAGTATGTTTACTTGACGAATATATATCATAATCATTACTCATTGGTAAACATACATATATCATAAGAATCAATTTGGTCAATCTCGTCTTGTTCGACTTCACATTTAATGGAAAAAATTGATTGAATAATTTTAGCAACCATAACTTTTACCAAAATAACATTTAACTTGGCTACGGAATTCTATTGTTGTCTCCCTTTTGCCGCAGTAGAGAAAATATATTTTCTAACTTGTCCTGAGTAAGAAATTTTTTATGACATAATATAAATCACCTCCTTTTAAAATGCCATTAACCAGTAAATGAACGGAATTAAGAGTGAGCTTCATACCATTTAAAAAGAAAAAATGCTTTTTCTGGTCAACGAATTCCACGTCATCCAGATATTTCATAAAGGTGTGTATAAATTTGTGAGGTTCATTCTCAAGTTTAACTGCAGATCCGTAGCAGTTATCGCCATAAAGGGAACAAGTATTAAGACAATCAAAAATCTTACCAATTTTTCCACAAACTGAGCTGTTGAAAAGGCCACTTCTGCATATTATTTCAATAGCAGGTTTAACAGATCTGTTAAAAACTTGAGTTGCGAATCTCACGCGAATTTTTTCAAATTATACTCCGATTAGAAAACAATACTTTTACCATAAAAACACACGCATGAGTACCAATACTTTAGTTCTTACAAAACCCGTTGTTTCGAATCCATCTAGTAAATCTAAACGCTGATTATACCTTATCTTCTTTCTTATGATCATTTCGTCCATAACCAAAACCATTTACTTAGAATCTCTTTCGTCCAACTGTGCGCATTTTTGCTTTACGACCTCAAACCCATTATTAGTTAAAAAATATGTATGTGAATAAAAAAATGAGCTTAACAATTGTTTGTAGAAACAAACATATATCGACTCGCTCCGAAGTGTTAATACCTACATAAATTTGCAATATCTGATGAAATTTTTGAGGACTACTTTCAACTTCGTAAAATAAAATATCCATAGCATTTAATTCAAATAACTTTTTTAACAATTTAAAATTTTAACTTTCTTTCTATGTACAGCAAATTTTTTATAAAAACTTTTCTACGGAAAAATTTTTTATACACAAACTTTTCGACATAAAAATTATCGATACAGAATATTTTATAGGAAATGTGTTGTAGCGAGAAGTTTTCTTTGTGTATATATATTTTTTACAAAAATATTTTACTTATAAAAATTTTTCTATTGAAAGATTTTTATGAAATTTATAATCAAAGAATTTTTTCTATAGAAAAATTTTTGTTCTGAAATTTGTTCTACTAACATTTTCATTATGAATGAATTTTTTACTATAAAATATTTTTCATCATAAAATATTTCTTATCTAAAACTATTAAAAGAGAAATTTTTTGGAAAAATATATGAACAATTTTGTAATATTTTCTATAGAAAAAATTTCAGTGTGTGCAGACTAAACGTTGTGAAAACAAAAATATATGTATATACATTTGGAAAAAACAAAAAAAAAGGACAGTTTTCTTCGGTCTTTGTAATACTATGAAAGAATTATTATAAATAAATAACAGCCATACTTATGTGTATATTCTTTGGTGTGACTCTTTTTGTAAGTACTCTATTGTGTTCTTTAATTCCTAAATATTTTGTGTTCTGCTGCGTAAAAAGTTCAAGTAATTTTTTTTGTGTCAATTTACTTATGTATTTTTTTAAAATTATATTTAACAAACTTTAAGCAATGCGCTTTTGCAAACACTTTGTACATGGTAAAATTGGTTTTTACAGTCGCTTTTAATGTTAAAGCCAGAATTTATGAAAACCATGTCAGAGTAACAACACAATAACTCGTGGAGCCTGCCTCTAGGTGGTGTACAATATATAGGTTGCTAAGCAACTATGCCGCTTACAAGACCAAAATAGTAACAACACAAAAATATATGAATTTTGTTAAAAGGAACGTAATAAATGTCAAGGGATTCATATTTTTGTCAACTTTTAAATTTATAAGCAATAAAAACAGAAAAAACAAAGTGTTTGCAAAAGCGCATTGCTTAAAGTTTTTTAAATATAATAAAAAAAATATACATAAATATATTGACACAAAAAACAAATAATTTGAACTTTTCACGCAGAAGAACGCAAAATTTGTAGGAATTAAAGAACACATAATAGAGTACCTACTAAAAAAAAAAAAGGCACACCAAAGAATATACACATAAGTATGGCTATTTATTTCTAACAATTCTTTCATAGTATTGCAAAGGCCGAAGAAAACTGTCCTTTTTTGTTTTTTCCAAAGGTACATATATTTTTATTTTCACAATGTTTAGTCTGCACACACTGAAATTTTTTCTATAAAAAATATTATAAGATTTTACATATATTTTTCCAAAAAATTTTTGTTTTAATAGTTTTAGATAAGAACTATTTAATAATGAAAAATTGTTTATAGTAAAAAATTCATTGAAAATGAAAATGTTAGTAGAACACATTTCAGAACAAAAATGTTTCTATAGAAAAAAATTCTTTGATTATAAATTTCATAAGCTACATTTTTTCACAAAAAAAATTGTAATAAGAATCTTTCAATAGAAAAATTTTTATAATTAAATTATTTTTGTAAAAATAAATACAGAAAGAAAACTTTTCGTTACAACACATTTCCTATAAAATATTCTGTATCGATAATTTTTATGTCGAAAAGTTTGTGTATTAAAAAATTTTATGTAAAAAAGTTTTTATAAAAAATTTGTTGTACATAAAATAGAAAGTTAAAATTTTAAATCATTAAAAAAGGAAACTACTTTTTTGTAATATGGTTTATTGCCAATAAAGTTCTTTAAACTTAAATACTATGGATATTTTATTTTACGAAATTGAAAGTAGTCCTCAAAAATTTCATCAGATATTGCACATGTATGTAGGTACTAACACTTCAGAGCGAGTCGATATTTATTAGTTTCTACACAAATTAAATACATATTCTTTATATACGAACATCGTATATAAACATAACATATTCCTCAAACATATGTTGTCAAACATATTTCATCTTGTCTTATAATATAAAAATTTTTTGTACACATATTTTACTTATATATATATATAAATATATATATATATATATATATATATATATATATATATGTATATATATATATATATATATATATATATATACATATATATATATATATATATATATATATATATATATGTATATATAAATTAAAAAAATTAAAAAAAATATTAAAAAAAAAAAAAAAATATATATATATATATATATATATATATTATTTATTGAAAAATTAAGTATAAACGAATTTTATTTTATTGGCGCGGGTGATTCGTTTGGCATTACTAATTTACAAAATTAGAATTGATTTTGTATTAGAAATAAGTTTTTAAGAATTCAAAGCAAATCATTGTAATAAGTTTTTTCATTCATATAAAATTGTTATATGCAATAAGCCTCTCTATAAATTCTATTACGATATTGTGCACTAGAGCTAAAACATTTAGGGATTCTCTAAAATGTAATATTATAAAAGATATATTTATTTTGGTAAAATCAAGAGAGTTAAAGATTTTAATAAAAAAAATTTTAAAGTTTTTAAAAAATGTTTATATTTTTTATTAATTTTTATAGATATGCTTTTGTATTTTTATTTATTTGATAAAATCTTCACTTTTCTTTGCTTAGAACTACTTTCGAAGTAGGACAAATAATAAAAAAGTCCAATAATTGCTGTTTATAGTTGGTACAATCATCACTGAGGTGTCATAACCCAGCCATTTCTTGTCTCATATGAATTTGCAGCATATCAACGGAAAAGGCATTCAATTACCAATCGAGCTTTTCGGGTGGGCTCCACAAGGGTTTGAGTGGGACCATACACCGAAAAACACAAAAGTACCGTTATCTAAAAAACGGTACTTAGGGGAAAAAATTACAGCATTTTGCGTCTTCAGGAGGTCGCAATTAACTTATCTGAAAATGTGGTGCTCTTGGTATTTTTTCAAATTAAAAATTTGTAAAGCTGTATTATTCTATGTTTCTCTAAAGATTAAATTGGTTGTCATGCACTATCTTAAATACATAATCTTTGGCATAAGTTTCAGTCATTCATTTTTGGTAGGGTAAGAAAGCTGATGTGAAATCGATACTGTTAACTTGATAATTTTAAATATATTCAAGAGATATTCTAATGTAATTAAAAATAAAAATTTTAACATATTTTAGTTATATCAAAGATTATATGCGGGTCGTAATATTACAGCCCGCATCGATCATTATACTTTAATATTTTTGTCAAACATATTTCATCTTGCCTTGTGTAGTTATTTGTTTGAATAAAACAAAAAATTGGTCAGTATGCCTAGAGCATTCAACAATAAAACTTCTAAGGAGGTATCTGTTATTATATTTTGCAGTAAATTGTTATTGTTCATGTACTTCTATGTTGCATAGAATGGATCATTTGTCCGAAGGGATTAATACTGCTGCACAAATTAATGTGGGGTAAATAATACTTTATTTACATAATATTATTATGATATATAATATAAATAATTTTTTTATCAATTGTTTATTTATATAATATATATAAATATATATATATATATATATATATATATATATACAAATATATATATATATATATATATTTATATATATATATATATATATATATATACTATATATATATATATATATATATATATATATATATATATATATATATATAGATGTATATATATTATATATATATATATATATATATATATATATATTATTTATTAAAAAATTAATTATCAACAAATTTAATTTTATTGGCGCAGGTCATTCGTTCGGCATTAGTAATTTACAAAATTAGCGTCAAAATTCTGTATAGACGGCGGAGCTCTTATAGAATGATTCTTTTTAATGGATGTGTGAATCGTTTAGGAATTAAGTTCTCGTATTTTATATGAATTCATTCAGTCTTATATAAGTCATAAATCAGAAATTTTGAATGCATTCGCTTCGTTAAAATAGAATAATTGATTTTGTATTAAAAATAAGATTTTAAGGAATTCGAGGAAAATCATTGTAATAAGTTTTTTTTATTCATATAAAATGATAATATGCAATAAGCCTCCCTATAAATTCTATTACGTTATTGTGCACTAGAGCTAAAAAATTTGCTATGTATATAAATTAAATTAATGGTTTGACCAAAATTTAATTGTAATGAATTTAAAAACCAATTATATTTCAGTTTTTCAAAATATTAACTCAAATATTTCGAAATGATTCGAAATACACATACATAAAATCCTTGGTACTGACGTCACCTTTCATATAAATTCTGCAGAAACAAAGTCGGTTCACGCATTCCGGAGAACATCAATTACTAACAAAATGCAACTTATTTATATATATATATATATATATATATATATACATATATAGATATAAATATATATATATATATATATATATATATATATACATAAATATATATATATAAATATATATATATATATATATATATATATATGTTTATATCTATATATATATATATATATATATATATGTTTATATCTATATATATATATATATATATATATATATATATATGTTGCATTGTGTTAGTAATTGATGTTCTCCGGAATGCGTGAACCGATTTTGTGTCTTATGAAAGGTGACGTCAATAACAATATTTTTATGTAAATACAGTTTCTGTATGTGTATTGGTTTATGAGTTACAGCCATTTTAGTGAACATTGCAATCATTTCGAAATATTTGAGTTAATATTTTGAAAAACTGAAATACAATTCGTTTTTAAGTTCATTACAACTAAATTTTGGTCAAACTATTAATTTAATTTATATACTTAGCTTTTCTAAATGACAACTTCGGAGATCTATGAAATAAATTACATATAAATACAACACTAAAAACATAAATATTTAAATACATTATGCACAGCCCACGTCATATGCATGAGTATGCGCAGGATGCAATAACTCATGTGCGTCATTACGGTCGACCAGATTTATTTATAACATATACGTGTAATCCGCAATGGAGTGACATTAAAGATAATTTATTCGCTGGCCAAAGTCCTACCGACCGCCATGATATCGTTTTCCGTGTTTTTATGCCGAAATTGAAAGCGCTTATGGTTTTTAGCGTAATATCTAAAGTGTTTGGTGAAGTGAAGTTCTGGATGTATTCTGTGGAGTGCCAAAAGCGTGGTTTGCCACACGTTCACATTTCAATATGGTTGGTGAATAATATCACATCGCATGAAGTTGACAATGCTATATGTTCTGAAATTCCAGATCAAATAAGTGATCCTGAATTATATGATGTTGTTGTGCAAAATATGATACACAGCCCACGTCGTATGCTTGAGTACGCGAATAAGAAATCTGTTTAAGCTTTGCAAAGAACAATGAAAGATCTCCGATATAACTCTGAGCTGTTTGGTGGTGCGTTGATTTTATTGCCAAGCGATTTTAGGCAAACATTGCCCGTCGTTCCTAGATCGGCAGCTGCCGATGAATTAACGTCTTCATATTTATGGAGATTTGTTAAAATATCGAAAGTCACTATCAACGTTCGTGTTCAATTGGAGAATGATCCACCTGCTGATAAGTTCTCTAAGCAATTGCCGAAAATTGGGAACGGTGCAATTGATGACACTGAATTGATAACATTGCCAAATGATTTTTGCCGTTTCGTAAAGTCAAAAGAG
Source organism: Linnaemya vulpina (assembly GCA_963675445.1). Classification (NCBI taxonomy): domain Eukaryota; kingdom Metazoa; phylum Arthropoda; class Insecta; order Diptera; family Tachinidae; genus Linnaemya; species Linnaemya vulpina. The sequence goes on along the minus strand of OY776277.1, from coordinate 65,465,803 downwards.
GAATTTATTAAATGTATTTTCACTTACATAACACAACAATATACATGCCATGCATGGTTGAGTGCCAGAGTAATTTTAGCGGCAAAGAACAAAGATGTTACTGAATTAAACATGGCTATACAATTAAAGATTCCTGGCGAAGTGGTGGTGTACAAGTCTGTTGATACTGTTATCAATGAAAAAGATGTTTTGAATTATCCAACAGAATCTTAGAATTCGTGGGACTTACCAGGATTGCCTCCGCATAATCTCCAATAGAAAGTTGGAGCCACTATTATTATGCTTCGTAATATCAATCAACCCCGTTTGTGTAATGGTACAAGACTTGCTATTAAAAGGTTGAAGGCTTATGTAATTGAAGCTGCTATTTTAGCTGGAAAATTAAAAGGCGAAGATGTATTCATTCCACGTATCCCAATGATTCCGTCTGATATACCATTTGAATTTAAACGACTTCAGTTTCCTGTTCGCCTTGCGTTTGCGATTACCATTAATAAGGCGCAAGGCCAATCTTTAGAAATTTGTGGACTGAATTTAGTGTATCCAGTTCACAAAACATTTCGTTTTGTGAAACATAACCAGTTATGAATAGAATAGTCTATTGACGAGTTATTTTTTAACTTCAATATTTTTTTTACTCTTTTTTTGTTTTTGATTTGTTTGGTGTCTATTTTGTTTCGAAACACATTTCATATGCCTAAAAAAAATTATGATGTGATTTAAAAAACAAATGAATGATTTGAAAGCCCATTCGAGACATTTGAAGCTCCACTATGGTGTGCAGGGGCTTCGCTAGTATATATATATTATTGATTGAAAAATTAAGTATCAACAAATATTATTTTATTGGCGCAGGTGATTCGTTCGGCATTAGTAAATTACAAAATTAGCGCCAAAATTCTCTATAGACGGTGGAAATGTTATTTAATTACTTTTTTAGTGGATCTGTGAATCGTTCAGGAATTGACCTGTTTTATTTTAAATCAAAAATTTTGATTGCATTCGCATTGTTGAAATATAAGAACTGATTTTGTATTAGAAATAAGTTATTAAGGAATTCAAAGAAAATCATGGTAATAAGTTTTTTTATTCATATAAAATGGTTATATGCAATAACCCTTTCTATAAATTATATTACGTTATTGTGCACTAAAGCTAAAACATTTTCGTTTTCTGTAAAATATAATAAAAAAGGGATACATTTATTTTGATAAAGTCAAGAGAGTTGGAGATTTTAATAAAAAATTTGATTATTATTGTTAATATTTTGTTTATTTTAATATATTTCATTTATTTATTTATTTATTTGTTTGATATATTTCTTTCTTATTACTTCTTTTAGAATTGCTTTTGTATTTTTATTTATTTCATAAAATCTGCAGTTTCCTTTGATTAGAACTAAGTACCTTTTTCTATAGCCCAAGAGCAGTGCTTTCGAAGGAGGACCAATAATAGAAAGTCAAATAATTGCTGTTTATAATGAAAACAATCATCACTTAACCATTCTGGGGTTGAGCGTTTGCACAAGTCAATAATAAATGATTTGATACCATTTCGTTCCAGTGCAACATACCAAACGAAGTATCTCCTGGAAAACAGTTCAAAATTTATGTTCTCAGAATTATTAAAATTATCTTCTAAAAAGTAATCTGCATATACATCTCAGTCAAAATCAACCTCAACCCTTTCATTAAAGCCTATTATTTTTAGTATTTTTACTTGAAGAGTATATATCATAATTATTACTTTTAGATATACCTATATCATAAGTACCAATTTGGCCAATTCACAGTTACTGGAAAAAGTTAATTAAACAATCGTAGCAATTATATCTTTTGCCAAAATATTAATTAACTCGGCTTCGGAAATGCTGCTATTGTTGCCAAGTTAGAAAATTTATTTCCTAACTTGTCCTGATAAGAGATTTTGTCACGACATAATATAAATCACCTCCTTCTCTTAAAATGTAATTAACAAGTAATTCCACGTCATACAGATATTTCACAAAGTTTTGCATGAATTTGTGAGGTTCATTGTTTGCAGATTTGTAGCAGTTATTGCCATTGAGTGGACCACTATTAAGACTATCGAAGATCTTATCAATTTTTTCTACAAACTGAGCTGTTCAAAGGGTCACTTCTACGGAACAGCTCTTAAATTGTGTAATTTTGCATATTGGTTTAATAGCAGCTGCAACAGTTCTTCTAAAAATTTGGTTGCCGTGTCAATTTTGTGCACATTTTGGTGTTTACAGTTGATTCCATTTCGTATAGCTCTTTAATTACTTGCATACTTACAGTTTTATCAGGTGTTTAAGATCACATTTCTACCACCAATTTCTCAAAGACTTTATTAATTGGAGGAAATCCTATACACAAAAAACGTTTTGGCCATCTGGTTCTGCTTGCACAGATACCTTCATGTTGGAAAAAAATTTCGGTTAGTTGCTTTTCAAAATCGTTATATTTTCTTTTGCAATATTAGTTAAAGTATCCGTTTTGGAAAATAAAATAGTTTTATATTATACTACAATTAGAAAACAATGCTTTTACCATAAAAACACACGCATGACTTTCAATACTTTTAGTTCTTACAAAACTTGTTTCCAATGCATCTATTAAATCTAAGTTCTGATTATTCTTATGCTCATTTCGTCCATAGCCAAAACCATATACTTAGAACTTCTTTCATCCGATTTTTATTATTTAAGTCAGGTTGAAAAAATTTTATTGGCGCCGACCAATATTATATATTTTGAGCTAAATTCTTCAAGTCTTCAAAACATTCCATTATTTGAGAACTAACCAAAGGTTTACAAAATGTTTTGCTTTTCATGCTAATATTTTTCAGGCAGTTCTAGTTTTCTTTCGTCATTCTTTTTCTTATATAGGTTATACAATTTTGTTTGTTTTTTTTCGCAATTTAAACAGAAAGCTGTACGATATTTTCACAGAGTGTGTCTGTTGGCGAATTCTGGAATTCAGTATCTTCCCTTCCTCAATTTCATCTAAATATATAGTTGGAAAGGGTAACGCCCCTAATTATTTTATCCAAATGAATGAGCTTTCAAAATTACGGTCGCATATATAAAGATTTGTGTGTAATCTCTTTCAGGAATTTTACATTTTCCCCTCCAAATTTAGCCTAAAACTTTTTTTGAAGATGGAAACTTAAAAAATCGTAAACCATTAGTATGTCTTTTAGATCTTTTACACATCTTTACGCAACATCTTCTGCCCGATAATAAATTGTGTTATTTTGCTCACTTACATTTATAAAATATTCATTTTGCTTTGTTAAAAGTTGACAATATTTAAAAATATTGTATAATTAAAGTAGAATTTTTAATAAGGAACTTTAAACAAGTTTGCATATGTTTTTTTCCATCTTCCCTTCAGCACCATATGTTAAATTTGATGAAGCCAACTTTAAGCAAGTTCGATAACCATCGGTCCAATACGTTAGTTTCTGCTTTTTTCCCTTACTCCCGGCATCTGTAAAGATTTTAAAATTTTATTTTATGCCTTGTTCGACATGCGTTATCTTATAGTGTATATTCTTTGGTTGCATTTAAAATTATTCCAATATTGCAATGAGAAAAATGGTGTAATGAGCTTAGGAAGAAGGATGAAGTTTTAACAGCCCCAAACGAGCTTTTTATATTCTTTATTAACTATCAGTCCCTAAAAGATTATGGAAATTTAGCTGCTCGATCAAACAAAGTAATGGATGCACGTAAGAAACATATATTAATATTACACAATATCTCTAAAACTGAACCGCGACGAAAAGGTATCAAATCATTAATTATTGACTTGTGCAAACGCTCAACCCCAGAATGGTTAAGTGATGATTGTTTTCATTATAAACAGCAATTATTTGACTTTCTATTATTGGTCCTCCTTCGAAAGCACTGCTCTTGGGCTATAGAAAAAGGTACTTAGTTCTAATCAAAGAAAACTGCAGATTTTTTGAAATAAATAAAAATACAAAAGCAATTCTAAAAGAAGTAATAAGAAAGAAATATAGCAAACAAATAAATAAATAAATGCAATATATTTAAATAAACAAAATATTAACAATAATAATAAAATTTTTTATTAAAATCTCCAACTCTCTTGACTTTATCAAAATAAATGTATCCCTTTTTTATTATATTTTACAGAAAACGAAAATGTTTTAGCTTTAGTGCACAATAACGTAATATAATTTATAGAAAGGGTTATTGCATACAACCATTTTATATGAATAAAAAAAACTTATTACCATGATTTTCTTTTAATTCCTTAATAACTTAATTCTAATAGAAAATCAATTCTTCTATTTTAACAATGTGAATGCAATCAAAATTTTTGATTTATCATGATTTAATTTATTTTTCAATTCAATTCATATTTAAGACAAAACAAGTTCATTCAAAATAAACCAGGTCAATTTTTTAACGATACACAGATCCACTAAAAAAAATCATTAAATAACATTTCCACCGTCTATAGAGAATTTTGGCGCTAATTTTGTAATTTACTAATGCCGAACGAATCACCTGCGCCAATAAAATAAAATTTGTTGATACTTAATTTTTCAATCAATAATGTATATATATATACAAGCGAAGCCCCTGCACACCATAGTGGAGCTTCAAATGTCTCGAATGGGCTTTCAAATCATTCATTTGTTTTTTAAATCAAATCATAATTTGTTTTTTTAGGCATATGAAATGTGTTTCGAAACAAAATAAACACCAAACAAATCAAACACAAAAAAAAAGTAAAAAAAATATTAGAGTTAAAAAATAACTCGTCAATAGACTATTCTATTCATAACTGGTTATGTTTCACAATACGAAATGTTTTGTGAATCAACAGTAAAAATTTTTTAACAAAAAAATATACATACACACATTATAATTTTAATATATTTTTCACTCAAAATAATTTTTATTATAAACAACAGTTATTCTTACTTATAAATTTCTTTCCAACTAAAGAACGAATGACAATTGTCAATTCTATGTTTCGAGTTTTTTAGAATCATTTGTGTTTTCTTATTAAAACATATAAATGTAAAAAACATTCGAAAAAAAGGAATCAAACATTGTTTCGTTTCTATTTTTTATACCCTTCACAAAAATATGAAAGGGTATATTTAGGTTTGTGTTTCCGTGTGTAATTTCTTCGATATAAATATGCGACCCCATAAAGTATATATATTTCGGATCCTTATGAATAGCGATGACGATTGAGCGATGTCCGTCTGTCCGTCTGTCTGTACGGTTTTCCCCAGCCCCCAGAAGAGCTAGAGACTTCATTCTTGGACTGATCGATTGGAAGTGAGCTAACTTAGAGTGGTATTATATATATTCAGAAAAATCGGAAGGACGGTTCCAGAGCTGGGAAGCTTACACCTATTTCTCGACGCAAAATTAACACCAAAAACCGATTATTTTTTTGCTTATTTGAAAATTGAACCTATTTCATGCCTTGGGACTCCTCCATTGTCCATTTAAAACTTAAAAAAAAAAAAAAAAATCCAGGGATGGGATATTAAAATATTTTTTTTTTTTGGTACATTCGGTGTTTTGTGGTACAGATAATAACTAAAATGTTTAAAAATTTAAAGGTTTTCTTAAATAAAACCGTTTTTGGTAACATGAAGAATTGCGTGGATGAAAACAAATTTTTAAATTTAAAGTTCCCATCCAGGGTTAGGAAATTTGAATTTTTTAATACAATAACATAACCAAAAATCAATTAACGTCGTTTCTTCTTGGTTAAAATAATTTTTTATTCTGGCAAAACAAATTTGGTATCAAAAATTTAAAAAAAATCAAAATTTCGTTTCCAGTGTTGGATACTGCAATGTTTTGTAGTACATGAAAGTGACAAAAATTGTTACAAATTTTAGTTCTTCTTATATAAAACCGCTTTATACATCATAAAGACTTGCATTGGTAAAACATTATTTTAAAAAATTTAGTTTTCGTCTCCAGGGGTGGGAAATTTTTTTTTTTTTTTGTACATTCGGTATTTTGTAGTACATATGGTAACTAAAATGTTAAAAAGTTTTAAGTTTTTCTTAAATAAAACCATTTTTGGTATCATTAAGATTTGCATCGATTAAAAATAAATTTAAAAATTTAAAGTTCCCATCCAGGGTTCCGAAATTTAAAATTTTTTTATACAATACATAACCAAAAATCAATTAATGTCGTTTTTTTCCAAGTTAAAATTATTTTTTATTTCGGCAAAAAAAAATTGGTATTAAAAATTAAAAAAAAATAAAAATTTTGATTCCAGGGTTGGATACTGCAATGTTTTGTATAACATGAACGTTACCAAAATGGTTAAAAATTTGTACTTTTGCTTAAATAAAACCGCTTTACACATTAAGAGGACTTCTATTGCTAAAAAAAATTTTAAAAATTAAAATTTCTTTTCCAAGGGTGGGAAATTTGAAATATTTTAAGTAACCAAAAAACGCAACTGAAGTTGCTTCTATTTTTTGCTAACTGAAACTATTTTATAAGTTAGAAAGCAGACGTACGTTAGTGAAGGGTATATAAGATTCGGCACAGCCGAATATAGCACTTTTGCTTGTTCTATTTGTTTTCGAATGGTCTCGTTACATCAAACCTGTTTCATTCTATTCATTCTATTTCGTTTTTTTTAAATTTTTGTTTTGAATTATTCGACAAGTTTCATGAAACATCAAACCATTTGAAGTCTAGTGCCATTCATTGCACTAGTATGCTGCACACTTAGTAGAGCAAAAAAGAAAATAAAAAAATTAATTCGAATTCATTTAAATCAGTGATAAACTGCTTTTATTGTAAACAACATTTGTTGTTTTTCCATTTTCGGTGTAAATATACAAAACCGATAGTTTGCCAACGCGCGAACAGGCTACATAGAACTGTCCATGTGAGAAAACTGGATACGCTAGATTCAGTCCACAAATTTCTAAAGATTGGCCTTGCGCCTTATTAATGGTAATCGCAAACGCAAGGCGAACAGGAAACTGAAGACGTTTAAATTCAAATGGTATATCAGACGGAATCATTGGGATACGTGGAATGAATACATCTTCGCCTTTTAATTTTCCAGTTAAAATAGTAGCTTCAATTACATAAGCCTTCAACCTTTCAATAGCAAGTCTTCTACCATTACACAAATGGGGTTGATTGATATTACGAAGCATAATAATAGTGGCTCCAACTTTCTATTGGAAATTATGCGGAGGCAATCCTGGTAAGTCCAACGAATTCCAAAATTCTGTTGGATAATTCAAAACATCTTCTTCATTGATAACAGTATCAACAGACTTGTACACCACCACTTCGCCAGAAATCTTTAATTGTATAGCCATGTTTAATTCAGTAACATCTTTGTTCTGTGCCGCTAAAATTACTCTGGCATGTATATTGTTGTGTTATGTAAGTGAAAATAAATTTAATAATTTCCTCTTTTGACTGTACGAAACGGCAAAAATCATTTGGCAATGTTATCAATTCAGTGTCATCAATAGGCATTGCACCGTTCCCAATTTTCGGCAATTGCTTAGAGAACTTATCAGCAGGTGGATCATTCTGCAACTGAACACGAACGTTGATAGTGAGTTTCGATATTTTAACAAATCTCCATAAATATGAAGACTTTAAGCAAGCGTTAATTTCATCGGCAGCTGCCGATCTGGGAATGGCGGGCAATGTTTGCCTAAAATCGCCTGGCAATAAAATCAACGCACCACCAAACAACTCAGAGTTATATCGGAGATCTTTCATTGTTCTTTCCAAAGCTTCAACAAATTTCTTATTCGCGTACTCAAGCATACGACGTGGGTTGTGTATCATGTTTTGCACAACAATATCATATAATTCAGGATCACTTATTTGATCTGGAATTTCAGAACATATAGCATTGTCAACTTCATGCGATGTGATTTTATTCACCAACCATATTGAAATGTGAGCAAGTGGCCAACCACGCTTTTGGCACTCCACAGAATACATCCAGAACTTCACTTCACCAAACACTTTAGATATTACGCTAAAAACCATAACCGCTTTCAATTTATGCTTAAAAACACGGGAAATGATATCATGGCGGTCGGTAGGACTTTGGCCAGCCAATAAATTATCTTTAATGTCACTCCATTGCGGATTACACGTATATGTTATAAATAAATCTGGTCGACCGTAATGACGCACATGAGTTATTGCATCCTGCGCGTAGTCATGCATATGACGTGGGCTGTGCATAATGTATTTAAATATTTATGTTTTTAGTGTTGTATTTATATGTAATTTATTTCATAGATTTCCGAAGTTGTCATTTAGAAAAGCTAAGTATATAAATTAAATTAATGTTTTGACCAAAATTTAATTGTAATGAACTTAAAACGAATTGTATTTCAGTTTTTCAAAATATTAACTCAAATATTTCGAAATGAGTGCAATGTTCACTAAAATGGCTGTAACTCATAAACCAATACACATACAGAAACTGTATTTACATCAAAACCTTGTTATTGATGTCACCTTTCATAAGAAACAAAATCGGTTCACGCATTCCGGAGAACATCAATTACTAACACAATGCAACTTATTTATATATATATACATATACATATATATATTATATATATATATATATATATATATATATATATATACATATATGTATATATATATATATATATATATATATATATATATATATATATTTATATCTATCTTCTATCTATATCTGTATATATATATATATATATATATATATATAAATAAGTTGCATTTTGTTAGTAATTGATGTTCTCCGGAATGCGTAAACCGATTTTGTTTCTGCAGAATTTATATGAAAGGTGACATCAATACCAAGGTTTTTATGTAAATACAGTTTCTGTATGTGTATTGGTTCATGAGTTATAGCCATTTTAGTGAATACTGCAATCATTTCGAAATATTGAAAAACTGAAATATAATTGGTTTTTAAATTCATTACAATTAAATTTTGGTCAAACCATTAATTTAATTTATATACTTAGCAAATGTTTTAGCTCTAGTGCACAATAACGTAATCGAATTTATAGGGAGGATTATTGCATATTATACTTTTATATGAATAAAAAAACTTATTACAATGATTTTCTTCGAATTCCTTAAAATCTTATTTTTAATACAAAATCAATTCTTCTATTTTAACGAAGCGAATGCATTCAAAATTTCTGATTTATCATGAATTTATATACAATTCATATTTAAGACTGAATGAGTTCATATAAAATACAAGAACTTAATTCCTAAACGATTCACACATCCATTAAAAAGAATCATTCTATAAGAGCTCCGCCGTCTATACAGAATTTTGGCGCTAATTTTGTAAATTACTAATGCCGAACGAATGACCTGCGCCAATAAAATTAAACTTGTTGATACTTAATTTTTTAATAAATAATATATATATATATATATATATATATATATATATATATAATATATATACATATATATATATATATATATATATAAATATATATATATAGTATACATATATATATATATATATATATATATATATATAAATATAAATATATATATATATATATATATATATATATATATATATTTATAGTATATATATATATATATATATATATATATATATATATGTATATATATATATATATTATATAAATAAAAAATTTATAAAAAAATTATTTATATTATATATCATAATAATATATGACATAATCGCATCGGTGCTGATAGATAAATTTTAGTTTGTCCAACAACAACCCAAGTATTATTTACCCCACATTAATTTATGCAGCAGTATTAATCCCTTCGGACAAATGATCCATTCTATGCAACATAGAAGTACATGAACAATAACAATTTACTGCAAAATATAATAACAGATACCTCCTTAGAAGTTTTATTGTTGAATGCTCTAGGCATACTGTCCAATTTTTTGTTTTATTCAAACAAATAACTACACAAGGCAAGATGAAATATGTTTGACAAAAATATTAAAGTATAATGATCGATGCGGGCTGTAATATTACGACCCGCATATAATCTTTGATATTACTAAAATATGTTAAAATTTTTATTTTTAATTACATTGGAATATCTCTTGAATATATTTAAAATTATCAAGTTAACAGTATCGATTTCACATCAGCTTTCTTATCCTACCAAAAATGAATGACTGAAACTTATGCCAAGGATTATGTATATAAGATAGTGCATGACAACCAATTTAATCTTTAGAGAAACATAGAATAATACAGCTTTACAAATTTTTAATTTGAAAAAATACCAAGAGCACCACATTTTCAGATAAGTTAATTGGGACCTCTTGAACACGAAAAACGCTGTAATTTTTTTTCCTAAGTACCATTTTTTAGATAACGGTACTTTTGTGTTTTTCGGTGTATGGTTCCACTCAAACCCTTGTGGAGCCCAACCGAGAAGTTCGATTGGTAATTGATTGAATTGGTAATTTTAGTGAACACTGCAATCATTTCGAAATATTTGAGTAAATATTTTGAAAAACTGAAATATAATTGGTTTGTAAATTCATTACAATTAAATTTTGGTCAAACCATTAATTTTATTTATATACTTAGCAAATGTTTTAGCTCTAGTGCACAATAACGTAATCGAATTTATAGGGAGGATTATTGCATATTATACTTTTATATGAATAAAAAAACTTATTACAATGATTTTCTTCGAATTCCTTAAAATCTTATTTTTAATACAAAATCAATTCTTCTATTTTAACGAAGCGAATGCATTCAAAATTTCTGATTTATCATGAATTTATATACAATTCATATTTAAGACTGAATGAGTTCATATAAAATACAAGGACTTAATTCCTAAACGATTCACACATCCATTAAAAAGAATCATTCTATAAGAGCTCCGCCGTCTATACAGAATTTTGGCGCTAATTTTGTAAATTACTAATGCCGAACGAATGACCTGCGCCAATAAAATTAAATTTGTTGATACTTAATTTTTTAATAATATATATATATATATATATATATATATATATATATATATATCTATATAATATATATACATATATATATGTATATTTATATATATATATATATACATATGTGTATATATATATATATATATATATATATATATATAGTATATATATATATATATATATATATATATAAATATAAATATATATATGTATATATATATATATATATATATATATATAAATAAACAATTTATTAAAAAATTATTTATATTATATATCATAATAATATATGGCATAATCGCATCGGTGCTGATAGATAAATTTTAGTTTGTCCAACAACAACCCAAGTATTATTTACCCCACATTAATTTATGCAGCAGTATTAATCCCTTCGGACAAATGATCCATTCTATGCAACATAGAAGTACATGAACAATAACAATTTACTGCAAAATATAATAACAGATACCTCCTTAGAAGTTTTATTGTTGAATGCTCTAGGCATACTGTCCAATTTTTTGTTTTATTCAAACAAATAACTACACAAGGCAAGATGAAATATGTTTGACAAAAATATTAAAGTATAATGATCGATGCGGGCTGTAATATTACGACCCGCATATAATCTTTGATATTACTAAAATATGTTAAAATTTTTATTTTTAATTACATTGGAATATCTCTTGAATATATTTAAAATTATCAAGTTAACAGTATCGATTTCACATCAGCTTTCTTATCCTACCAAAAATGAATGACTGAAACTTATGCCAAGGATTATGTATATAAGATAGTGCATGACAACCAATTTAATCTTTAGAGAAACATAGAATAACACAGCTTTACAAATTTTTAATTTGAAAAAATACCAAGAGCACCACATTTTCAGATAAGTTAATTGGGACCTCTTGAACACGAAAAACGCTGTAATTTTTTTTCCTAAGTACCATTTTTTAGATAACGGTACTTTTGTGTTTTTCGGTGTATGGTTCCACTCAAACCCTTGTGGAGCCCAACCGAGAAGTTCGATTGGTAATTGATTGAATTGGTAATTTTAGTAAACACTGCAATCATTTCGAAATATTTGAGTAAATATTTTGAAAAACTGAAATATAATTGGTTTGTAAATTCATTACAATTAAATTTTGGTCAAACCATTAATTTAATTTATATACTTAGCAAATGTTTTAGCTCTAGTGCACAATAACGTAATCGAATTTATAGGGAGGATTATTGCATATTATACTTTTATATGAATAAAAAAACTTATTACAATGATTTTCTTCGAATTCCTTAAAATCTTATTTTTAATACAAAATCAATTCTTCTATTTTAACGAAGCGAATGCATTCACAATTTCTGATTTATCATGAATTTATATACAATTCATATTTAAGACTGAATGAGTTCATATAAAATACAAGAACTTAATTCCTAAACGATTCACACATCCATTAAAAAGAATCATTCTATAAGAGCTCCGCCGTCTATACAGAATTTTGGCGCTAATTTTGTAAATTACTAATGCCGAACGAATGACCTGCGCCAATAAAATTAAATTTGTTGATACTTAATTTTTTAATAATATATATATATATATATATATATATATATATATATCTATATAATATATATACATATATATATGTATATTTATATATATATATATATACATATATATATATATATATATATATATATATATATAGTATATATATATATATATATATATATATATATATATAAATATAAATATATATATATGTATATATATATATATATATATATATATATAAATAAACAATTTATTAAAAAATTATTTATATTATATATCATAATAATATATGGCATAATCGTATCGGTGCTGATAGATAAATTTTAGTTTGTCCAACAACAACCCAAGTATTATTTACCCCACATTAATTTATGCAGCAGTATTAATCCCTTCGGACAAATGATCCATTCTATGCAACATAGAAGTACATGAACAATAACAATTTACTGCAAAATATAATAACAGATACCTCCTTAGAAGTTTTATTGTTGAATGCTCTAGGCATACTGTCCAATTTTTTGTTTTATTCAAACAAATAACTACACAAGGCAAGATGAAATATGTTTGACAAAAATATTAAAGTATAATGATCGATGCGGGCTGTAATATTACGACCCGCATATAATCTTTGATATTACTAAAATATGTTAAAATTTTTATTTTTAATTACATTGGAATATCTCTTGAATATATTTAAAATTATCAAGTTAACAGTATCGATTTCACATCAGCTTTCTTATCCTACCAAAAATGAATGACTGAAATTTATGCCAAGGATTATGTATATAAGATAGTGCATGACAACCAATTTAATCTTTAGAGAAACATAGAATAACACAGCTTTACAAATTTTTAATTTGAAAAAATACCAAGAGCACCACATTTTCAGATAAGTTAATTGGGACCTCTTGAACACGAAAAACGCTGTAATTTTTTTTCCTAAGTACCATTTTTTAGATAACGGTACTTTTGTGTTTTTCGGTGTATGGTTCCACTCAAACCCTTGTGGAGCCCAACCGAGAAGTTCGATTGGTAATTGATTGAATTGGTAATTTTAGTGAACACTGCAATCATTTCGAAATATTTGAGTAAATATTTTGAAAAACTGAAATATAATTGGTTTGTAAATTCATTACAATTAAATTTTGGTCAAACCATTAATTTAATTTATATACTTAGCAAATGTTTTAGCTCTAGTGCACAATAACGTAATCGAATTTATAGGGAGGATTATTGCATATTATACTTTTATATGAATAAAAAAACTTATTACAATGATTTTCTTCGAATTCCTTAAAATCTTATTTTTAATACAAAATCAATTCTTCTATTTTAACGAAGCGAATGCATTCAAAATTTCTGATTTATCATGAATTTATATACAATTCATATTTAAGACTGAATGAGTTCATATAAAATACAAGAACTTAATTCCTAAACGATTCACACATCCATTAAAAAGAATCATTCTATAAGAGCTCCGCCGTCTATACAGAATTTTGGCGCTAATTTTGTAAATTACTAATGCCGAACAAATGACCTGCGCCAATAAAATTAAACTTGTTGATACTTAATTTTTTAATAAATAATATATATATATATATATATATATATATATATATAATATATATACATATATATATATATATATATATATATATATATATATATATATATATATAAATATATATATATAGTATACATATATATATATATATATATATATATATATAAATATAAATATATATATATATATATATATATATATATTTATAGTATATATATATATATATATATATATATATATATATTATATAAATAAAAAATTTATAAAAAAATTATTTATATTATATATCATAATAATATATGGCATAATCGCATCGGTGCTGATAGATAAATTTTAGTTTGTCCAACAACAACCCAAGTATTATTTACCCCACATTAATTTATGCAGCAGTATTAATCCCTTCGGACAAATGATCCATTCTATGCAACATAGAAGTACATGAACAATAACAATTTACTGCAAAATATAATAACAGATACCTCCTTAGAAGTTTTATTGTTGAATGCTCTAGGCCTACTGACCAATTTTTTGTTTTATTCAAACAAATAACTACACAAGGTAAGATGAAATATGTTTGACAAAAATATTAAAGTATAATGATCGATGCGGGCTGTAATATTACGACCCGCATATAATCTTTGATATTACTAAAATATGTTAAAATTTTTATTTTTAATTACATTGGAATATTTCTTGAATATATTTAAAATTATCAAGTTAACAGTATCGATTTCACATCAGCTTTCTTACCCTACCAAAAATGAATGACTGAAACTTATGCCAAAGATTATGTATATAATCTTATACCGTTTAGATAATGGTACTTTTGTGTTTTTCGATGTATGGTCCCACTCAAACCCTTGTGGGGCCCAACCGAGAAGTTCGATTGGTAATTGAATGCCTTTTCCGTCGATATGCTGCAAATTCATATGAGACAAGAAATGGCTGGGCTATGACCCCTCAAAGTTCAAAATTTGCCTATTTCTTAGGTTGTTTTAAAATTTTTGATTTTTATTTGGTTTTTTTTCTACGTTATAGTAAAAATCTGGAATATTTTATTTCTTTACCAAATAGTTTGTTTAGTTAACAACATTTTAAGCGAAATTTGAAAAAAACGTATGAAAAATAAAGTTTTCATTAAGGATTTTTTGGAACGACAATATGTTAATTTCCATTGCTTAAACACTATATTCGGGGTAAATTCAAAATATTTAAATTGAAATGCAGCATATCGACGGAAAAGGCACCCAATTACCTTTTCAACGATATGTGATTTATCGCGATCGCAAACACGTTTTCCTTCCGAGTATCAGCTCATTTTCCAGAAAAGATCAAATATTTTCTTTCGCATCACTTCCGTAAAAAAAGAGCAGTGATGGGCAGAACTTTTCTCGCAAAATTTCGAAGTGCATTGCCCCTTTATTTTCCCTGCCGATACATCGCTTATATTTCCATTTGATATTTCCTGATATTTTTTGCCATACATGCGTTTATTTTTGTTTTCCTTTTTATTGTTTATAATTTTATTGGAACTAATTACAGAACTTTCCGAACTATTTTCAAAACCATTTTCACTTTCCGAAACCCATTTTGTCACTTTTAAGGTTTACAGTTACATGCGTATGAAGAAACAAATTATAAAAATTTCAAATAACAAGTTTAGTAAGTAAGTAGTCCATATAGAAAATTGTTAACACCGGCTTAAAAAGAGAGCTTTGTAAATATTTATAAAGTTATGAGAAGATATACATATAATGAAAAAATTCAGTTCTTACTATGAATTATTAAAATTCAATTGAAATAAGTATGTGTTAGTGACTGTTTCTAAGAAACAAGTATGTAATGGGTGATTTTATAAGAACTATCGGAAATTAAAAAAAAAGAAAACACACAAAATTCAGAAAAATGCATGAAATATTTATTTGGATTGATAGTTGGGTCGATATAATTTAATGTTTGAAGATTATTTCATGCAAATGTTGGCCGCGGCTGCGCCTCAAATGGTCCATCCGCTTAGTCCAATTTTGGCATACTCTTTCCAACATTTCGGCCGGTATCTCACGAATAATGTTGGCAATGTTGGCTTCCAGTGCGTCAATCGAAGCGGGCTTTTCGCTATAGACATTAGCCTTAACATAGCCCCACAGAAAATAGTCTAGAGGCGTTAAATCGCACGATCTGGGCGGCCAATTGACTGGTCCCAAGCGTGAAATAAACTGTTCACCGAACTCGCCTCTCAATTGGTCCATTGTTTCGCGTGCTGTGTGGCATGTGGCACCGTCTTGTTGAAACCACATGTCATGCAAGTCAAGCTCTTCCATTTTGGGCAAAAAAAAGTTTGTTATCATCGCACGGTAGCGCTCACCATTCACAGTAACGTTGTGATTCGCATCATCTTTGAAGAAATACGGCCCAATGATGCCGCCAGCCCATAATCCGCACCAAACGGTTGTTTTTTGTGGATGCATTGGTAGCTCTTGCAATGCTTCTGGCTGCTCTTCACTCCAAATACGGCAGTTTTGCTTGTTCACGTATCCATTCAACCAGAAATGAGCCTCGTCGCTGAACACAATTCTTCGATAAAAAAGTGGATCTTCATTTAACTTTTCAAGAGCCCATTCACCAAATATTTGGCGTTGTGGTAGGTCGTTTGGCTTCAATTCTTGCACCAGCTGTATCTTATAAGGCTTCACACCCAAATCCTTCCGCAAAAATTTCCACGTAGTGGAGTAACAGAGGCCCAATTGCTGCGAACGGCGCGGAATCGATAATTCACGGTCATCACCAACACTGGCCGATACGGCTGCGATATTTTCTTCAGTTCGCACTCTACGTAAGCGTGTTGGTGGTTTAATGTCAAACAATGTAAATTTGGTGCGAAATTTTTTTACAGAGCACGCATTTTGGTAATAAAATTCAATAATTTGCAAGCGTTGTTCGTTTGTAAGACGATTCATGATTAAATTATAGACCAAACTGAAGATGTTTGACAGTGACACAAGATACAAAAAGTGCGCGAGCTGTCAAAACTAGTGTTGCCAAAAAGATAATAGCAAAAAAATCACTCGATAGTTACATGCTTTTGGATTGTAAAATATATGAGTTTTGGCCGCCTTCGCTTAAAATGGTCTGAAATTATTTCTGTTATTTATATTGTTATTATGAAATTATGGCTGTCACTTATTTATAATAATTCTTTCATAGTATTGTTAAGGCCGAAGAAAACTGTCCTTTTATTGATTTGTTTTTTCCAAATGTACATAATTTTTATTTTCACAATGTTTAGTCTGCATACACTGAAATTTTTTCTATAGAAAATATTATAAAAGTTTTCATGTTGATATGTATATATATATATATTTAGTTTAATCGTTGACCTCTTGTATTATAATAATATTCATATTTTTATCGTTCGGCTATTGGTTAGGTTTTGAAAAAATCAATAAACACTAAATATGTTTATTTAATGTATGTCTATTTAATGTTATCTTCCCTATATTTCAAACTGTTGGATACAAAACAATAAATGATAAACATTAAAATTAATTTTTGATTATATATAATAAATTTACAATTACATACATGTAAATTAAAAATAAAATTAAAAAAAAAATTGAATTAACATATGTTCAATATGTCGATCGTCTGCAGTCCTTAGCTGCGAAAACTGATTTGTTTATGTTGTTTCTTATGTTTGTTTATCACACTTCTGTAAATTTGACAATAATGAAATTATGGTATCATATGACGTAGTATCGCTATTTCCGAGCATACCTATAAATTTCGCACTACAAATAATAGAAAATAAGTGGGACATATAACAACAATACACAAAAATACCAAAATACCTTTTCATGGAGTTACTAAGGTTTTGCATCAAAGACAGCCGTTATTTTAAATATGAAGAACGAATTCACGGACAATGTAAGGGAACGCCGATGGGATCACATGTATCACCAGTTGTTTCCGATATTCCCTTACAAAACTAACAATAAAACCCAGATTATTAACAAAATACGAAGATGACATATTTGCTATCATAAATAGAGATACGGCAGATGAAGTTTTAAATGTTTTGAAGGCGTTTAACCCACAAATACAATTTACAGTGGAAACGGAAAGAGGTAGTAAATTACCATATTTATATGCAATTGTTAGTAGACACCAAAATATGATCACGGTTAACTGGTATCTAAAAAGAGTGACACAATAGTTAGAAGAGAGACTAGTCCACAGTATTATAAAGACTAACATATATAAAAGGTTTTTCTGAGAGGTTGAAAAACTCAGATCTGTATGACATCGAAAAATATCAAATTGCATTTAAAACAAATAATACAATGCAGAGTCTATATAGTAATACAAAGACTAAATTAAAGAAAGAGGAAAAATGCAACGTTATATATAGCATTAACTGCAAAGGTGACGGCTCAGGCACATGCAATAAAAAATGCATAGGAACAACTAAAAATAAACTGAAGACCGGACTCATAAATCAGACATAAGAATGAAAAACAAACCCATGGAGCAAAAAACTGCACTTACGGCCCACTGTGCAAAGGAAAATCATGAGCCTAATTTTGATAATGTAAAAATATTCCAGGAGATTTACTTTAGAGATGTTACCCATAATTGACGTTCCTGCACAGAAAAGACTTAACTATAAACAAGACACAGAGAAATGCGCTCAAATTTACAGTAGTGTGATAAACAAACATAAGAAACAACATAAACAAATCAGTTTTCGCAGCTAAGGACTGCAGACGATCGACATATTGAAAATATGTTAATTATATCTATTTTTATTTAATTTGTAATTTACTATGCATGTATGTAATTGTAAATTAATTAGATATAATCAAAAATTAATTTTAATGTTTATCATATATTGTTTAATACCCAACAGTGTTCCCCTGAAGATGAATAGCGAAGCTATTCGAAATATTGGGAAGATAACATTAAATAAAGATTAAATAATCAAAAATATTTGGTGTTTATTGATTTTTTCAAAACCTGACCTATAGCCGAACGATAAAAATACTGATATTATTATAAAATTTTTCATATATTTTTCTAAAAAATATCTCTATTAATATTTTTAGATAAAAAAGATTTTATAATGAAAAATTATTTATAGTAAAAAATTCATTCTAATGATCATGTTAGTATAAATTGTAATAAGAATTTTTCTTAAAATATTTTTGTAAAAAATACATACAGAAAGAAAACTTTTCGTTACAACTCATTTTCTATAAGATATTCTGTTTCGATAATTTTTATGTCGATAAGTTTATGTATCAAAAAATTTACCGTAGAAAAGTTTTTATAAAAAATTTGTTGTACATAGAAAAGAAATACTTAATCTTCTTATAATAACTTTACTGCGTAAGCATTCTTCATGGGAGGTCTATAAGTACATATCATGTACTGCTCAGAAGGTTAAAATTTTAAATCTTTAAAAAAGGAAACTACTTTTTTTTAATATGTTTTATTGCCAATAAAGTAATTTTAATTTAAATACTATGGATATCTTATTTTACGAAGTTGAAAGTAGTCCTCAAAAATAGCATCAGATATTGCACATGTAAGTAGATATTAACACTTCGGAGCGCACACTGAACGGTCCCCATAGTAAAAGTGGAAAAAAATCGAAGGAGTTATGGTAGCTTAATGAAATTTTTGGCACATATCTCTCTTCGAAAATGAATTAAAATTTTTAGAAATCGTTTTATTTTTCCGGTGCGGGTACAATTAAATACCGAAAATTCCCCCATTTAAATAATAATAATTTTTTTTTTAATTTTAATCCATCATTTCACATAAAAAAGGATAAAACGTGCTAGTTTTTTTATGAAATATGACCAATCTCTTCTTATGTAGGGTTGCCGTATACCTTTTTTAATATAACATTATTTTAGTTTTTTTTTGTTTACAGTTTTGAAAATAACCATTGGTATACAAATAACATTATATCCTATTCATATAATGTTATTTGTATACCAATGGTTATTTTGCCAAATTGACAACACAAAATATTTTAAAATTAAATTATTATATAAGATTAAAAACATATCTATATAAAGATTAATAATAAAGTAACAAAATAAGTCAAATAACGCAATAATTGTAAACAATTGTAAGCAATTGTATTTATTGTATTTCTATTAGATGAAATTAATGAATCAGAAGAAATTAGGAGTTTATTCATTAAATCTTGATTATAGCTTTCTCTGCTATTTTATATTTTATATTTTACACTATCTATCATAAAATTCCACACCGCACTTTCTTTTTCTTTTATTGGTGCGCTTAACCATATATTAAATAAAGTTTTATTAACGATTATACACATTTTTTTAATATATTCGCGAAAAACTAAAGTTATATATTTTTCGTGACAACAACATTGGAAAATGCAAAAAAAAATTAACGTTTAAAACAAAGTATACAAAGTAGCACAGATTAATAATCAGTCCAAATATGTGAGAGTAAGGTTTTATATGCGTTAGAATCATCCTACTTGGCATTCTTTGGTTTAAAGCATAGCCTATTATCATACATACATCATCAAATATTAAATATATCAACTGATAATCTTAATAAATATATCAAATATGGATGATTTTTTAAATCGTTACATCTCAAAAATTGGCATAAACCTTCTTATACATATTTTAGTATATATAACAGAAAATAAGATTATTGACACATAAAAGTCGTTTTGTGATGTGCCTAGTTTTTCGGGACCAACGAAGCTAACTATTTTTTTTACGTACATATTTTGGCTAAATTCTTCACCATTTTTCTTACAGTGTTGTTATAAGAATTTAAATTTTAGGACTTTTTTTTATTGTTTCATTTCTGAATAATGCGAATATAATTGCAAGCATTTTTTTTAAAATGAATTTTTTATATTCATTTTTTCAAACTAATTTTTTGTTACTTAAAAGTTATGACAAAACTATGACTTTAAGGCCGTATAACTTTTTACATGTGTAACGCACATTAAAAACCAAACCACGTCTGATATCGTGGGAGTGTCAGCTTTCATCTCATATGTATTATATTGATAAATTCGAAAGTTTTTCTTATATTTTTTTCCACTAGACAGCTTACTGTGGAGCGAGTCGATATTTATTTGTTTCTACACAAATATAATACATATTCTTTACTCTACATTAATACAAACAATTGTTAAGCTCATTTTCTTATTCACATACGTATTTTTTTTAAAGAATAATGAGTTTGAGGTCGTAAAGCAAATATGCGCACAGTTGGAAAAGAGAGATTATAAGTAAATAGTTTTGGTTATGGACGAAATGATCATAAGGAAAGAGTTAAGGTATAATCAGAGTTTGGATTTAATAGATGGATTCGAAACAAGTTTTGTAAGAACTGAAGTATTGGTACTCATATGTGTGTTTTTATGGTAAAAGTATTGTTTCTAATTGGAATATTATTTGAAAAAAATTTGCACCTCAATTTTTTAGCAGAATTGTTACAGCTGCTATTAAAACAATATGCAAAATTACACAATTTAAAAGCTGTTCCGCAGAACTGGTCCTTTCAACAGCTCAGTTTATGGAAAAATTTATAAGATTTTCGATTGTCGATTTCGATTTTCGAATACTGATTCCCTTTGTGGCGATAACTGCTACAGATCTGTAGTTCAACTTAAGAATGTACCTCACAAATTTATACACAACTTTATGAAATATCTGGATAACATGGAATTCGTTGACCAAAAAAAGGGGTTTTTTCTTTTTAAATGGTATGAAGCTCACTCTTAATTCCGTTCATTTACTGGTTAATGACATTTTAAAAGACGGAGGTAATTTATATTATGTCACGACAAAATTTCTTAATCAGGACAACTTAGAAAATATATTTCTCTACTGCGGCAAAAGGGAGACAACAATAGCCTTCCGTAGCCAAGTTAAATATTATTTTGGCAAAAGTTATGGTTGCTAAAATTGTTCAATCAAGTTTTTCCAGTAACTGTGAAGTCGAACAAGACGAGATTAACCAAATTGATACTTATGATATATGTATGTTTACCAAAGAGTAATGATTATGATATATATTAGTCAAGTAAACATACTGAAATAAGCTCTGATGGAAGGGTTGTTGTTGATTTTGGCGACGATGTTTATGCAGATTACGTTTTAGAAGATATTTTTAATAATTCTGAGAGCATAAATTTTGAACTGGTTTCAATGAGATACTTCGTTGGGTATGTTGCATTTAAAATTATTCCAAAATTGCAATTTGAAAAATGCTGTAATGAGCTTAGGAAGATGGATGAAGTTTTAACCGCCCCAAGCGAGCTCTTTATATTCTTTAAGAATTATCAGTCCCTGACAGATTTTGGAAATTTAGCTGCTCCATCAGACAAACTAATGGATTCACAAAAGAAACATGTTATAATATATCACAATATTTTTAAAACTGAACCGGAACGCAATGGTATAAAATCTTTTATTATTCCACGAATGGTTAAGTGATGATTGTTTCCACTATAAACAGCAAATATTGGACTTTTTGTTATTGGTCCCCCTTCGAAAGCATTGCTCTTTTGCAATAGAAAAAGGTATATAGTTCTAAGCAAAGAAAAGTGCAGATTTTTTCAAGTAAAAAAAAATACAAAAGCAATTCTAAAAACAAGTAATAACAAGTAAAAGTGCTATATTCGGCTTTGCCGAATATTATATACCCTTCACCAACGTTCGTCGGGCGTTACACATATTTTTGAGTACCAATTTTGTGCTTTCTAATTTATAAGCGCAATAAAAACAACTTCAGTTGCATATTTTGGTTACTTTTATAAATAAAAAAATATTCAAAATATCCCACGCCTGGAAACGAAATTTTAATTTTTCAAATTTTTTTTTACCAACACATGTCTTTATAATATGTAAACCGGTTTTATTTAAGCAAAACTACAAATTTTTAACTATTTTGGTAACTTTCATGTTATACAAAATATAAATTTTTTTAAGTACTTGATATTAATTTTGTCTTTTTCTGAATTAAAAAATAGTTTTAATTAATTAAATTAAATTAATTTAATTAATTAAAACTGCGTTAATTGCCCTTTAATTTTTATAAAATTTCAATTTCCCACCCCTGGGAGCAAACAATTTTTTCATCAATGCAAATCTTCATGATCTATAAAACGGTTTTATTTGAGAAAAACTTCAAATTTTTAAACATTTTAGTTATTATATGTACTATGAAATACCGAATGTGCCAAAAAAAAAATTCAATTTCCGATCCCCGGAAGCGAAAATTTATTTTTTTAAAATTATTTTTTACCAATGGAAGGAAGTCTTCATGATGTATAAAGCGGTTTTATTTAAGAAAAACTACAAATTTGTAACCACTTTCGTTACTTTCATGTGCTACAAAATATTGGAGTATCGAACCCTAGAATCGAAATTTTGACTTTTTTTAAATTTTTGATACCAATTTTGTTTTTCCGAAATAAAAAATAATTTTTACCTGGAAAAACGACGTCAGTTGATTTTTGGTTGGCTTATTGTATAAAAAATTTAAATTTTCTAACTCTGGATGGGAACTTTAAATTTTTTTTCATCGATGCAAGTCTTCATTACACCAAAGACGGTTTTATTTAAGAAAAACTTAAAATTTTTAAACATTTTAGTTATTATGTACCACAAAATACCGAATGTGCAAAAAAAAATGCTAATTTCCCATCCCTGGAATTTTTTTTTTG
The DNA here is from genome assembly GCA_963675445.1 of Linnaemya vulpina. NCBI lineage: Eukaryota > Metazoa > Arthropoda > Insecta > Diptera > Tachinidae > Linnaemya > Linnaemya vulpina. The sequence goes on along the minus strand of OY776277.1, from coordinate 65,441,939 downwards.
GTTTTAAATGGACAATTGAGGAGTCCCAAAGCATGAAATAGGTTCAATTTTCAAATAAACAAAAAATAATCGGTTTTCGGTGTTAATTTTGCGTCGAGAAATAGGTGTAAGCTTCCCAGCTCTGGAACCGTCCTTCCGATCGACCACTTTCAATCGATCAGTCCAAGAATGAAGTCTCTAGCTCTTCTGGGGCTTGGGAAAACCGATTGCACGTACAGACAGACGGACAGACGGACATCGCTCAATCGTCATCGCTATTCATAAGGATCCAGAATATATATACTTTATGGGGTCGCATATTGATATCGAAGAAATTACTCACGGAATGACAAACCTAAATATACCCTTTCACATTTTTGTGAAGGGTATAAAAAAGAAATATAGCCAAAAAATATATATTGTTACGCTTTTAGACCTTTTCGTAAAAACGGTTTTATTACTTATCCTTCAAGGATTCATTTTATTACATCAAATTAAAACACGGACAAATTAATTTTAAAAATATAATGCGGCAACACTTTATTTATTACTTTATTAACTCGAGTATTAGTACTACTCAACACTTAGCGATGCTAACACGTCTATATTTGAAATCACACTGACTCTCTGAGCTCTGGCAGCTCCTTTATATAGTAAAAATGACGTCGTCTGGTAACCTCGCTAAAGTTCTGGGAATAGTGGTTGTATTTTACTTGACATGTGTGTGTTTGTATACATGACAATGCTGACTTGTTTGGTTTGCTTATGGTAACTATGTGTGGTTGAATGTATGAGTGTTCCGTGTGTTTTGCCTATGGTAACTATGAGTGGTTGTATGGATGAGTGTGTGGTTTTGTTTCTTCTACGTGTATATGGCTGTGTATACTTGTGAATCTGTTTAGCTTCATTAGCAGCGAATACTTGCATACAAGATCATTAAGAATAACATCTCTTAGCATTTATGTTGCTAGGTTTGTTGTTGTTGTGGTTTACTCTTATTGACACAGCCTTGAATGATCTTGTATATTCTGGAGTATTCCATTTCCGTTAATTTGAATATTATCTATATAGTGTTGACCAGGGTTGTAACATTTTGACAACTATAGATTAATTGGCAGTGCTGCCAAGTACATATAGCCACATTGTCGTTTTATTTAAATCTATTTCTAATTGTTGCGACCCTTCAGAATTGAAAATATGGCAACACAATTGCAGCTGTCAGAATTATAGTTAATGCTGATTCATTCGATTTTCGCCATCTTCCGATCAACACGTTCGATCTCCATCTTGTATTAAATATATAATTAACATAAATTTTTATATTGTAGTTTTCTTTTTTTCCTAATAAATTTAATTGTATTTTCATTAATTAAATTGTACATTTATTCATTGTTCGGAATACAACAGTTGGCGACGAGGCTAAAACTTAAGTACAAAAGTCTTGTGTGCACGCGTGCAAGCAAAAGGGGATGAAAAAAATGGACGCTCAACAATTTGCTGCTTTTATGAAGGCGCAACAGGATTTAGTTGCACAGTTATCGAAATTGACTGTTGATCCTTCTATGGCTTCAAGTGCAGTACGAAATAGCAGTAACAATATAAATACAGCATGGGTGCCAAATTTTGATGTTTTTGATTCGGCAAAAGAAAATTTCCGCAACTACATACAGCGCTTCACAAATTACGTGAACATGAAGAGTGTTGATGACAATAAGGAGTATTGTTCGAAGCTTCTCCTCAATTCGATTGGCGCAAAGCATTTTGACAGGGTGATGGCATTGGCAGCTCCAAAAACAGCTGCAGAACTGCCTTACGACGAATTACTAAAACTATTGGAAAGCTATTTGGCCCAAAGAGAAATGTGCTGGTGGCACAGCACAAGTTCCTGTCAAAATATCAGTGTGAAGGACAATCCGTGGCGGATTTTGTGGCAGCCCTTCGCGCTGACATAATCGAGTGCGAGTTTGTTTCAGAATGCAAATGCAAGAGCCCTATTTCGGATGTGTTTTTAAGAGCACAATTTATTCGTGGCATCAGCGACAACAGCATTCGAGAACAGCTGCTTCAATCAAATTCGTAAAAATTTGATGAAATCGTAGTAAAGGCGTTGGCACTCGAGGCTGCAAGACTAGACGCAAAGGAATTGTCACATGCCGTAACAAATTCGCCAAGTGCAACCATAAACAAAATTTCCAACAAAAAACATAATTCAAATAATTCAACATACAACCAAAAGCAGACGAAACGGAAGTTAAACTACGAGCAATTGGGTATTGCGGGCTTATGTTTACGCTGTGGTAGGAACGATCATTTTGCAAAGGAGTGTCGCTCCTCTTTAAAACTGACTTGCAAATTGTGCAGAAAGCACGGGCATGTAGCAAAAGTCTGCATTGCTTCTCTTTTGGCAGCTAGTCCTGACGCCGGACACAAAAATAGACCGCGTACACGAAGAGAATCGACAAACCATGTGCGTATTGAAAATCCCGATTATGGAATTTTTAAAATCGTTGACGTGTACAATAATACATATGAAAATGTTAATTCTGAGCGGTACTACGCAGAAATATTAATAGAAGGAAAAATTTTTAAATTCGAAGTAGATTTTGGATCCGGTTACTCGTTTTTGCCCAGGAAATTGTTCGAAAAATTGAATTTATCGAACGAAATAAGACCGACTAACATCGTGTTTAGATCGTACACCCAGAATACAATCACACCTGAGGGCAAAGTACGCGTAAACGCAAAATTCAATAATGTCACAATTACTGATGATATTTATATTGTACCGGACGGTTGTACACCCTAATAGGCAGAACATGGATACGTCGCCTGCGTATTAATCTGTCTGAATTGGATCGGATCAATTCGAACGTGGCCCTTAAAAATTCCATTAGTGATTCAGTACGTATATACGATTTAATAGCAGAATTTCCGTCAGTCTTTGAAGAACGAATCGGTTGTATACCCAAATACAAAGTTTCATTGAAATTAAGAGAAAACGCTAAGGCTATATACACAAGAGAGCGTCAGATTCCTTATGCGCTAACAGATCAAGTTAATAAGGAGCTTGATGAACTGGAAAAGGCGGGGATTATCACGAAGGTAGCCAACAGCGACTGGGGTTCTCCACTAGTGGTCATTCCGAAGGCTGATGGCGGAGTTCGACTTTGCGTCGACTATAAGGTCGGCGTAAATCAAAGACTGGTAAGTGCACACTACCCAATACGCAAAACCGAACAAATTTTCAATAGGTTAAAGGACTCGCGCTACTACTGTCGTCTTAATTTATACAAAGCCTATTTGCATATGCAAGTTGATGATTTTTCATCCGAAATTCAGACAATTTCTACACACCGAGGCACATTTAGGATGAATCGCCTATCCTTCGGCATCAAAACGGCTCCTGCGGAATTTAACAGAATTGTGGATCAGATTCTACGAGACATTCCAAGGACGGAATCATATTTTGACGACATCGTAGTGCATGGGGAGTCCTTAGACGAGTGCAAAGCTAATTTAAAAGCCTGTTTGAACCAATTGAAAACGTACGACCTTCATTTAAATATTTCAAAATGCTCTTTTTACAAAAAACAAATTGAATTTTTGGGTCACACAATAGAGTACAACAAAGTAAGGAAATCAACGTCCAAAATAAAAGCTATTTTGGATATGCCCCAACCAGAATGTGTTGCAGATGTCCGTCGTTTCCTTGGCATGGTGACCTATTATTCTAGGTTTATACCCAACGCCTCCACTCTAACTACACCTTTACGATTACTTATGCGTAAAAACGCCGTTTTTAGATGGGACTCCAAATGTCAAAAGGCCTTTTATGAATTAAAAAACGAGATTGCAAGTGACCGCGTTTTAATGCCATTCAATCCCGCTCTAAAGGTTCAACTTGCTTGCGATGCTAGCCCAACAGGGATAGCAGGTGTCTTATCGCATGTTATTAATGAAGAAGAAAGGCCAATTGCATTTGCCTCTAGATCGTTAACCACAGCAGAGCAGAATTACTCGCAGCTGGACCGCGAGGCGTTAGCAATTGTGTTTTCTGTTCAACATTTCCACGAGTACGTATATGGGAGACTTTTTACGCTTATTACGGACAACCGACCTCTATCCCGCATTTTTCATCAAAATTTAAAATTGCCACAAATGACGGCATCAAGACTGCAAAGGTACGCAGCATTCTTGTCAGGCTACAATTATGAGGTTGCCACAAAGAAAAGTGAAGACAATATAAACGCTGATTGTTTGTCGAGAGCTTCCATAACCACAGATATGAATGTTACAAACGCTATAAACGAAGAGGTACATCCTATTTGCAATGCAACCTTACTGCAAATAAACTCATTAGAACTCAATTCGCGATGCTACAAAAGAAGATGAAAAACTTTCAAGAATCATAATGGAATTGCGCAGTACAAACATGGTAGATACAGAATACATCATCGATTCAGGCATTTGATTTAAGGGAAAAAGGGTAGTGATTCCTGCGTCACTTCAACAGGCGGTACTAAATGAGCTTCATTACACCCACATTGGTATAACCAAGATGAAGCAACTAGCGAGAAAATATGTATTCTGGTCTTCAATAGATAAATACATTGAAAAATGCGTTCGCACGTGTGTTGCTTGCGCCACCCTAAGGAATAATCCTCCAAAAACAACATTACATCACTGGGAAGAGCCACAAGAGAATTGGCAACGAATCCATATTGACTATGCTGGACCGTTTCAAGGGCATCAATTTCTAGTTGTCGTCGACTCCAAATCCAAATGGGCAGAAGTGGGCGTATGCTCCGCTGCACCAACGTCATCATCTACCATTGAAATGTTATGCAACATTTTTGCCAGAAACGGATATCCACAAGTTCTCGTATCCGATAACGCCACCATTTTCAAAAATGAAGAATTTACAAAATATTGCCGCAATTCTGGTATTGTACAAAAATTCAGTGCTCCTGGACACCCAGCAACTAATGGCCTAGCCGAAAGAAATGTCCAAACGTTAAAAAACGCCTGACGGCGATGTCAGATGATGCATCATCTATACCAAGGAAGGTTCGTGAGATACTTTTCAGATACAGAGCAACGCCCCTAAAAAGCGGAAAATCTCCAGCCGAGCTGTATTTAGGAAGGCAAATAAGAATACAACTAGACGCGCTAAAGCCGCCCAAAAGGTGCAAAACCCCTGTTCCTGATAGCACGTTTAGGAAACTAAAAGAAGGCGATCGCGTTCAAGCCAGATATTATGTGGGAAACAAGTCTTTGTGGAAATTTGGTACCATCGTTAGGAAACTAGGTAATCTACACTACATGGTCCGTCTTGATAATGGAATTGTTTTCAAACGACACGTTAACCAGTTGTGTCTGACTGAGATACAGATTCCCGAAACGCAACCAAGTCTACAAAGTGATTCTGAAGTAGGGAATCGTTTCGGAGTTGATCAACATTTTTTTCAACATCCAGCTCAACAATACACCCCAGCTCAACGAGACAACGGGGACTCTTCCTCAATAGAACCACCACAGGATCAACAACAGTCATCCACTTCGGGAGAGTCGGAGGGGACACCAAGTCAACGTTCATCTAGCAGACAAAGGAGGCCACCGCGTCATTATCAAGATTATATTCCACATTAACTTATGGACGCTTCCTAAAGTGGGGGAGAGTTGTTGCAACCCTTCAGCATTGAAAATATGGCAACACAATTGCAGCTGTCAGAATTATAGTTAATGCTGATTCATTCGATTTTCGCCATCTTCCGATCAACACGTTCGATCTCCATCTTGTATTAAACATCTAATTAACATAAATTTTTATATTGTAGTTTTCTTTTTTTCCTAATAAATTTAATTGTATTTTCATTAATTAAATTGTACATCTATTCATTGTTCGGAATACAACACTAATCTTTGTAACACTGCCGCCCACTTAAGCCTGTTCGACCCGAATAGGCATACAATCACCTCTTCCATAGTGCGCCAATCGTTCGAGATGTACTATCTTCATTTTCCTTGGGCTATTGTGCTTCTGTATCCGGTATACAACGTCATTCACTCTCTTAATCACTTTATACGGGCCATCCCAGTGAGTCTGTAATTTTGGGGACAATCCTTTCTTCCGTTGTGGGTTATACAGTAAAACCAATTGTCCTTCCATAAATCCCTCCGAGTTTGCTGCGCGGTCATACCTAGCCTCCATCTTGTCACTGACCATCTTGATTCTATTGCGCACGAACTCATGCAGTTCCTTTAAGTCCTCCTTCTCCTGGGACGTAGTAGCTTCTTCTTCAACAGTTGGCTTAACACCAAATTCCAAATCACCAGGTAGTCTGAATTCCGAAGATAATTTTGGCTGGCGTTCTCGATGTTGAGTCGTGTACAGCTGACCTATATGCCATCAAAAATTTGGGGATGTGCTCGTCCCAATCCCTCTGATGGGTGCTTACTACTTTTCGTAGGTACTCTTCTAAGGTGCGATTGAACCTTTCTACCATGCCATCAGACTGTGGATGCAGCGGCGTCGTTCTGGTTTTCTTTATCCCATATAACTCGCACATTTCCCTGAATATGGCAGACTTGAAATTCCTTGCTTTGTCGGAATGTAATTCTATTGGGATACCATAGCGACATACCCAGTTGTTGACGAATGCATTTACAATTGTCTTTGCTTCCTGGTTAGGTATAGCATATACCTCTGGCCATTTACTGAAATAGTCTATTACCACAAGTACATAACGATTTCCGGCTTCGGTGACGGGAAAGGGAGCTGCTACATCCATTGCGATCCGCTCGAATGGTGCTCCTGAGTTGTATTGTTGCAGCTGTCCCCGGCTTCTTCTTACTGGGCCTTTGGCTGCTATGCACTGTGGACAGTTTGCTATCCAGTCAGCTACGGCTTGTTGACATCCAACCCAATAAAGACGCTGCTTCAGTTTCTCAGGTGTTTTTTTTACTCCAAGATGACCGCCAGTGGGTTCGTTATGAAACTCCTGTAAAACTTTACTTATCTTGGAGTATGGCACAACTATTAAATTTGAAGTTGTTTTGCCATCTGCACTTTCCCATACCCGGTATAAACACCCTTTTATTACCTTAAGGCTGTTCCACTGAGCCCAATAAGATTTGGCGAAATTTCATTCCGAGACGGTCGTCTGTCCTCTTCTTTGGCCGCTATGATTTTCCTTAGTATATCGTCGTCCCTGTGTGCCGCTTACCAGTCTTCATCAGGGCCGATGTGCATTAGCCGCACATCAACAACGCCTTCCTTTTGCTCGGTTCTAACACAATTTTTACACTCTAAACAGCACGGTCTTCTCGAAAGAGCATCCGCATTGTTATGTTTTGTGCCCCTTCTATGCTCAATGCTGAAGTCGTAGCTCTGCAGGCGCTCAATCCACCTTGCCAGTTGCAATTCAGGATTTTTAAACTGCAATAGCCATCTCAGTGCAGAATGATCGGTCCTTAACGTAAAGTGTTGACCATACAGGTACTTATGGTAATGTTTAATGCATTCCAATATCGCCAGAAGCTCACGTCGTGTCACACAGTAGTTCCTCTCAGGTTTTGAGAGTACACGGCTATAGTACCCTATGACCATCTCAGTGCCATTTACTACTTTGGATAGCACACCCCCTATGCCATAGCCGCTCGCATCAGTATCCAGCACAAATTTTTTTCCAGCTATGGGATACGCTAGCACTGGTGACGTACATAATAATTCTTCGAGTTTCTGGAAGGATTTTTCCTGTGGCTCGCCCCAATGGTATGGTCTTGTCTTCTTTGTCAGCTCATGCAAGCTTGCAGCTACACTGGCAAAATTCGGCACAAAACGTCTGTAGTATGTGCAAAGGCCCAAAAAGCTGCGCAATTCATGAAGATTTTTAGGTTGATGCCAGTCCCTTACTGCTTTTATTTTATCTTCATCTGTTGAGATTGCGTCTGCTGTAACACGATGCCCCAAATACTTTACTTCTTTCTGGAACAATGCACATTTCTTCAAGCTGAGTTTCAATCCAGCTGATGATATCCGTTCAAGAACTTCTGCCATGTTTTTGAGGTGTTCATCAAAAGTTTTCCCCATCACGATTATGTCATCGAGATATACCAAGCATGTCTTCCAGTGAAGTCCTATCAGGACCTTCTCCATTAGGCGTTCAAATGTGGCCGGAGCATTGCAGAGACCAAATGGCATGACTTTGAACTGCCATAATACGTTGCCGACACTGAAGGCAGTTTTCTCCTTGTCTTTCTCTGCGATCTCCACTTGTCAATATCTGCTTCGCAAGTCCAGAGTAGAGAACCATTTGGTACCAGCTAGCGTGTCCAAAGTGTCATCGATCGTGGGGAGCGGATAACTGTCCTTCTTGGTTATGTCATTGAGCTTCCTGTAGTCTACGCAGAATCTAGTACTGCCATCTTTCTTTTTAACTAAGACTACAGGCGAACTCCAAGGACCAGAAGATGGTTCAATTACGCCATCACGCTCCATTTCACTTACAAGCTCTTTTACTTTATCTCGCTTTGCTAGGGGTACGCTTCTGGGTGGCTCTTTAATAGGCCTAGCTTCGCCTGTGTTAATTTCATTTTTAACCAATTTAGTTCTACCCTGGCTTTGGCTTCCCATGGTGAAGATACTGGCATGCCTTTTTAGTAATTGTTTGGCTTTATTTTTATCTGTCGCTGATAGACCTGCTACCCATTTCTCTACGTATTCCTCAAATTGTTCACGTTCTTTTGCGGACAAATTAGTAGGCTCTATCTTCTTCTCGCAGTTTATTATTGCCTCTGCTGGAGTACACTGGCCAACATCGGAATTTTCTTTGATGACTTTTTCATGGTCTGACAAGTTAAGCACTCTTATAGGGACTATTCCTCCTTTACTAGTTTTCACTAGAGCTTTCGCTGTTATAAGCTCACTCTTTAGATCTGCCGGTTCTACAACCCACAACCGATTGTCGTCACAATCTCCCTTCATCTGTGCCCATATGACTGTTTCAGACTGCGGCGGTAACGTCTGCTTCTCAATAGCAAATACTCCTCCTCCTTTTTCAGCTGTTCAACTTTTAGCTCATCAAATTTCATGATTATTTATTTTAATTTTTTTTTAATGTCCTTTTTTCTTTCTTAAATTGCAATGTCCTTTTAATTATTTTTGCAATCCCACTTCTGACACCAATTGTTACGTTTTTAGACCTTTGCGTAAAAACGGTTTTATTACTTATCCTTCAAGGATTCGTTCTATTGCATCAAATTAAAACACGGACAAATTAATTTTAGAAATATAATGCGGCAACACTTTATTTATTACTTTATTAACTCGAGTATTAGTACTACTCAACACTTAGCGATGTGAACACGTCTATATTTGAAATCACACTGACTCTCTGAGCTCTGGCAGCGCCTTTATATAGTAAAAATGACGTCGCCTGGTAACCTCGCGAAAGTTCTGGGCATAGTGGTTGTATTTTACTTGACATGTGTGTGTTTGTATACATGACAATGCTGACTTGTTTGGTTTGCTTATGGTAACTATGTGTGGTTGAATGTATGAGTGTTGTGTGTGTTTTGCCTATGGTAACTATGAGTGGTTGTATGGATGAGTGTGTGGTTTTGTTTCTTCTACGTGTATATGGTTGTGTATACTTGTGAACCTGTTAAGCTTTATTAGCAGCGAATACTGGCATACAAGATCATTAAGAATAACATCTCTTAGCATTTATGTTGCTAGGTTTGTTGTTGTTGTGGTTTACTCTTATTGACACAGCCTTGAATGATCTTGTATATTCTGGAGTATTCCATTTCCGTTAATTTGAATATTATCTATATAGTGTTGACCAGGGTTGTAACATTTTGACAACTATAGATTAATTGGCAGTGCTGCCAAGTACATATAGCCACATTGTCGTTTTATTTAAATCTATTTCTAATCGGCTTGTTGCCGAAATAACTGAAATAAAACAAAACTCTCAGCAGATACAGGAGTCAAATAAAGCCACGAACGAGGTCCTGGTGGAGGTTTCTGAAGCCATTAACAGGAGGATGGATTTATTGACAATAAATTCTCAGAGCTGGCGGATAGAATCCAACATCTAGAAAGCGGTGTCATGGAACAGCATGCAAAGGAGTTCGAAGAGAAATTACATGCTCTAGAGGACAAAGTGCATAACCTGGAGTGTAGTGGCGGGCCAGTACGAGCAGTTGCGGAGGTTTCTGCGCGGATAAAAGCGCCATGCTTCGACGGCAGCGTACCATTAGGCATCTTCAAATTCCAGTTCGAGACGCTTGCTAGCAGAAATGGATGGGATGCTGAAGAAAAGGCCATAGAGTTGATCTTGTCCTTAAAGGGTACAGCCGCAGAGGTACTTGAGACTGTGCCAGTAAGCAGAGACAATTATAATGAAATAATGGCAGCATTGCAACGCAAGTATGGTGGTGAGTACAAGCGCGATTTATACAGAATGGAATTGCGATGTAGAGTTCAGAAGCCTAACGAATCACTACAAGATTTCGCAATGGAAATCGAGCGTTTAGTGCAGCTCACATATCCAGGCGAGAGTCACCCGTTCCTGGACCACTTTAAAACTCAATTCCTTAGCAGAATTGTTACAGCTGCTGTTAAAACAATATGCAAAATTACACAATTTAAAAGCTGTTCCGCAGAACTGGCCCTTTCAACAGCTCAGTTTATGGAAAAATTTATAAGATTTTCGATTGTCTTAATAGTGATTCCCTTTGTGGCGATAACTGCTACAGATCTGTAGTTCAACTTAAGAATGAACCTCACAAATTTATACACAACTTTATGAAATATCTGGATGACATGGAATTCGTTGACCAAAAAAGGGGTTTTTTCTTTTTAAATGGTATGAAGCTCACTCTTAATTCCGTTCATTTACTGGTTAATGACATTTTAAAAGAAGGAGGTAATTTATATTATGTCATGACAAAATTTCTTAATCAGGACAACTTAGAAAATATATTTCTCTACTGTAGCAAAAGGGAGACAACAATAGCCTTCCGTAGCCAAGTTAAATATTATTTTGGCAAAAGTTATGGTTGCTAAAATTGTTCAATCAAGTTTTTCCAGTAACTGTGAAGTCGAACAAGACGAGATTAACCAAATCGATACTTATGATATATGTATGTTCACCAAAGAGTAATGATTATGATATATATTCGTCAAGTAAACATACTGAAATAAGCTCTGATGGAAGGGTTGTTGTTGATTTTGGCGACGATGTATATACAGATTACGTTTTAGAAGATATTTTTAATAATTCTGAGAGCATAAATTTTGAACTGGTTTCCATGAGATACTTCGTTGGGTATGTTGCATTTAAAATTATTCCAAAATTGCAATTCGAAAAATGCTGTAATGAGCTTAGGAAGATGGATGAAGTTTTAACCGCCCCAAGCGAGCTCTTTATATTCTTTAAGAATTATCAGTTCCTGACAGATTTTTGAAATTTAGCTGCTCCATCAGACAAACTAATGGATTCAAGTGAGAAACATGTTTTAATATATCACAATATTTTTAAAACTGAACCGGAACGCAATGGTATAAAATCTTTTATTATTCCCCGAATGGTTAAGTGATGATTGTTTCCACTATAAACAGCAAATATTGGACTTTTTGTTATTGGTCCCCCTTCGAAAGCATTGCTCTTTTGCAATAGAAAAAGGTATATAATTCTAAGCAAAGAAAAAAGCAGATTTTTTCAAATAAAAAAATATACAAAAGCAATTCTAAAAACAAGTAATAACAAGTAAAAGTGCTATATTCGGCTGTGCCGAATCTTATATACCCTTCACCAACGTTCGTCGGGCATTACACATATTTTTGAGTACAAATTTTGTGCTTTCTAATTTATAAGCGCAATAAAAACAACTTAAGTTGCATATTTTGGTTACTTTTATAAATAAAAAAATATTCAAAATATCCCACGTTTGGAAAAGAAATTTTAATTTTTCAAATTTTTTTTTACCAACACAAGTCTTCATAATATGTAAACCGGTTTTATTTAAGCAAAACTACATATTTTTAACTATTTTGGTAACTTTCATATTATACAAAATATAGATTTCTTTAAGTACTTGATATTAATTTTGTGTTTTCCTGAATTAAAAAATAGTTTTAAGTAATTAAATTAAATTAATTTAATTAATTAAAACTGCGTTAGTTGCCCTTTAGTTTTTGTAAAATTTCAATTTAAAAAAAAATTCAATTTTTCATTGAGAAAAACTTGAAATTTTTAAACATTTTAGTTATTATATTTACCATGAAATAGAGAATGTGCCAAAAAAAATTCAATTTCCGATCCCTGGAAGAGAAAACTTAATTTTTTTAAAATTATTTTTCCCAATGGAAGGAAGTCTTCATGATGTATAAAGCGGTTTTATTTAAGAAAAGCTACAAATTTGTAACCACTTTCGTTACTTTCATGTACCACAAAATACCGAATGTGCAAAAAAAATTTTTTAATTTCCCATCCCTGGAATTTTTTTTTTAGTTTTAAATGGACAATTGAGGAGTCCCAAAGCATGAAATAGGTTCAATTTTCAAATAAACAAAAAATAATCGGTTTTCGGAACCGTCCTTCCGATCGATCACTTTCAATCGATCAGTCCAAGAATGAAGTCTCTAGCACTTCTGGGGGCTAGGGAAACCCGATTTCACGTACAGGCAGACGGACATCGCTATTCATAAGGATCCAGATTATATATACTTTATGGGGTCGCATATTGATATCGAAGAAATCACACACGGAATGACAAACCTAAATATACCTTTTCACATTTTTGTGAAGGGTATAAAAAAGAAATATAGGCAAAAAAAAAAAAAAAAAAAAAAATATATATATATATATATATATATATATATATATATAAGTAACTAATGCAAAATATTAAAATAAACAAAATATTACTAATAATAGTAAAATTTTTTTCCTATATAAATATTTTTAAAAAGATTTAAATATTTTTATTAAAATCTCCAACTCTCTTGATTTTACCAAAATCAATGTATCCTTTTTTATATTATATTTTACAGAAAACGTAAATATTTCAGCCTTAGTGCACAATAACGTAATATAATTTATAGAAAGGGTTATTGCATATGACTATTTTATATGAATAAAAAAAATTATTACTATGATTTTCTTTGAATTCCTTAATAACTTATTTCTAATACAAAATCAATTCTTCTATTTTAACAAATAAATTTTTGATTTATGATGAGTTAATTTATTTTTCAATTCAATTCATGGTTAAGACAAAATGAGTTCATTTGAAATAAAACAGCTCAATTCGTGAACGATTCACAGAAGCACTAAAACAAATCATTCAATAACAGCTCCACCGTCTATATAGAATTTTGGCGCTAATTTTGTAATTTACTAATGCCGAACGAATCACCTGCGCCAATAAAATAAAATTTGTTGATACTTAATTTTTCAATTAATAATATATATATATATATATATATATATATATATATATATATATATATTGCTACAAAGATTACAAATAGATTTAAATAAAACGACAATGTGGCTATATGTACTTGGCAGCACTGCCAATTAATCTCTAGTTGTCAAAATGTTACAACCCTGGTCAACACAAAATAGATAATATTCAAATTAACGGAAATGGAATACTCCAGAATATACCAGATCATTCGAGGCTGTGCCAATAATAATTGTAAACAACAACAACGAAAAACCTAGCAACATATATGCTAAGAGATGTTATTCTTAATGATCTTGTATGCCAGTATTCGCTGCTAATAAAGCTTAACAGGTTCACAAGTATACACAACCATATACACATAGCAGAAGAAGAAACAAAACCACCCAACACACAAAACACTCATCCATACAACCACTCATAGTTACCATAGGCAAAACACACAGAACACTCATACATACAACCACACATAGTTACCATAAGCAAAGCAAACAAGTCAGCATTGTCATGTATACAAACACACGTATATAGCTCCATGTCAAGTAAAATACAAACACCATGCCCAGAAGTTTCGTGAGGTTACCAGACGACGTAATTTTTGCTATATAAAGGCGCTGCCAGAGCTCAGTGAATCAGAGTGATTTCAAATATAGACGTGTTAACATCGCTAAGTGTTGAGTAGTACAAATACGCGTGTTAACAAAGTAATAAAGAAAGTGTTGCCGCATTATATTTCTAAAATTAATTTGTCCGTGTTTTAATTTGATGCAATAAAACGAATCCTTGAAGGATAAGTAGTAAAACCGTTTTTACGAAAAGGTCTAAAAACGTAACAATATATATATATATATATATATATATATATATAGAGAGAGAGAGATATATAAATATATATACAGTCGAACTTCCCTATAGTGAATCTCCACGGGGACAGACAATTGTTTCACTATATAGAAACTTCATTATACAGAAATATTTTTTGTTTCTTTGTTATTTATTTAAAATAATCAGGTTTGAACTACATTTTTCCATTTTTCTTTATCAATAAAAGCTTCAATTGCATTAAGACATTTAAATATATTTGTCGAAACGTTGCTCTCCATCTCCAAAAAAGTTCGACTTACATCAAGTGAAGAGGAAACGTGTTCTAATGTAGGTGATGTTTTGTTAATATATGCCATTACTTCACCACCCAGTTCCTCTTCATCGTCATCTGATAAAATCTGCTGTAATCCACGACTGTCTGAAACACTGCTTAGAATATCTTCATCGGTCGGAATGCCCATGGTTTGGTACGTCAATATCTACACTGACATAGTCTTCAGTTAGCTACTTTTCTAAATGAAGCCTGTAGAACAGCTAAATCTGATAGGGAGAAAAAATCTTCTTCATCCCAATTACTAGGTTGAATCTGCATGTCATCTTTTGAAAATCTTGCCATTTGGAAACAGTTTCAAATAGTCTCTGGTTTAACATACATATTCCTAACTGTGCTTCAATTTCGAATAGTTTGAAGCAAATCTACAGCTATTACAGGTGTGCTTTCTTCCGTTTGTTTTCATTTTTATATTTTGGGAATCCCAAAAATATTACTTATATTCCTTATAGTGTTGCGAACAGGTGCAAAATAAAGATGCTAAAAATAGTTCACTATATGGAGAAAAAAACACCCGTAAAATGTATTTTTGTTTCCAAAATTATGTTCACTGTAAAGAAAAATTCACTTATGGAAATTCATTATACGGAGATTAAAATACATTGAAAGTGGAACGAAAAAGCTGTGTTCTTGATTTTAGTTCATAATAAGGAGAATTTAATTGTATAGAACTTCATTATAAGGATTTTCAACTGTATATATATATATATATATATATATATATATATATTTATATATATATATATATATATATATATATATATTTATGTATATATGTATGTATGTATATTTTTATATATAAATCAAAAATGTATACAAAATATGTTTATATTGTATGTATATCATAATAATATATGCCATATATATATACATATATATATATGTATATATATATATATATATATATATATATATATATGTATATATGTATGTATGTATATTTGTATATATAAATAAAAAATGTATAAAAAATATGTTTATATTATATGTATATCATAATAATATATGGCATCATGGCATCGGTGCTGATGGATATATGTTCCTTTATCCAACAACATCACAAGTATTATTTACACTACATTAATTTACGCAGTAGTATTTTTCGCTTTGGACAAAAGATTTAGTCAATGCAACATAAAGGCTCCATTAGCGAGACGCTAAAACGCAAGCGCAGCGCAGCACAACGCGCTAACGCAACTCTGCTTATAGAATGCTTAAAAAAGCAGCATATGTTTTTACAGAAAAAAATTGTGTATGTATATATATGTATATGTACATACAACAAATTGTAGTGTTTAAAGTTATTTGAGTGGTAATATTAAAAAAGAAGATATGTATGTTGCAAAATGAATATGAAAAATATATGTTTATTTGTTTAAACTTTTTACGTTTGTGCAAAATGTTATAGAATACTGTTTAGCTTGTGGTGTTTATCATTTAAAAACAAAAAATCAGAACATCTGCTTGAAACAGTGATGGCACTTTCCTTTTTGCGAAATTGTATAAATAGTAAAATATATTATTTTAAACTTGTGATCTTCATTATATGTATAGCTAAATTATAAATTTATTAATACATTTATTTTATAAGGGTGCTACTGGCTGAGGACTTCGCCCTCAGTCTATATGGTTTCGAATTTTTCTGACATGCATTAGTGCGAGATAGTGTTTATTGTTATCGGGTTGTCTCAATAGCATCGCACTGGTCGCTAAACATTATCCACACATATGCCTTCATGTACATACATACATTACATATGTTGTAATATTGGTGCCAAATGAATTTATGCCCATGCGTTCATATAACTGCATACATACGTATATATAACATTAACCTACTATTGTACAAAAAATATTTACAGTCTTTTGTGATTTTGTAAAGTAAAACAAGTTATATAGCAAATTAATTGATTGAATATGCTATGTACATATATCTACAAATGTATCAACTAAGTGTTCAAATATCAAACCAAACAAGAAGTACAAAAAAAAACGCTTTTGTGCCGCACTCTCATTCAACATACATACATGCCATCACTCTTGCGTATTTCTCCGTAAAATTCTATTTTCTGTAGGTTGGCTGCACTGCGTTGCGTTTTTCAGTGTTGAAATAAGCATTTTCGCAATTTTCCGTGTAACAGATTGGATCAGCTGACGCGTTTGCGCGTATATGAACAATAACAATTTATATCAATATAATAACACATTCGGTTTCACAAATTTTATTATTGAATGTTCTAGGCAAACTAACCATTTGTTTGTTTTATTCGAACTAACTAAGCAATAGAGCTGTACCGAACTGAATCAAACGCTCTTAAACGCTCGTTTTTGACAAGAACCTCTTTTCAAATACATTTAAATTACATGGGTTTGATTAGAGGTTCTTGTTAAAAACGAGCGTTTGAGAGTTTTTGAGAGCGTTTGATTTAGTTCGGTACAGCTCTACTACTAAGCAATAGAGCTGTACCGAACTGAATCAAACGCTCTCAAACACTCTCAAACGCTCGTTTTTAACAAGAACCTCTAATCAAACCCATGTAATTTAAATGGGTTTGATTAGAGGTTCTTGTCAAAAACGAGCGTTTGAGAGCGTTTGATTCAGTTCGGTACAGCTCTACTAAGCAAGGCAAGATGAAATATGTTTGACAACACATGTTTGACGAATTTGTTGGATGTGGGTTGTAATATTACGATCCACATATACATAAATATTTTCGTGGTTGTCATGCACTATCTTAAGTACATAATCTTTGGTGGTATTCATAAATATTTTTAAAAAAGTTGCAAACCTTGTTTAAGTAATATATGCTAAAATTGTATTCATAACAAAATTTTAGCTTCAAAAACGTTTTTAAACCTTGTGTAAATAAACAAGTTTTAAAATTTACTACATCCATTATTAAACCTATTTTAAAATGACATTCTTGAACTTTTTTCTTGTTGTTTTCATTTATTAAACTTTATAAAGTGAAATAATTATTTTAATATAAAATGAAAAATAAAAGAAATAAGCTATTTATAAAATAAACAGTAGATACGTTATATATAATAAGAGAAATAGGTAAATATGTGTCAGTTTAACTTAGAAAAACAATTTTTGTTTATCTCTCTTAAAAGAAAAAAATCGCCGAAACTGCAAATGGTCAACAAGCGAAAATTTATAAGAGAAGAAGCGATCCGTTTTCCATTCTCTATACCCAATTTAAACAGAAATATCGGCTTAATAGACAAACTGCAAAAAATGTTATTTTTGATAAAATCCGATATTTCTGTAGTGCGTAGGGGATGCGGAACTCCGGCAGAACTTCAGGTCTTGGTAGCTTTACGTTGTTGGGGAAGAAGAGAAGCATGTTGTGTAGATGAAAATTAAATGTTAAAAAACAAGTCGAAATTCTAGTTCCAGTAGATCCAGAAAGCCCTTCATGGGTTTTCTCAATCTACTGTGTGTAGGATATGTGCTAAAGCTGCTAGTGCCTTAGCAAAACATGCTAGAACCTATATAAAAATTCCATCAACAATTGAAGAGAACGCTAAATCAGCGAAAAAATTTAAGTCAGCTAGTCTATGTTAATCAAACAATCAAAATAGTGTCAATTGTACAAAATATGCTAGTGATGTATAAGCACTCAACACAAATAAAATAAAACTCGTTATTCTATGGTTTCTTAATTGATATTAAAGTAGTCATATGAGTAACACTTTTACAAAAGATTCAGTGTTACCTATTACTATTATTTATAAATAATGTGAATAAATAATCGTTGTTTTTAAGAACTAAGATACAGGTGGCAAATAAAAAACATGGTGATGCCAAATTATTGTTTAAAAAAGTTAAATGATTTTTAGTTGACATACTGATTATGAATACCAATATTTAAAAAACATTTTTAGCCTTAACGCTTTCGCTCCTGTGTATCCTTATGGATACACTCATCTTTGAGAGCGTCTTACGACTTCCACTTGATAATTTTGGTTGATATTTTAACGGACTATGATTTTTTGAAGTCTTGGATATTACCAGAATTAATTTCTTTACATATACTTCTTTAATTTCCTAAAAAACGAGATATGCAGTTTAAACGAAAGACTTGAAAAACTGGAAACCGTTGCTGGTGACCTGAAAAGTATGCATGATGAAATTGCAACTCTAAAAGCGAAGATTAGGCATCAGGAGAATAATCACGTTGCAAATGAGTTACGGATAAATTCGATACCATTTTTTGAAAATGAGAACCTTATGGATATATTTCACTCTATTAGTGAGACCATTAAAACCTCCACTCCTGCTGTTAAATCAATATACCGTACCCAGAACAGGAATAATAACGGTAATACATATTCAAAAGATGGAGCCATTATCGTCAAAATGCAGTCAGCGTATGACAGAAACTTCTTCATGAAGTCTTTATCTAGCATTAGGAGAACAAATAGAAACTTCAATTTCTGCTTAAAACACATTGGCATTAACTCGGATTACAACTTCTATGTCAATGAGAATCTCACTAAAAATAATTTTCAAATACTACGGGCTGCTACTCGTCTTAAAAGAAAGAAACTTTTGTACAATACTTTTATTTTGCGTGATAATGTGTACATTAAAAAGACGGCTGATGACAACATGCTACAAATTGAGGAGATCAAATATCTACATGATTTATTTCCTGAAGCTAACGAGTTGGATTATTCTTAAAGTTAAAGTTGTACTACTGCCTGATAATGTTTATCTTCCTATTAATTTTGTGTTATATTCTTATTTAAAATTTGAGCGTTTTTTAAACTCTTGTACTTTTATATTAAAACTTCCGTATATTCTTCCCCTTTTTAATTGCAAGCGTTACTTTAGGACATTTAGTGACTTATGGCCCGGTTAGTTAGTGGTTTCACTGATGATTCCAAAGGCAATCTTTGCGATATGATACGCATCTTGTGCAAACAGAGATGCGGTTTGAACATATGCCATATTAACGCGCAGAGCTTAAATAATAAAATGGATGAATTTCGTTTACTTTTTGAGAACTCTGGTGTAGATATTGTTTGTGTTTCAGAAACTTGGTTTGATCCTATAGTTCTTAGCTCAATATTTAATCTGGACAAATATCGTCTTTTTCGATGTGATAGAAGATCTCATGCTGGTGGTACTGCGATTTTTGTAAGAAATGGCATATCGTGTAGGAAGTGTTTCAACCCGGAATTAGGTGATCAAATGGAGTATATTTTTGTTGAGGTTTCATCTATACGTGAAAAAGTTTTAATCGGTTGTGTCTATAGGCCTAATCGTTTAATTAAAACTGATAATTTTTTGGAGCAAGTAGGAAATCTGACGCTGAAATATGGGGATATTGTGATATGTGGCGATTTTAATTCTGATTTACTTAGTGATTCTCACCTGGTGTATGATATGAATGCTATTGGTCTTTTTCCAATAAATACGTCTATTCCAACCCATTATACCAATACTAGGAATACACTTATTGATATTATCTTTGTGAGTGATAAGGAAAGGGTTTTACTCTATGACCAACTGTCAGCTCCATGTTTTTCGAAACACGATCTGTTATTTATATCATATAGTTTTCAGCGTAATGCCTATCAGAATACTGCACAATATTATGATTATAGGAATTTGGACTATGAGTTGCTTCGTTATGAAATACAGCGAACTGACTGGGATTTGATTTACTTTATACCATCTGTTGAGGACCAGTTGGACTTCCTCGGGATTAATCTAAGCAACATTTTTGATATATGCGTACCCATAAAGACTGTTTCGTTTGGTAGTAAAAAGAAACCCTGGTTTGATAATGATATAAAGCGTGCAATTGAGAAAAGGGATTTGCTGTATAAGAGGTGGAAAAGATTTAGAACTGAAGTGCTTCATAAGGAGTATAGTATAGTCAGGAAAATTGTGAATAGAAAGATCAAGAATGCAAAGTCATTGTACTATTCTTCTGTCTTTACTTCAGCTATAGGATCTAGGAAAACTTGGAGGGCCATACGGGATATTGGCATTAGTAAGGTAAGTCTTGATCAGGATGATGAAATAGATATTGATGCACTTAATGTGAAATTTACTTCTCTGCCTAATCTTCCTGTAAATCATAATCTCTACCTGAATCAACCGGACCCTACTGGACCGGATTTGTTTAATTTTGATTGTGTGACCCAGGAGGATGTTCTCTCTAGTTGCTTGGCTATTAAATCTAATTCTGCTGGTATTGACGGAATGCAGCCCAAATTTGTTAAGATGTTGCTGCCTTACTTGCTGCCATACATTACTTTTATATTCAACACTATAATTACTAAGAGCGTTTATCCCAGAAATTGGAAGCATGCGAAAATCATTCCTGTTCCTAAGGCAAGTGGTGATTATCGCCCAATTGCTATATTGCCATATTTGTCAAAAGTGTTTGAAAAGTTGTTGCACCGACAAATGTACAAATATGTAAACGATAGGAAACTTCTTACTGAAAGACAGTCTGGCTTTAGACCTAAACACAGCTGTACAACTGCACTCTTAGATGTGTCGGAAGATATTCGAAGAAGTATCGATAAGGGGAACATTACATTTTTAGTCCTTCTCGATCACTCTAAAGCGTTTGATATGGTGCATCATGATACTCTTTGTTTGAAACTGAGACGTCTGTTTAACTTCTCCCGAGCATCAACCTGTCTGTTATCTTCGTACTTGTCTGGCCGCCATCAATCAGTTTTTACTAAGAACAAGTTTTCGCGTCCTTTACATGTAGCTAAGGGAGTTCCACAGGGTTCAATTCTGGGTCCACTCCTCTTCGCGATTTATATAAATGATTTGATTAGGCACTTTTCGTTTTGTTGTGTTCATCTTTATGCCGACGATGTACAAATATATATCAGTACTGATAAGACTAATATTAGCGAATGTGTGGAAAAGCTAAACGAAGACCTCAAGAATGTGAATGATTGGGCTTGTGCTAATGTCCTGTGTATCAACCCTACTAAATCTAAGTGCTTGGTGATAACTCCTAGGTCTATGATATCTTCCTTGCAGCCTAGGATAATTTTGGATAACCAGCCAATTGAAATTGTTAGGTCGAGTAAAAACCTTGGGATTGTTTTCAATAACAATCTGACATGGACAGATCATGTAAATCACGCCTCGGGAAGAACGTTTGCTATATTAAGGAATTTGTGGAAGACTCAATACTTTACTCCGCTAAAGATACGCATACTTCTTGCTAAAACCTATCTTGTCCCGGTTTTGCTATATGGTTGTGAGGTATTCGCTTCATGTGATAGTGCTAGCTTTAGGAAATTGAGTGTGGCCTTTAACGCGGTAGTGAGATATGTTTATGGATTGTCAAGGTACGACCATGTATCAGCTCTTGGAAAGACGTTATATGGTGTTTCATTTGTTGATCTATTGAAGACAAGAGTTCTATAATTTTTACATAGAATTATCACTACTCGTGAACCAAATTACCTCTTTGAGAGATTGTCATTTATTCGTTCTCAAAGACGGAATAACCTCATTCATTTTAGATATCTGTCTCTTGTATCTGAATGGCAATTTTTCGTTTTTTCTGTTCGTCTTTGGAATTTATTACCAACCGGAGTAAAATTATTAAGAAATGCTTTGCAATTTAAAAGGGCTTTAATTAACTATTTTTCTTGAATATATTTTTTCTTTTTCTCTCAATAATTAAAATAAAAATTTATTTTTTTTTCTTTTACTTTTCTTTGAATAACTGGAAGTCAATTAGGTTTTTCATAATTACATATCGTTATTATAATTATTACTATTACTGTGATTATTACATTTTTATAATTTCTTTATTTTATTTTTTTTTATAATTTCTTTATTAACTTTTATTATTCATTAATTTTGAGCAAATATATATAATTCTGTACTGTAAGCATAAGACCTTAGGTCTTCTTGTATGGAAAATCGCATCAATAAATAAATAAAATAAATAAAAAAAAATAAAAAATAAATAAAAATTTGGCAATTCAAAAAAACGTTTTTCGTTTATTGTTTTTGTATCAAAAAATCATATATTTGATTTCTAAATTACACACACTTCCTGATAAATTAAAAAAAAACATGTAAATCCCAGATCAAGATAAACATTCGTTGTAATTACTTCAAATATTACTTTATTTGTTTCGGGATTAATATAGTCACCAGGATTTTTTGAAAATTCTATATATCCATATGGATACAAACTTTAGTTGTGTATATAAAGAGTGAAGATATAACAAACTAAATCATGTTACTGTTGATGCTGTTGTAATGCAGACATATTCTTGAGTTGTGATAAGATAGAAGTCAATAGCGTAAAAATATCAAGAAAAATTAAAGATTATGAAATTGAAAAAATTCTTACAAAATTTATAGATTCAGATATTTCCGATAAATTTAAATATATAATAAAAAAGGAAGGTCGTGGAAGTTTCGACTACCGTGCAGAAAGAACCGATAATATCTATATATATATATATATATATATATATATATACATATATATATATATATATATATATATATATATATATATGTATATATATATATATATATATATATATATATATCTTTTTTTTTTTGAGTAGGACCAGCACTCAGGGGACAACCCCTACGCTGGAACTGGAAAGTGTTAGGAGTACAGATTAATAGATAGAAAGGTTTTTGTAGCTGTTTTTACTTTTATTACTTCGTCGGTGAATTTTTTGGTGCTGCTCTTTTAGAACATGACATGTTAATCGCTGTCGGTAATGTTCAGCGACCAGTGCTACCACAGTGCGACACCATATTGATGATTGAGTGCGGAGTCGAACTCTGGATTTCAGGCATCGCAGTCTTGTTTCTTACTATGTCAGCCAACAGCTGTCCAAATGGTGTCGTCAATCCCTGGACATAAAGCCCATCAACTTGTACTCCGATTCAATTTAGAACAAAAGAAAATTGTACAAATTATACAAACAAATATAATATGAACATATAACAAGAACATGGGTAGAACAATGTATTTACGTAATTTTTTTTTCTATTTTAAGTTTATATAAAGTTTTAGTCTTGTGCTCGCTTTCTTGAAAAAAAATGTTTTTTATGTACAAAAAAGTTAAACATATAACAATAAATCAAAAATTCTATATAGGAATAAAAAACAAAATTATTGCATATTTCTTCACTGTTAGTGAATTTTGTATCCATATGGATACATTCCAAAAAAACAAGTTTAGGGAAAAATTGTTAAAAACTGAATGTTGGATGTTGTTCCTGGGATAAATAATAGTGGAAATCAAAAAAATCAGAATTTTTCATCGACCCAGTAAAAGCTTGTAGCGAAAGGGTTCAAATGCTTTTTAACTAATATACTTTTCAAACCTCAATTAATTTTTTTCATGAATACCGCTGTTTATAACTAAATTTCACTTTTATATAACTTTAATTTTATTTTTTTTTATATACATATATATTTTGATTCGTATTGTTAACTTTTGTTTTTATTTTACTCTTTGATATATTTATTTACATATACTCAGTCCTGTACTGCAACATAAGACTTCAATGTCTTGCGTGTGCGACATAAAAATAAATAAATATGTAAAATAAATAAATATATGGAATGTAAAATTAGAAGCATATAGCAATACAGAAGAAAAAAATAAACAATATGAGATTTTATTATGTGTATTGAAAGAAAAATATCCGAAAGAAACAATAGATGTATAAAAATAAATATATTTGAACAAAACTGCATATGTAGTCAATAACAACAAATCATCATCCGATGACGACATGCTTGCATACGCACGCTACGGAGTCAAAACACAAATGCTGATTGAGGAGTTCTTTTAGGCGTCTCCGAAAAACCAACAATTAAACGACACTAAAGCTGTATTCGCCCATAGTTTCAGAACGATATTGACGTTGGACAACATATCTAGTTTTTTGAGAGTATGCTCTGAAGCGATTCACCCACTTCGCGCATTTCTTCTGCAACATCAAGGCTACCATGTGAAATAATTTTGTAAACTATATGTGTGAGTTTTACAATTGGGCAATATCACTTTATTTTATTTATAACAATATTCACCGGCAGCAGTCTTTAATCTAGCAGTGTTTGCGCGTCCATAGTAACCAAACGTTCCTCGATCGTGAGCTTATTTTACATACCATATTTTAAGCATAATTTAAGCTGACTTGTCAACCCTTTAACCCATATGTTATTTTGCATGTCTGTCAAAAACGAGCAGACAGACCCTCATTTTCCCTTTTTCTAATTGATTTGAGTGGAAATTTTATTTTATTAATTTATTGGACTCAAAATTAGAATCGGAAAAAAGACAACCAACTGTAAAACAAAAACATAAGAAAATAAAAAAGGTAAAGTGATCAGTAAGTTCTAGGTCATAACAATATGACTTTGACATTTGTTTTCAGCTTCTTTATTATTAGAGTGGAAGTTTGAAATAAATATCTTCAGTTATTCTAAGAAATGTTTGGTAAAGGTTCCCTGATGATCTGCATTAACCCCAGTGAAATGCGCATAGGAACTAGCTAAAACCTCTAAATTTTTTAGTAAGATATTGAGAAAAAAACAGGAAATAATTTAAATTAAAGAGTTTAAAAAACGACAATTCCCCAAAATATGTACTTATTTAATTATGGTTATCACAATATTACGTTTTTATATATGTATTTCTTACTGTTTATTCATAAAATTTTATTTTTTATAGTTTAGCAATTACAATGTTTACAAAATTGTATATTTTTAATGTTTCTATTTCATACGCTTCGTAACAAAGCAGCTGGTTTAAACATACTCTTCTCTTATTCTTTTTATTTCGATTAGGTTTTTTTTTAGAATACCCATTGACGATTCTAGCGTAAATGAATGTGGAAACGTAATCAAAACGCAGAAGGGGTGAATGTTTCAAATATCAGATGTCCGATGTATTTAACATACCGTTTCTTTTCACCGTAGGAACAATTTGTAAAGGACAACCAACTCTGACAAATGAAAACAAATTAAGGCTCTCGAATTGCAGTAATCGTTTGCAATATTGACTGATATGAAGGAGAAGTTGGATAAAAACCTGAATATACTAAAATTTAGTTCTTGATCCTTTAAAATATTAAATATTATAACCAGAGTAGATAATATTTATAAAATCTTTTTGAACGAAATTCTTAGAGTTCCTGGAGAGTCTGATATGTTTTTATTTAAATTAATAAGCGACGATATGTGGTTATATACTATAAATTAGAGCAATTGTCATATTTCGATATTCACAACGCCCACGCCCATTTTTAAGAAGTTGCAACTAATTTACACAACCTGAAAACATTAAACATTTTCAGAGCAACTTCTTGTTCGCCAATGTCGCAAGCTTTCGTTCGATATGATATTTGTTTATATGATATTTGTGATTAAAAAATAATTGTGGATTGTAATGAGTTATTTTTTTGGTGACACTTTGTACTCGAAATATATGTTTTATGGCATACAAAAAGGTAACTAAATATCAGAATTTATGACACAGATCTTTATTTCGAATGAATATCACCAACTCAACGCTTCTTCACTCTGTGTAGAATTGTTTGATCGTTCGAAATACACATTATAGATATATACATAAAAGAGCAAACAATGGCAAGGAATATATTTGATTGCTACGTTCAGACTTACCTAGTAGAACCATAGAGCGGACAACAGGAACATATACAACACAACAAAAGTATCAATATGGTTAAGGCAACCAAGGTGGCAAGCAAAATCAGCAACCAAAATAATAGTTTGTTTTCAGCTTTATACAGAGTCTGCAAGGGGGTTAGATCCTTTTTGATAATTGGTTGGATTTAATGAACAATGTTCATTATTAAAAATATTAACTTACATCTGTTTCGTTAGTGCTGGCGTCTCGCCCAGTCATGATAGCAAAGGAACTATTATGTTGGGAAAGACGTTGTTGGATCTGCGAAATGTCCACAATAGATGAACTATCATATAGTACAATGGCAGTAACAACGCTCCTGTCTTTTAAATCGGAATTTCCTGAGAGTAGAATATTTTGAGTGCCAGGCTCATCGGGTTTTAATGTACGAATTTTATGTATGATGACTTTACCGCCGGTAATCGCAGATAGTGTTTCTTCAGTTTTACCTTTGTCTGGATTCAAACCAGGTATTACAAATGTAACAGTTCTAGTAAGGCTTTCTGGTGGATATATGCGTATGGTGCTTATGCTTGACCGAACTGGTACCCCTAAATCGTAGGCGCGAGCAGTTAGCATAAACATATTTTGTCCCTCTTCAGATGGTAATGTTGATGACGATATTTGTCTTCTGTTTCTGAACGTAACCTTTTTTTTGGCACGAAAATTTATTTCTTCTCGTACCGTAAGTTCACCAGTGACTTTGTCTAGAGAAAAATTATTGTCATAGTTTCCATTGATAATTTCATAACGAACTTCATTATTAGGGGCAGTAGCATCCTTGTCAACTGCATGTATAATGGCAGTGGTAGTGAAACTCTTTAGGTCGGGAGCCAAAATAAATTCATAAACATCCTTTTCAAATATTGGTGTTTCATCATTGACATCAATTAATTTGATGACTAAAGGCACTTGAGCTCTGTTACCAGTACCATCACTATCACGAGCCTCTACGTATAAATGATACTCGGGCATGACCTCACGGTCGAAACCATGATTATTTGTGGACACTGTTATCAAGCCGGTTTCAGCATCTAAATTCAATGAAGTATTCAAATAACCCAGTATTGCTGTGTAACGCACACGACCACCGATACCCGTATCAATATCGTTGGCATAAACTTGCACAACATTAGTTCCGACCGTTATATTTTCAGGTAATTCAACTATATAAACAGCCTGGGTAAAGACAGGTGAATTATCATTAACATCGTTTATATAAACAGTTACATTAACAATGGCTGAGAGATTGGTTGCTGGTCCCAGTTCTTGTGCACGAATTTGAAATTCAACACTTTGGCGTTCTTCGTAGTCCAACAGAATATTATCGCGAACTCGAATTAGGAATGGCGCACTTCGCTCTGCTACATTAGGCGAGATCTCAAATGTACCGTTATTATTGAGTAACGTCAAGGAGAAGACGCCATTTTTTCCAGTATCATCATCGTAAACACGTGGCATATATGGGTCGACAAATGACAAAGCAGTTCCTTGCGGAGCGTTTTCATCTACTCTGGAAATATAGCTGCAAAAATTTTCAAAAGCATTCTATAAACACATATGTATATGTAATATATATATATATATATATATATATATGTGAGTGTGAAATAAATAAATACATATATATATATATATATATATATATATATATGATATATGTATAAATATGTATATATGTATATATTTATATATGTATATATATATATATATATAAATATATATATATATATAAATATATACATATATAGATTTATATGTGTAAAATATATATATATATATATATATATATATATATGTATATACATATATATGTATATATATATATATATATATATATATATATACATATATATGTATATATATATATATATATATATATATATATACATATAAATAAATATATATATATATATATATATATATATATATATGTATATACACTGGTTGACAGCTAATTAGAAACGCTTCAAAGACTTCCATAAACCATTTGAGAATTTAAATGAAAACCCACAAATGATTTTCAAAAATCACATTATAATAAGTGTAGTAGGCTATGAAACGTATACAAACTTAAACCCAACAAACAGCTTTTATTCGATATGACTCTATTTTGTTTTTCTACACCTTTATACAATCAGAAATCCTTTGGATAACAATGAAATATATATAGACAGTGCTTAACCACCCAACAAAAAAATTTCATATCATATTTAAAATAGTTAAAAAATTTTTTTTTATCAAAGTCTCCAACGTTATAGAATTTATTGAAAGGCTTAATACATACGACCATTTTATGTAAATTCAAAATTTTTTACAATAATTTTCTGTTAATTCCTTAAAATCTTATATCTAATATCAAGTCAATTCTTATTTTTTAAAAAAGCGGATGCATTAAAAATTGTTAGTTCATTATGAATTTATTTATATATCATTTAAGTACAACTCAATTCTTGAAGGATTCATGGATTCATTAAAAAAAACCGTTCCATAAAAGCTTTGCCTCTTGTTTTTATTTTTTTTATTTTAACCTAATTTAGTCAATGAATTTAATCCTTACACTCATATATATATATATATATATATATATATATATATATACATATATATATATATATATATATATATATATATTTATATGTATATATATATATATATATATATATATATATATATATTTATATGTATATATATATATATCTATAAACACATATAAATATATTTATATATATATATATATATATATATATATATACATAAAAAAATATATATTTATATGTATATGTATATGTAATATATATATGCATATATATATATATATATATATATATACATATAAATATATGTATATATATATATATATATATATATATATACATATATTTATATATATATATATATATATATATATATATATATACATATATTTATATGTATATATATATATATATATATATATATATATATGTATATTATATATTAAAAAATTAAATATCAACAAATTTTATTTTATTGGGGCAGGTGAATCGTTCGGCATTAGTAATCTACAAAATTATCGCCAAAATTCTGTATAGACGGCGGAGCAGTTACAGAATGTTTCTTTTTAATAGATCTGTGAATCGTTCAGGAATTGAGTAGTTGTATTTGAAATGAACTCATTCTGTCTTAGATATGAATTGAACTGAAATATAAATTAATTCAAGATAAATCAAAGATTTTGAATGCATTCGCTTTGTTAAAATATAATAATTGATTCGTATTAGGAATCAGTTTTTGAGGAATTCAAAGAAAATCATTGTAATTTTTTTTTATTCATATAAAATGGTCCTATGCAATAAGCCTTTGTATAAATTCTATTACGTTATTGAGCACTATGACTAAAACATTTAGTTTTTCTGTAAATTATAATGAAGGATACATTTATTTTGGTAAAATGAAGAGTGTAGAAAATTTTAATAAAAAAGTTTAAGCTTTTTTAAACATATTTAAATAGAAAAAAAATATTTTTTTATTATCTATTAGTAATATTTTGTTTATTTTATTAGTTTTTATTTATTAATATTTTTTTTTTGTTATATATCTTTTTTATTATTTTTTATAAATTTGCTTTTGCATTTTTATTTATTTAATAAAATATGCATTTTTCTTTGCTCAGAACTACCTTTTTCTGTAGCCCAAGAGCTGTAGTTTCGAAGGAGGACCAATAATAAAAAGTCCAATAATTTCTGTTTATAGTTGGAACAGTCATCACTGAACAATTCTAGAGTGGAGCGTTTGCACAAGTCAATTATATATGATTTTATACCATTTCGTTCCAGTTCAGTTTTAAAGATTGTGTGAAATATGTGTTTTACTAGCAAGAATTAGTTTGTTTGATAGAGCAGCTAAATTTCCAAAACCTGTCAGAGACTGATAGTTTTTATTATTATTATTATTAAATTAGTGTGGGATGAACTACCTCGAGAAGTCCTGACAAAAGCATGGAACAAGATAAAAAAGTGGGATGACGATCAGTATGAGAGCGAAGACGAAATTCCTCTCTCTGAAATGATTCTTTCAAATAGTCCATACAACGATACACTTCGCGAAGTTCAATTGTTGATATCAAAGGTTGGGGATAATGTTGACATCGGCATTAATGAAATCATAAATTGGAACAATGACGAAATTTCAGAAAATAACGATGATTCCGAAGTTACCGATAATGAAAAAGACGTGTCAATTATCGAGGAAGATGTTCAACGATCTAAAGTAAGTTTCTCGAAAGCAGTTGAAAGCATCAATAACGTTATAAAATGGTTTGAAAGCAACAAGGATGCAAATCAAGTGGCAGACCTAGTCAATATGCGTACGAAAATGATCAAGAGTTATTATACAAGAGAAAAGAAACAAGCCTTGACTGCTTCTTTAAACGACTATAAATTAATATTTTTTGCGCTGAGTACGACTGTGAAATTTAATACCCAGTATTTATTTGTAATAATGAAAACTATTTAAACCTTTTAATAATAAATAATAAGAAAACATAACATTTTGTATCTAAAAAAGTTGTGTATGACTTTTAAAAGTTATTACATACTTTATTTATTCCTTTTTTCGACTAAAAAAACGCGCTTAGAAAAGTTCAAAGTTCAGAAAAGTTAATACCCCTTGGAACATTTTGGTTAACTTTTTTAAGATTGTACTGTATATATATATATATATATATATATATATATATATACATATATACATATAAATATATGTATATATATATATATATATATATATATTTATATATATATATATATATATATATATATATATATACATATATACATATATACATATAAATATATATATTTATATGTATATATAAATATATATATATATATATATATATATATATATATTTATATGTGTTTATACATATAAATATATACATATAAATATATATATATATATATATATATATATATATACATATACATATAAATATATGTATATATATATATATATATATATATATAAATATATATATATATATATATATATATATATATATATGAGTGTAAGGATTAAATTCATTGACTAAATTAGGTTAAAATAAAAAAAAAATAAAAACAGGAAGCAAAGCTTTT
Source organism: Linnaemya vulpina (assembly GCA_963675445.1). Taxonomy (NCBI): domain Eukaryota; kingdom Metazoa; phylum Arthropoda; class Insecta; order Diptera; family Tachinidae; genus Linnaemya; species Linnaemya vulpina. The sequence continues at coordinate 65,410,511 of OY776277.1, read as the reverse complement.
ATGGAACGGTTTTTTTTAATGAATCCATGAATCCTTCAAGAATTGAGTTGTACTTAAATGACATCCGCTTTGTTAAAAAATAAGAATTGACTTTATATTAGATATAAGATTTTAAGGAATTAACAGAAAATTATTGTAAAAAATTTTGCATTCATATAAAATGGTCGTATGTATTAAGCCTTTCAATAAACTCTATAACGTTGGAGACTTTGATAAAAAAAAAATTTTTTACTTTTTTAAATATGATATGAAATTTATTTGTTGGGTGGTTAAGCACTTTCTATATATATTTCATTGTTATCCAAAAACAAAATAGAGTCATATCGAATAAAAGTTGTTTGTTGCGTTTAAGTTTGTATACGTTTCATAGCCTACCACACTTATTATAATGTGATTTTTGAAAATCATTTGTGGGTTTTCATTTAAATTCTCAAATGGTTTATGGAAGTCTTTGGATAAATTGAGAAGTATAAAGCACCAATGAAATGCATATAGACATTGCTTAACCACCCTAGAAATATATTTTATATTATAATAGTACAATGACAGTATGTTAAATAGTTAATATATTAACCATTTTTAAAAAAAGTTTATGAAAAAATATTTGTTGATTATATATTAGTGATATTTTGTTTATTTTATTATATATTTGTTTTTTTATTATATTTTATATAACAAAATCTGCACTTTTCTTTGCTTAAAACTATCTTTTTCTATAGCGCATGGAGGAGGACCAACAATAGTAAGTCCAATAATTGCTGTTTAGGGTTAAAACAATCATCAGAGAAAGGTTTCCCATTCCGTGTGTAATTTCTTCGATGTTAATATGCGACCCCATAAAGTATATATATGCCGGATCCTTATGAATAGCGATGACGATTGAGCGATGTCCGTCTGTCTGTACGTGAAATCGGTTTTCCCAAGCCTCAGAAAAGCTAGAGACTTCGTTCTTGAACTGATCGATTGGAAATGAACTTAAATAGAGTGGTATTGAAATTCAGTAATATCCGAAATAAGGTTCCAGACCTGGGAAGTTTACACCTCTTTCTCGACGCAAAATTAATACCAAAAACCAATTAATTTTTTGATTGTTTGTAAATTAAACCTATTTTATGCTTTGGGAAGTCCCAAATGGAAAAAAAAAATTCCAGGGATGGTCAATTAAAAGTTTTTTTTTGGTAATTATTTTTTTTGTGGTACATGAAATAACTAAAATAATGAAAAATTTCAGGTTTTTCTTAAATAAAACCGCTTTAGACATCGTGAAGATTTGTATTGTTAAAAAAATTTTAGTTTCCTTGCAAGGTTGGGAAATTTAAATTTTTTTATACATTAACTGAACAAAAATTAAACTGACGTTGTTTTTTTTTTTGCTAACTACAAACTATTTTGTAATTTAAGAGGAACAAATTTGGTATTAAAAATTTAAAACAAAAATTCTTTCGAATCCAGAGTTGGACAGGTGAATATATTATAATATGTTTAGAAATTTTAAATTTTTCTTATATACAACTGCTTTTTACCTCATAAAGAGTCGGATTGATAATAAAAACAAAAAAATTAAAATTTTACAGTAGTATATTTGTGGGGTTTATGGACCAAATTTTGTATGGAAAATTTAGGTTCATGCTGACAGTGCTGCCAAGTTGATTTAAGGAAAGTGGTTGTATATGCTAAGTTGAGGGCTCCCAACAATGATTCGACGTTGTGTTTTTTGTATGGAAAATGGTCGCTCATGCTGACAGTGCTACCAAGTTGTGTTGTAGTGGAGCACTTTAGAGAAGATAATGATTTTTGTGTTACTTTTTTATTTTGGGAGGTTGGCTGGTTGGTGAATACATATATAGATGTATGTTTGTATTATATTGTTTTGTATTTATACATATACAAACATCCAAACATAAATGTCCAAACGTGTATGCAAAAATACATATGTATATATGTATGTACATATATTTTTATAGATAAATAACACCAATTCTGAAGCATGGTTTTCTATATAGTTTGACATCGAAATGCTGGATACACGAGTGTAATTAAAATATTTACCCTTGAACGAAGTAAACACATGCAAGTTTTATTTTAAAAAAGTTATATACATTTATATAATATTAGTTCAAAATATATACTAATGAGAAATTATAATTTTACGCTATAAATCACACCAATTATAAATTTACACTAAATTTTAAACGTTAACTGATAAGAACACATATACGTTAGCTGTAGCTGTGAAATTCCAACATATTTTTTTTAAGTGATAAGAAGACATTGTTTTTTAAAGGGCATTAAATATATTTATATTAATTTTTTATAATGCTTCCACGAGTGTATTTAACCTTGAGTGTAATTGAAATATTTACCCTTGACAATGAAATAAAGTCATTTAAATTTTAGTCAAAATATATATTCAAAATTTTATTTTACAACTAAATCTTAACAAAATGAAAATATGTGTATTATGTATTATTACACTTTATAAAAAATACATTTTTTACATTTAGATAAACCATAGAAATTTATTATTTTTCTTGCTTCATCTTGGAACTCGAAAATTTTCTTGTATAATTCACACAGCGACAGGTATCAGGTCCACATCTTGTAGTTTCTTTAGACCAAACACAATCCTCATAATGTTCACCAAATTTATTTTCATATTGTTTGTATGGTTCAAATATGATTGATAGTTAAAAAGTTGTTGTTAATGTTCGTTAGAAAAGATGTTGGAAAAATTTTTTAAGAAATTATATATTTCTTTTAGTAGCATATTGTAAATTACTGAATACTCATATGTAATATTTGTGAACAATTCTTAACGTTAATTGTGCTTGTAGCTAGATGAAATGATCAACCATATTTCGCTGGGAGAATATTATATAAGAAAAGTTCCAGATGGATTCTATTATAAGCTTCTTTTTGAAATGAAGCAAACAAAATTAAAAAAATTGTAATAAAATAATATAAGATTTATAATTTTTATTAAAATTATTAGTGTATTATAACAATGAATCAAAAGAGGTTTATAGTATTAGATGTGCAAGGATTTTACATTGATAAAAAAATAAATTTGTTAAAGAAATCAGCGTTTCTGGGGTTGATTCAAAAATCAAGACGTTTCTCATCCAACCTCCTTTTAAATATTCAGAATGATAGTAAGGAAAAGATTACAAATAAATGGTTATATAATCATTTACATGGAATCTGCTGGAATGATGCAAACTCTATATTAGATGAATTTAAAAAGTATATAACAACAATACTTAAAGATGAAGGAAAAATCAATATTTACGTTAAAGGACGTGAAAAAGGTAAATGGCTAAAACAACAGATGATATAATTTAGATGAATATAATTGTCCAAATATAAGAACTTTATACAAAAATAATGAAAATATAAATATCTGTAATTATCATCATAAAACAATTCATATCAAACGTTTGCTGAAAAAACTGTAATTGTATTGAGAAATTTTATTAATTTAAATATGAGTAAAGAAAAAAATATTAAAAACATTTAAAAGTTTTAAAATATTGTTTTATTTGAGAAAAATAAGCTCAAATGTTCGCGTACTTAGTAACTCTTTGACATTTTTAATACTATTAACCGCTTTACCAATAGCTGCTTCGCCAGTAGCCGAACCTTCAAATACGGATAGTGCTGTTAAAATTGGAATTAGAGGAAGAAATCCACCTATTTTAGGTATAGGTATAACTCTTGGTATACTAATATTGGCTCTCTTCTTACTTTTAAAATTTAAATTAATGGCTTTTTTTTTGCAATTTTAATAGCATCACTTATATTGACAGGTTTCTTATTTTCTAAAATTTTTTACAGTAGAAGAAAACAGTTTTCGATCATATGCTTTTTTCTTTTGTTTTTTCAATTCGCGAGATTTATTTCTCATCATACCTAGTAAAAATTTTACTTTAGCTTTCATTGCATTCGTTACAAACCAAGCGTTTGCTCGTTCTTTTAAATCGCTATCCTTAGATTTTACTCGTTGTCAAGCCTTTGCAACCAGCTTGATGTCTTTTATTAATATCTTTTGATTGTGAGTATGCAATATCATATTCTTTGCAAGCCGCATCCAATAAATTTATTCCTCTATCTTCTCTTTTCAATCGTTTCTCAAGCTTTATACCAGGACCGCAAAACTGATATCCAGGTAAATGTAGTTCTACCGGTAATTTATTTATTAAGTTGTTATCGAATTCTCTTCCAGTATTATACTGTTCTCGTTTGTAGCTTTTGCCAGGATTTATAACCATTTTTATTATACTTGCGTCTGATTTAAACAATTAATTAAAAATGATGAAATTTTCTTATATAAGGGTTAATTCATATCATTAACATTTTAGTTATCAACCAATCAATTTGCGGTTAATTAAAGAAGCAAAACAAATTGTTGTAAGAAACGCAGATGAAACGCAAAAAAATAAACAAAAGATTGTACGTAGTACATTGTTACCAAATTCAATACCAGCACTAATTGTAGGACATTCAAATTGTGGAAAAACTAATGTGATGATTAGTTTAATAGGAAGTCCTAATGGTCTTGCCTTTAAAAACATTTACATTTATTCTAAATGATTATATCAACCAAAATATATTTATCTAAAGGCATTAATTAATCCAATAAAAGAGATAAATCTGTTCACGTTTTCGGAAAATGAAAAAGTTCTAGGTCCGACTGAAGCAAAACCACATTATATTCGATGATGTCATTTGTGAAAAACAGAATACCATAAGAGATTACTTTTATATGGGCAGACACAATCATATTGATTGTTTTTATCTATGTCAAACATATACAAAAACTCCTAAAGATCTAATACGTGACAATGCAAATATGATTATAATATTCAAACAAAATGAAATGAACTTAAGGCATATATATAATGATAATGTTATTGGTGATATATCGTTTAAGGAGTTTACAAAGATTGGTGGGGAGTGTTGGATAGATAAATATGGATTTGCAGTCTGTAAACAAGGATGATGGTAAAAATAAAGGAAGATATAGAAAAGGTTTTGACGAATTTGTACAGATGTAGAGTAGATTGTAACCAAATGCAGTACAGATATAATGCAGATCGTAGTCATATATAAAGCAGATCGTAAATAAATACAAACCAGACCATTACCATATAGAAACCATATACAAACCAGGTCATAGCCAGATATAAACCAGATACAAACCAGGTCATAACAAGATATAAACCAGATACAAACCAAGTCATAACCAGATATAAACCAGATACAAACCAGGTCATAACCAGATATAAACCGGATACAAACCAGGTCATACCCAGAAATAAACCAGATACAGATCAGATATAAAGCAGGTTGTAACCAGATACAGATCAGATATAAAGCAGGTTGTAAGCAGATACAGATCAGATATAAAGAAGATCGTCATCAGATACATAACAGATTATGAATTACAAATTGTTAAAAGATATTATTCACACAAGAAAAATATTAAAGGAAAAATTAAATTAAATCAAGTAGATAAAAATAATTTATTAGAAGATTCATTTAAACCCATAACTATACCGTTGAATATGATATGTGAAAAAATTGCTGAATATCAATCAGAAATATTGTTGAAAGATGAGATGAAATCAACCTAATGAAGATAAAACAGAAACAACACTTACACCACTATATGATGATGCTAAGGACTAAAATCAGTTTATTGAAAATGATAATAATACTAAATCCACACTTGAAAAAAATATTAAATTGCTTCTAAATAATTATCAAATAGATAAAGTTTATGGCTTCAACATAGACGAAAGAGGAAACTGGCGATATGCAAATAACGAACTAAAATTTAATGATGACAACTATTTTCAATTGGGAAGTACAAAGTGAAATATGACACCAGGATTATTTCAATTATTATTTCATTCAAAACCTTTATATTACACTGAAAAAGATTTAGAGAATATAATGTATATAAACGTAATTTTCAAGCTGAAGGTCAAATAAAAGGTTCAAATTCAATTAATATCGTTAATTAATACGATATTAACAAAGGGTAGTGGACTCTTGTTAAAATCGGTTGTCAATAGTAAACCAAATGAATTAGTTAACAAACTACGTTTACTTCTTTCATCAGAGGGTGCTGGTCATAATAATCATAAAAACGAAATAATATCCATAATTGAAGAACTTATAGAGGCTAATATAATTTACTAAATGATATTTAAAATATATTCATAAGACTAGAATAATATACATATATATAACATGAATATTGATAAAAGAGAAATAGTGGATGAGCTACATAAATAAGCGAGACAAAATTTTAAAAGAAGACGAGTTATTGTTAAAGGAATTAATGATTTATGGCAAGAGGAACTATTTGAGATAATCGATATCTGCTAACTGTAATAGATAAATTTTTAAAGAAAACATGGGCTGTAGCGGTAAAAAACAAAACTGCTTTAAATGTAACGAATGCTATGAAAAGTATTTTTAATAATAGTAATCATAATCCAAAAAACAGATAATGGCAAAGAGTTCTATAATAATCATTTTCAACGATTAATGGAAACATACTCAATTAAACATTATTCAACATATAGTGTTTTGAAAGCATCAATGGCAGAATGATTTAATAGAATATTAAAAACCATGATGTGGAAAGAGTTTAGCTATCAAGGATCGTATAAATGGATAAATATATATAAAGAACTCCTTGATAAATATAATAATACATTTCATAGAACAGTAAAAATTACACCTAAGTGAATTCATCTAATGAGATATCTCTTTTAGATACGGTCTGTAATAATTAAAAAATTTTTAAAAAACCAAAGCTTAGAGTTGGTGATGATGTTCGAATAAGTAAATATAAACATGTTTTCGAAAAAGGTTATACACGAAATTGGACTACAGAAATTTTCACTGTTAAAACTATAAGAAACACATATCCTAAAACATAAGTATATATTAGAAGACTATCAAAAACATGAAATTAAAGGTGTTTTTTATGAAATTGAGCTGATGAAAACAAAATATCCACAAACATATTTAGTTGAAAAAGTTTTAAAGAGAAAATAAAGCATGATATATGTTAAATGGTTAGGCTTTTCATCAAAATACAATTCTTGGATTAAGGCTAACGATATATTACTATAAAAGAAATAATATTAATTTAAAACTGATTTATTCATTCATCGAACGTCAAGATGTCGTTAACATTAACGTTAAACGGACATTCATCATTACTTGTGGCAAACTATTTCCCTCCCATTGTGTTGGATAAGAATTATGTTTGTGGATTAATAAGCTTTGATACCTATAACACAATACCAAATGTTGATGGTGAAAACAATTTATTTCATATTGGTGATTATATAATAGAGATTCCTGTGGGATCTTATGAGTTTTCTGATATAGTTGATTTAATTAAAGATACATATCATCATTTGACCAATGAAGGTAATCTTTATATTAATGAAAACTTTAATACATTTATAACATCTATAAAAAGTACAATAGACCCTATCTATTTCAATAAAGAACGATCAATTGGATCTTTACTAGGTTTTAGTAAGTACGACAACAAGTGGAACATTTTTCAGATAAAACAAATGATATAACAAATATTAATACAGTAATCATTGAATGTAATATTATGAATGGATCATATATAAATAAAGTGGCAGCACATACTATTCATCAGTTTTCACTTGACGTTAGTCCAGGATATAAAATAACAGAAAGACCGGCTAATCCAATATTTTTACCTGTAAATTCGAGAGAAATGTATACACCGGTTTTAAGAGTTGTCGATCAGGACGGAAACCTAATAAATTTTCGTGGAGAAAAAATATATATTAGATTACATTTGAAACCTATTAAAGAATGATTATATTTAACAAAAATAGTTTGTATAAGGATTCACCAATCACTGTGTCTTCAACACAAGACACATCGAGGAGAGTTTCTTTTGGTAAACGAAAGTTATATAATAAAAAGCTGATATATCAAACAAGCAAACATCAACAAAACTCTTTAAATAGAACTAATCGAAAATTTTTACGAAATTTAGGATTTCAACTAAAACATGAAAATTAATAGTTTAATTAATATATTAGACAAACCACAATATGATAATTCAATTATTAAAAATGAGTATCACAGCTATAATTCATACTTACAATCTCTCAAACACAATGATGAGATCCGAATATCAATACAAAACCAAGATTTATATGTTTTACCAAGTGAAGGCTATGTAACAAAAGAAGACTCAACAATCTCTGCAAATATACAACTACTGATTCGATATGAATTAAATGGAATAGAAATTGATCGTACACGACATTTAGGAATTGCATCAGAAATTAAAGACTATGTTTCGTTAAATACATCTGAAAGCAATAATTTGATTAATGCTGGATGGGCTCCAATCAATAGTGACAAAAATCTTGTACTTATTAGCGGTTATTTTAATTTTTGTGGGCCATTGAAAAATTTGCTAGGATTTGCTGAAGATTTTAATAAAGTAATAGTTAATTCGAAACATGAATTAATCTTGTAAAGAGCAAACGCTGATAAATAAGTTTTTAAATCTAAGCTACATATTAACTGAAAAAGCTAAGTTAACCATTCTGATTGTTACATGGAAAGTGCCACATGTTCAACTTGATGATGTTCACAAATTGAAAATGTTAAAAACAATTAATAACCGCAGAGAACTAAATGTATCTTTTAGGAGTTGGGATATGTATTACTATCCTTCACTTCCAAAAACCCCAACTGTATTATGGAATGTTAAGCTTGCTAGTGAAAATGAAAGACCACGTTTCCTGCTTTTAGCGTTTCGCAACAATGATAATAATACATTTCAACATTGTGATTTAACAAATACAAAGGTACATCAAAACTCTGACGTATATCTGTATGATGATCTAAACTTAAAATATAATCGAAATCGGTTTGTACTACTATACGTTTCAACAAAGCTGCTATTCACGAGATCCACAACCACTGAAGACTTTAAAATAATAGCGCCAATAATTGTCTTAGATGTAACACATCAAAATGATGTGATAATAATATACCAACCGGAACATCTGCATATTGTTTATTATACATACATGATAAAATTTTTAATATATTCCTTTTACAAATGAAATAAAATAAATATAATAAAAATAATAAAATAAATCATACGAAATTGTTAGTTCTTTTGTGACCGCTCTTGCGGCCTCTAAAGCCAACACTTTCTGTACAATTTCATCAAAATCTGACATACCTACTTTTAGTGGCTGTTCTCTTTATGCCGTTGTTATTAATTCCCCTGATAAGCTGGGCCGACCGTATATTGAAGTATTTTGCATCTACAGAGTTGAGCAGTAATTTTGCACAACAGTGTTTATTACATTGAACAATTTTCATTGCCACGTAATTTGTGAACCTATATATGTATTTATATATATAGTTCTTTAGTAGAATTGAAAACGTAAAAATTTGCTATAACTGCTGTATGAATGTTGTTGCTTTGTGCTGCACTTTGCGACATGGCTGACATATTAATTTGTGTAATTTGTGATACCATTAACTGCTGTAACTTCATAAATTCCTCGAATTGGTGCAAAGTGAAACGACATCAGAATTATACAAGGAGAACATAATCGATAATTGGCAAAGAAAACAATTACTTTGCTCGGCTGCAACAGCACCGCGAATTTATGGGCTACCGATTCAAGTCCCTTGCTATAAATTATCGAAATATGTAGGACAAATACTCAAAAATGCGATCTCGAAAAAATACAATGTATTAAATTCGAATAGGTTTAAAGAGCAAATTAAAAATATTAAAACAGAGCAAGGAGAAATACTGATCTCACTAGATGTCATTTCACTTTTCACCAACATCCCAGTGAACAGAGCAATAACCATAATTATGCAAAAATGGACGGACATCAAAAACTACACTAAAATGTCCAGGTCCCTGTTTGAAAAAATTCTGAAATTTTGTCTCTGTACAAACAATTATTTTATATATGAAAACGAAATCTACAATCAGATATTTGGCATGCCGACGGGGAATCCACTTTCTCCAACTATCGCAGATTTAGTACTTGACAACTTGTTAGACGAAACTCTAAAGAAACTTAATGTGGAAAACATCCAACTAAAATATATAACAAAATATGTAGATGACTTATTAGCTATAGTAGAATTTGACGAAAAAGAAAAAATTTTAAAAGTATTCAATAGTTTCATCCAAAAATACAATTCACCATAGAAATAGAGGAAAATAATACAATTACATATTTGGACACCAAAGTACACAGAAAAAACAACGGATTAACAATAGACTGTTATAAAAAAGATACCGCTTCCGGCAGAATAATAAATTATAATTCTACACAACCGAGACATCATATAATCAACACTGCCAAAAACTTAATCAATAGAGTTCTCAATCTTAGCGACAAACAATTTCACAAAAAGAACACTAAACGCATCAGGAAAGTATAAACAGAAAATAGTTTCCCCAACAGACTCATCAGCAAAATGATTGAAGAAACTAACACAAAACTTAATAATTATACAATAGATAATAAATCCATAACTGAAAATGAAGAAAATACATATCACAGCATAAGTTACATCCCTGGATTAACAGATAATAAAAACAAAAGAAATATTTTAAAAAACAACAATTTCAATTTCGCATATAAGCCTAACACAACAATAAACAAAATATTTTAAAAAATAAAAGCGCCAATTCAAAAACTACAACAATGCAATGTAGTCTATGAAATCAAGTGCAAAGGCAACGAAAACAACAGCTGTAAAATGATATACATTGGAACAACAAAACGAAATCTAGAAACCAGAATGGAAGAACACAAGAAGGACATAGAGAAAAACAAACAATCAACAGCTCTATCACAACACATACTGGACACTGGACACACAGCTGATTTTGAAAAAGTAAGGATTTTAGACAAAGAGAACATTGGAAAGAAGAGATACACAATAGAAAGCTTACGAATTCAGCAAAAGATAGAAAGGACAATTAATCTTAAGGAAGATACGAACAACATTAGCGCAAACTGCAAAGTAGCTTTAATGAAATCATTTTAATTAGTTGTGATTTTAGTTTGAAAGTATCACTTCTGAGTTTACATTTTATATTAATGAAAATTTAACAGACACAGTTTGTAAGTAAAAAATTTCTAACAAAAAAATTTTTATAAATGTAAAATTTAAAAATAAATGTTTTTTTAATAATAAAATAGATTTCCCCAAAAAACCCCTTGATAAAGTCAACAAATAATTGATGAAACGTCGGGAAAAAAATGAAATAAAACTTGTTTTTTATTGTCATTACAATAACCAAGGCCTTATTAGCTTAAGACAAAAATCATACAAAATACAAATACGAATTGTGAATTATAGAAGAAAAAATTTCGAATTCCAAGAAGAAGCAAGAAAAATAATAAATTTCTATAGTTTATCTAAAAGTAAAAATTGTATTTTTTATAAAGTGTAATAATACATAATACACATATTTTCATTTGCTTAAGATTTAGTTGCGAAATAAAATTTTGAATATATATTTTGACTAAAATTTAAATGCCTTTATTTCATTGTCAAGGGTAAATATTTCAATTACACTCATTTATTTCATTGTCAAGGGTAAATACACTCGTGGAAGCATTATAAAAATTTAATATAAATATATTTAATGCCCTTTAAAAAACAATGTGTTCTTATCAGTTAAAAAAATATGTTTGAATTTCACAACTGCAGCTAACGTATATGTGTTCTTATCAGTTAACGTTTAATATTTAGTGTAAATTTATAATTAGTATTTCTCATTAGTATATATTTTGAATTAAAATTATATAAATTTATATTACATTTTTTTAAATTAAATTTTAATGTGTTTGTTTCGTTGTCAATGGTAAGTATTTTAATTACAGTCATGTATCCAGCATTTCGATGTCAAACTATATAGAAAACCATGCGTCAGAATTAATATGGTGTTATTTATCAGTAAAAATGTATGTACATACATATATACATATGTATTTATGCATACACGTTTGGATATTTGTGTTTGGATATTTGAATATGTATAAATACAAAACAATATAATGCAAACGTACATCCATATATGTATTAACCAACCAGCCAAAATAAAAAAGTAACACAAAAATCATTCACACCTATCGTGAATAGCAAGTGGAATTTTTGTTCACGTGAAATTTTTATTCTATCCTAAGAAATTTTAAAAATACATAATGTTCGAAATTGGAGCAGCTTTATTATTGTTTCATCATGAACATCTTTTTTCTGTGACTGTAGATCACTTTGATTTTCACTAAAGTGAGAACACTCTGGTAAACCAAACATTAAGGAGTTATCCACATCCTCTACAGACTCCTTCATGCCTACCAGCTCGTATATAAATTCTCAATTTGCTGAAAGGCACTTGGTTTATTTGGGCCACCTCCTGTCCCTTTTATATATTTTATGTTCGCTGCAGCTTTTGCGCGAACATACCTCTTTTGATCAGTCCACACCTAAAATGCAAACATACAAGCAAACGTAAAAAGTATTCAATTGATATACAAAGCAATATACGACCTTCTTCCATTCAGTAACGTTTTTAATGAGAGGGCCAGCACTATTCAGGCTATCTGTCAGGCATTTTCAAAATTCTGCAACCACATCTTTTGAAAGCTTCACAAAGCCGCAGGCAATCGCTCTGTTGCTTTGCATTTTTTTGAGCATTATAGCTGTTTGTGCCTTATTAACAGATCTTGCCCTTAAAATAATATTTGCAATTTATAATAATAAAATATAATAAAACTTTAATTTGTGATAAAAACTACTTACATTTTTTGTTCTGTTCCCCACCAAAAACGAAGCGAATGAATTAAAGGGAAAAGTGAAAAAAACCGCGAGAAAAAAATCAATCACGATAAGGGGAATTTAATGTTAGCGTGAAATAATTCATGGGGAACTTTTTCACGATTGCAAATTTAAGGAAAAGGGAAACATTTCGAGGGAAAAATTATTCATGATAGGGGTAATTATCTTCTATAAAGTGCTCCACTACAACATAACTTGGTAGCACTGTTAGCATGAGCAACCATTTTTTTCATACAAAAAACACAACGTGGCAACACTGTCAGCATAAACAACAATTTTTCACGCAACTTAGCATAGACACTCAACTTAGCCTACAAAAACAACTTGGCAGCACTGTCATCATGAACCAACATTTTCCACATAAAATTTGGCCTAGAAACCCTACAAATATACTACTTTTTACTTCCAGGGTTAGGAAATTGAAATTTTTTTGGTACATACAATATGGTGTAGTACATGAAAGGGACCAAAATGGTTAAAAATTTTTAGTTTTCTTAAATAAAACTATTTCATGCCTCATTAAGAGTTGCATTGGTAAAAAAACAAACAAAAAAAAAGCAACTAAGGTCGTTTTTTTACTACTTAAAACTATTTTTGATACAGGAAAAATAAAATTGTTATCAAATTTAAGAAAAATTTCAATTTCGTTTTCAGGGTTTGATAACTGCAATATTTTGTGGTACATGAAAATGAACAAAGTGGTAATAAATTTGTAGTTCTTTTTAAATAAACCGCTTTATACATATATCATGAAGATTTGCATTGGTAAAAGCAACAAACAAAATAAATTCAATTTTCGCTTCCAGGGATGGAAAATTGAAATCCTTTTATACAATTTAAGAAAAATCAACATGTTGCTTTCAGGGGTGGAAAATTAATTTTTTTCATTCATAAATTAATCAAGAGGGCAACTGACTTTTTTTTCTAACTAAAACTATTTTTTAATTTAGAAAGATCAAAATTGGTACTTAAAAGTATATATTATATATATAAATTTTTTCCACAAAAAGCTCTTAAATTGTGTAGTTTTACAAATTGCTGTAATAGCTGCGGCAACAGTTCTTCTAAAAATTTGAGTTGAGAATTTGTTTTGGTATATATGTTGTCTGTCAATTTTGGACATAATTTGGTTTTCACAGTTGCTTTAATTCAGTATACCTCTTTAATTACTTGCATGCTTACAGTTCCATCAGGTGTTTTAAGGTCGCATTTTAACCACCCATTTCTCAAAGATTTTATAAAGTGCGGGAAATCAAATACCAAAATAAATTTTAGGCCATTTAGTTAAAAAATTGGAGTTTGCACAGATACTATAAAGTTGGAAGGACATTTTATGTTAGTTGAGCCTTGATCACATACAAGAGCATATACATACGTTTATACCAATGCTTTTCAAAATGATTATATTTTCTTTTACAATATTAGTTAAAGTGTCCGAAGATAAACCGTTTTGAGAAACAAAATTGTTTAAAATTTTGCTGCAGTTAGAAAACAATGCTTTTACCATAAAAACACACACATGAGTACCAATACTATAAGTTCTTACAATACCTGTTGTTTGGAATCCATCTATTAAATCTAAACTCTCGTTACACCTTAACTCTTTTCTTATGCTCACTTCGTCCATAACCAAAACTTAGAATCTCTTTCATCCAACCTTACGTATTTTTGCTTTACGACCTCAAACGCATTATTCTTTAAGCCAGGTTGAAGAAATTTTATTGGCGCTCGCCGATTCAGGGTAGAAATATGGGGTAAGTTGACTAAACTTGTTTCTTAGAAAATTGTATGTGTATTGAGACTTGTAATACATATAAATTTTAAGCTAAGTTCTTTACGTCTTCAGAATATTTCCATGTTTTGCTTTCCATGCTAATATTTTGGAGAGCATCAATAGATTCTTTGATAGAATTTCTAACCTTTTTCTGGCAGTTCTAGTTTTCTTTTTTTAAATAAAAACTTTCTTGTATTTTCGTAAAAGATAGTTATATATATTATTATATAGGTTTGGCAATTTTGTTTGTTTTTCGCGATTTAAACAAAAGGATTGACGATATCTACAGAGTGTGTTTGTTGACAAATTCTGGAATTCAGTATCTTTCCTTCCTCAATTTCATCTAAATCTATTGTTGAATTATTTATCCAAATTTTAATTATTTTATCCAAATGAATGAGTTTTCAAAATTACGGTCGCATATATAAAGGTTTTTGTGTAATGTTCTTCAGGAATTTGACATTTTGCACACCAAAGTTTCCCTAAAACTTTGTCTAAAAATAGAAACTTAAAAAATCTTAAACCTTAAAAATGTTATAGATCTGTTACACATCTTTACGCAACATTTTCTGCTACATTTTCAATCGTTTTTTTCCTCACTCATCATGTATAGCTAAGAAAATTACACACGCACATAAAATATTCCTTTTGCTCTGTTAAAAGCTGACAATAATGATTGTCATATATATTATATATATATTATTTAATTATATGTAATTAAAAATATTGTAGCTCAAATATTAATAATGCTTTGAAATGAAAGTAGATTTTTTTGTAAAGATCTTCAAACAGGTTTTAATGTGGTTTTGCTTATGTTTTTCTCCGCCTTAAGGTAAATTTGATGAAACCAACTGTAAAAAAACTAGAGCTGTACCGAACTGAATCAAACGCTCTCAAACGCTCGTTTTTGACAAGAACCTCTAATCAAACCCATTTAAATTACATGGGTTTGATTAGAGGTTCTTTTCAAAAACGAGCGTTTGGGAGTGTTTGAGAGCGTTTGATTCAGTTCGGTACAGCTCTAAAAAAAACAAAGAAAAAATCAGAAACCAACGTGTTGGATCGTTGGTAATCGAACATGTTTAAAGTTGGTTTCATCAAATTTTGCTTTGGGAAGGTGAAATAAAACATAAGCAAAAAATACATGCAAACTTGTTTGAAATTCTTTACAAAAAATTTTTCTTTAATTTCAAAACATTGTTAATGATTGAGCTACAATATATATGTGCGTGCGAAATTTTCTTTTGCTTTACATTAGAGTAGAGCTGTGCCGAACTTCATCAAACGCTCTCAAGCGCTCATTTTTGACAACAACCTCCAATCAAACCCATTTAAATTACATGGGTTTGATTAGAGGTTGTTGTCAAAAACGAGCGATTGAGAGCGTTTGATGAAGTTTGGCACAGCTCTACATTAGAGAAGGACGGCTCCTGAATTAATTAATTCAATTGAATCATTCAGTCAATTAAGCGACGTGAATCTTTCATTCAATTGAGCGTTTTTAGCTCAGTTGTTTCAGTTAATTCATTAGATCTGTCTCTTTCAGTAGCTCTTTTTAGTGATGTTTCAGTTTGTATGTCAAAATCCATACGAAAAAAATGAATTAATTCACACACATGTGCTAATGCATACGGGGATGTAGTGCTCTTTATTTATAGAGTTGCCAGCTACTGAAACAACTGAGCTATTGAATGAACTGAGCTAGTGAAACAACTGAGTTTCTGAATAAACTGAAGTACTGAAACAGCTGAGCTACTGAATGACCTGAATGAATTAATTCAGTAAAGTGAGCGGAGCTAAAAAGAGCGCTCACTCAAAAGAGCTGTTTGTACTTTACATGATGAATGTAAGTGAGAAAAAAAATTTAACATTGGGCAGAAAATGACGCGTAAAGATGTGTAAAAGATCTATAAGAAATTTTTAAGGTTTACGGTTTTTTAAGTTTACATTTATAGACAAAGTTTTAGAGCAACTTTGGTGGGCAAAATGTCAAATTCCTGAAGAAGATTACACAAAAATCTTTATATATGAAGCTCATTCATTTGGATAAAAAACTAAAGGCGGAAGCCTTTCTAGCTATAGATTTAGATGAAATCAAGGAAAGGAAGATACTGAATTCCAGAATTTGCTAACAAACACAAACTGTAAAAATGTCGTGGACCCCTGCTGTTAAATTGCGAAAAACAAACAAAACTGTCAAATCTATATAAGAAAAAACATGACGATATTTTACGAAAATAAAAGAAAGTTTTGAATTCTAAAAAAAACTAGAACTGTCACAAAAAGGTTAGAAAATTCTATTAAAGAATCTATTGCTGTTCTCCAAAATATTAGCATGGAAAGCAGAATATTTTGTAAGTTTTGGTTACTCCTCGACTAAGGGAGTATTCTGAACACGTAAAGAATTTAGCTCAAAATATATATTACATGTCTAAATCCATAGACAATTTTCTAAGAAACAAGTTAAATTTTAATATGCGTGTGAAACTCGCACCCTAAATTTTTAGCAGAACTGTTGCAGCTGCTATTAAAAGAATATGCAAAACTACACAATTTAAGAGCTTTTCCGCAGAAATAGCCCTTTCAACAGCTCAGTTTGTGGAAGAAGCTTATAAGATTGTCTTATGGCGATAACTACTACAGATTTGCAGATCAACTTAAGAATGAACCTTAAAAATGTATACAAAACTTTATGTAATATTTGGATGACGTGGAATTCGTAGACCAGAAGAAGCGTATTTTCTTTTAAATTGTATAAAACTCACTCTTAATTCAGTTCATTTACTGGTTAATGACATTTAAAAAGAAGGGGGTATTTATATTGTGTCATGACGAAATCTCTTAATAAGGCCAATGGAGGCAACAATAGCCACCCTTCTGTAGCCGAGTTGAACTATATTTTGGCAAAAGTTATGGTTGCTAAAATTATTCAATCAATTTTTTCCAGTAACTGTGAAGTTGAACAAGACGAGATTGACCAAATTGATACTTATGATATATGTTTACCAAAAAGTAATGAAATATTGATGTGTATTTTGACGATGATGCATATGCAGATAACTTTTTAGAACATATTTTGAATAATTTTGGGAACATAAATTCGATACTTCGTTGGGTATGTTACATTTAAAAGCATTCCAAAATTGCATGAGCTTAGGAAGATGGATGAAGTTTTTCCTTAAGAACTATCCGTCTCTGACAGATTTTTGAAAATCAGCTGCTCCATCAGACAAACTAATGGATGCACGTAAGAAACATATATTAATATTACACAATATCTTTAAAACTGAACCGGGACGAAATAGTATCAAATCATTTATTTAGTGATGATTGTTCCAACTATAAACAGCAATTATTAGACTTTTTATTTTTGGTCCTCCTTCGAAAGCACTGCTCTTGGGCTATAGAAAAAGGTAGTTCTAGGCAAAGAAAAGTGCATATTTTTTCATATAAATAACAATCTAAAAAAAGCAATAAGAAAAGAAAAGCAAATAAATAAATAAATGGAAAATAATAAAATAAACCATATATTACTACTAAATAATAAATTTTTTTTATATAAACATTTTTAAAAAGGTTTTCATTGTCTTACTAATATCTCCAACTCTCTGGATTTTACTAATATAAATGTATCCTCTACTATATTATATTTTAAAGAAAATCTAAATGTTTTAGCTTTAGTGCACACTAACATAATATAATTTATAGAAAGGCTTATATCATATGACCATTTTATATGAATAAAATAAACTAATTACAATGAATTTGTCCCTTAAAACTTATTTCTAATACAAAATCAATTCCTCTGTTTTTAACTTATCATGAATTAATTTATATTTCAGTTCAATTCATATTTAAGACAGAATGAGTTCATTTAAAATACAACAACTCAATTCCTAAACGATTCACAGATCCATTAAAAAGAATCATTCTATAACAGCTCCGCCGCACAGAGGACCAATTAGCGAGAAGGCGGTAAGAAATCTATAACTTTTGATCGGATTAAGTTTTGAATTTTGATGTTTACTAGGTGGGACTATAGACTTTAAATTAAGCTATTAACCTTTAAAACTGATTAATTAGAAAAATATTTATGGTGGATTTAAAAAGCATTTTAAATTTTAGCTGTTTTTGCTACAAAAGTGAAGTATTGAAACTTGTTATAAAAGTTTGTTTTATACCCCACCTGATATTTTGAGTCACGCTTACAACTTATATTTCATAAAAATTTAAAATGTTGTCCGAGAGTGGCAAACTTTGGCCCCTGCGAAATTTTTCTTACGAAAGGTCAAAGGATCGTTTTTTGAACAAATTTGAGCTAAAATTTAGTTAATTAACTAGTAACAAGTATTGATTAAATTTACTTCAAATAAAAAGATTTTAATGAAGAAGACGTAGATTTCCATTTAAGCTCATAATGGATATTACCGTAAACTTTATTAATTGTCAAATGTATGTACTTGAAATCATAACACGATATATAGAACGATTTTTTAAAATTATTATTACACAAAAAATTTTAGAAAATAATTCTTCTAAATAGCCTTGATTTACATCTTCTAGAAGTAGTTTAGCTACTATTTATGGAGTAAGTTTTCCATTTTTGTGTAATATTGGACCTATAGGGATCTGATGTGCATAACACATTCATGGCTATATTCGTACATCTTTCTCTTGTTATAAGAGCATGCGTTATGATTTGATTTCAATCTCTTTCCAAAACTTATAATTTTTTTTGTATAGTTCAATTTCTTCTGTACTGCATATATATTTAAAATTTAATTGCTTAGCTTATGTAATTCAATATCGTGTAAATCATTTTGTTAAAAAATATATCGGCGAGATCTCTGCAAGTGGACTTAGCCATGGTTGAAAATTTTATTCAAATAAACAACGAAAAACTCCAGGTAGACAGGTCACATCACAATCAAGAAACGAACACGTACACAGGCGCACATATAAAGAAAGGAATCGAAGACCACAGCACAAACAGTAGATGTGTATCCATGCACCCTTGAAGTATCGTTTTACCAGGAATTTCGCTTTTAATATGAACACATTCATTATGCCTAAGCAATTTAAAAAAACAAAAAAAAAACTATTTAACCCCTTTATAATAAGAGTAAATTAAATTGAAAACCAAAATACTTTTTCATATTTAAGAGTTTGGACTATAAGATAGTACTAGTCGCTTTACGAAATTTAGAAGTTATGCTCTATTATGTGGGAGGATTTAGGAAAATTTGACCCTTTAAAAAATTTTTTTTTGCTACTAGTATAGCTAATAAGTTGGACAATAACAAAAAATTTATTTTGTTTAGAAAACTTTTCAAACAAAAACGTTATAGTTTAAATTTCATTGTTCCCGAGGTATATAATTGTCTACTTTCGAATGAACTTTTACATTTTACTATTTCGCCTTCTCGCGAAATGGTCCACTGTGCGCCGTCTATACAGAATTTTGGCGCGAATCACCTGCGCCAATAAAATAATATTTGTTAATACTTATATTACATATATATATATATATATATATATATATATATATTTAACTAAAAATTTTGTTCTTCCTAGGTTATAAAATAGTCTTAGTTAGCAAAAAAATAAAACTACGTCAGTTGCCTTTTTTGTTACTTATATGAATAAAGAAATAATTAATTTCCCACCCTCGGAAACGAAATTTTAAATTTAAAAACTTTCTTACTTATGCAAATGATGTATAAATCGGGTTTATTTAAGTAAAGCTACAAATTTTGGTCACTTTAATGTAATACAAAATATTGCAGTTATTCAACTCTAGAATCCAAATTTTGATATATTTTTTTTAATTTTTTATACCAATTTCGTTTCGCCTACATTAAAACATAGTAAAAAACGACTTTAGTTCCTTTTTGTACAAAAAATTAAATTTCCTATCTCTGGAAGCGAAATTTAAATTTTTATCAACGCTATTCTTAATGAGGCATGAAATAGTTTTAATTATGAAAAACCTAAAATTTTTAAACATTTTGGTCACTTTCATGTACTAAAAATATATTGTATGTACAAAAAAACTTTTTTTTGCTTTTATTATCCAATGACACTCTTTATGACGGATAAAGTAGTTTCATTTAAGAAATATTTAAAATTTTTAACAATTTTGATCACCTTCATATACAATAAAATATTGCACTTGTCCAACCATGGATTCGACATTTTGATTTTTCATTTTAGATACCAAACTCGTTGTTCCTAAATTATAAAATAGTTTCAGATAGCAAAAAAAAAAGTTAGTTGAACCTAATACATATTTATTAAATACTTATGTAGACAGTACTCTAGATTTATTCTTTAAAATTTTAGATATAAGATTTGTATACTTATTGTTAATAAGACTTTAATTGAGTTTTAAGGTGATTCGAATTCAATTAATTGAAGCAAGCGGCCGTGTTTTTGTCTAATAAAAAAATTTTAATAAAATAATTTTAATACTTATACAAATAATTTCCAATATTTCATATAAGAATTGTAATTTCTATTACATAACCAATTGCCATTAATCAGTCTATTTTGGACAATGATTTACCTCCTGATAAATAGATCAAGAAGAAGTCAAACAAGAAATCAAATGCAAATATCGTTGATTCTAGCAACAGAACCAGGAGTTCGAATATAATCTTCTATAATACAAAAGATAACGTATTTCTTGATAATCTTGAAGCATTGCCTCTGAACCATGAAGTTTTTAAAGAAAATAATATAATTGGTAGCAATTCTACAATTCTGAGTTCGTCAAGGTCAGTTCCATTAGAAGAACAAGACTAAGAAATGCCAAAAACTAATATGCAACCAGAGAAATCAACGAAGTATTCGGAAAACCAGATAATACATGACAATTTTTTCATACTAGAAAGTGAGGAAGAATTCCAAGCAGTCAACAACGAAAAAAGAAAATGGACTAAGAGTAATAAGGTAGATCTATCAGATTTAAATCTTAAAAATTTACAGGAAACACTAAGAAGCAAACCCAATCAACATTCCCAAAATAGATTTCAAATTTTAGGAGAGTTAAATATTCAAAAAAAAGAAACATTCGATTTTAAATTGATAAATTTAGTTCAAATGATTCTAAAAGTGAGGTATCGAAAAAAAATCTTCATATTGTCTGCCTATATTCTTAAATTATGTGAATATCAAAAATCTCGTTAAACAATTAAACTCAAAAAATTGATTTTAAAGTAATTAGCAAGAATCATACTAAAGCTAAATTATTTTTAAAAGATTACCAAATACACGAAGAAATGATGCAACTTTTAAGAGGAAAAAATATCGATTCTTTTCCTTTTACACCAATAGAAAAAAAATGCAAAAATATAATTATTCGAGAATTGCGTTATAAAACTAGTTTAATATCCATTAAAAATGAATTAGATTCAATTATTCCAGATACGATCGACTCTGTTTCAAAATTCACAACTGCATTCTCAAAAAAGAATGAAGTGGATACAGGTTTATTTCTTGTTAAATTAAAAGTCGGAAGAAATATTAATGAATTGACCAACATAAGATATATTTTAAATCAAAGAATTTTTAGGAATCTCCAAAAAAGAATTCTAAAGAAGTTCATTGCTGGCGTTGTCAAAAATGGGGCCACATGTCAAACAATTGCAATAGACCATACAAATATGTCAAATGTGAAGTAAATCATGGACCATGAGAATGTAAATTTGCTTCGTCAGAAGATAACTTACCATTTTGCAATAACTGTTCACAACGTGGTCATCCCTCGAGTTATAGAGGGTGCCCTGCTTACTTGAATTACGTTTAAATGAAATCAAAAGTTAGAGAAGAAGCTATTAAAAAAGGATTAAAGTTTAAAAAAATGTTTTTGATTCTTTACAAAATAACAGTTTCATAAAAGAAGGTAAATAATTTGCTAGTCATTTTCATAATAATTATTTCAAACCAGTTCAACAAAAGACCTCGAATTCTCCAATTACTGAAGAATTTTTAAAAATTGCTAAAATTGTTTGTCCTACAGAAACATTATCTATAGAAGATAAAATTTCTAATTTTCTTAAAGATTACAGAAAATTTACAAGGGAGGAGGCAAAGCAGCATTGTCTTTGTCTATTAACTGAATTAAGAAATTAATATGTCCTAGAATTGCTTCGAATTTTCAACTTTTAATGTAGGATCGATCGTTTCACTAAACCGGAGAATAGAGCTAATAAATATAATAAACGCGAATAGAATTGACATTGCGTTTATTCAGGAAACACATCTTAACATACAACATAGAGTTTTACATAAGGATTACAATTTCATTCGAGATTTTAGTCCACAAGGTGTTGATTTAAGAAATTCTTATAAGTATTACATTGTGCAAACCTCTGCAATAGTTATTCCACATATTTTAGCCTCAATTGATATAAGAATTAATAATATTTTAAAAAAGCGTTGATTGGATCGGTTTATTTACCTTGCAACTGTAATGCCCAAACATTAAATAACGGATTAAATAGATTGTGTTTTTATTCCCAGAATTATGATGGGACATTTATCGGAGGTGATTTCAATTCAAAACATAATAGTTGGGGTGACTTGACGTTTAATTCCAATGGTAATATTCTCTTTAACTTTTTAGAAACAATCCAATAGATTTTGTTTCTTATAATCCCAAATCTTATAAGTATTAGAAATTCTAAATTTAGAATATATAGTTTACCATCTTTTTCAGATCACTATCCTCTAAAAATCCATATTTATCTCGAAAATTTTGAAATTTTATTGGTCCCCTCATCAAACTTTAATTCTTTCAAAAATACCAATTAGAATAATTTTAAAATGATATTAGAAACAATCTATTAAGTTTTTTTCCGTCTTCGACTAAAAATCTTTCTATACCAGAGATTGATGATCATGTAAATTATTTTTCACTAACATTAAGAAACTTTGCTAACATTCATTCTGACGAAGTAAATATGAATCGTAGGAAATGGCTGGTGTCAGAGAACATAAAAAACCTTTTTAAAATTAAATACAATTGGCAAAAAAATTTAAAGAAAATTCACATCGAAGTCTAAACCGTCGAGACCCAGATTATATAATTTTATCTAAACAAATACAACTTTTAAGCACTATGATTAAAAAACAAGTCGAATTAGAACAGTTTGCAATTTTTACTAGGAAAATGGAAAATATTAAGCCGGGACCAAAAGCACATAGACAAATATAGAATATTTTAGGTTACAAGAAGAACAGAAGATTAAATTATATTTCTATTGATAATGAAATTATGGAGAATGTTAATCTTGCACTAGGAAAATTAAAAGAACACTTTTCGGAAATTTATAAAGGTTCTATACCCAGTAGTTACACCCCACAAGTTGATGAAATGGTTAACAACATCATTGCACCCCCGACTATAAATATTCATTCAATGTAGATACAAATAATTCGTACTTTTCATCTGAATGGAAGATTTCAAAAATAATTCCCATTCAGAAAAAACCCAACGCTTTCAAACATTGGAAAACTTTTCGAAAAAACTATTTAAAAAAAATTAGACATGGCAATAAACGGAGAATACATACATAATCTTCAATTTGGATTTAAGAGAAATCATTCAACCATTGATGCACTGTTCAAGTTTTAGAGCGACATTGTTTACAATCTTAGAAGAAGTTTTTGTACAGTTGTAGTATCCTTAGATGTAGGTTTTATATAAAATGACACGAATTGGAATTGATTCTTACATGATTAAGCTGCTCAAAAGTTTTTTTCAGATAGGAAGTTTTGCATAAGCTTTAAAGACGGATTATCAGATTTTGGAAACTTAAATTGTGGAACTCCTCAAGGTTCAATCTTAGCTCCTCATTTATATAATATATTTATGTTTGATCTTCCTCATATGAGAGATAATTCCTTAGGTTTACTTTATGCCGATGACTCACTTCTTTGCTCACCCAGTGAATCACCCTTAACAGCTCTATCGCAAGTTTCTAGCCATTTATTGGAAGTCAAAGAATTTTATGATAAATGGGGTATAAAAATTAATGCTTCCAAATGTGAAGCGATCTGCATTAGAAATGCTTCCGGAAAATGCTTCCGGAAATGTTGTTCCAGAAAGCAAATATCTTAGATTATTTGTTAATAATATTGCAATTGCGTTTAGTGATAAAATTAAGTATTTAGGTATCACTTTCAATAAACTTTTAAAAATATTGAACATGGAAGAATTGTATTAAATAAGGCTTATAAGATTATAGGCTATTTTTCAAAAATTTTGTATAACAAAAATTTGCCTTGTAAAACTAAACTATTACTGTACAAGACTAGCTTAATGCCAGTATTTCTCTATGCGTTTCCTATTTGGGTTAATGTTTCACCTTCTTTTATAAAACAATTGGAAATTTTTTAAAGAAAGATATTAAGATGTTTTATTGGAAGAAATTTCCAATCATCTTGTACACGATATTCAAACCTCTATATCTACAATAAATCAAGGGTTACTCCCATTGGTCTTTACATTTGTGATATTTTAAAGATATTTATAGCAAGACTTTCTAGTCGCGATAATGATATAATGAGAAATGCGTTTAACGAACAAATAAATTTTAGTTGGTCAAATACAAAGTTGGTTTCATTAATGAAAATCCTCTAAATTTTAATCTAAATATTGGTTTGCGTCAACCCTTTTATCTTAAAAGTACTTCAGGCACTCATATGGGCTAGTGTATATATTTTGAATGGCTTTGTGTTGTCATTATTTTTATTTTTGTAATTATAATTATTATTTTTTTAGAATTATTTTTAAGTCTAGTTTCTTAACATTAATTTTAAGTATATTATAGAGAAATACTCTCTTAAATCATGTTCGCTCCGGGAGCAAGAGCTTATATACATATTTGGTTTTACAATTTGTAATCTATTATCTTTACTAAATTAAGTTTGTTACTGTATTAATATTTCGTAATTAGGATAATACATTATAGTCCTAAGTTGTCCTATTTTATTGAAATGTAATTTAATTCATATGGTTTGTTAAAAGGCTCAAATAAACAATTCAAATTGTTAATAAGTACACTAATAAAGGAATGTATTGATTAAAAAAAATAGTTTTTATAAAGAGTTTTTGAGATGTACACGGAAACATTGTTACCTTACTGATATAACAAGACGAAACTTTTGTTTTTAACGAAAAATAATTAAAGATTTGAGGTTACAAAACTTTGTTACAGATTAACCTAAAGACCAACAACTGAAAGTGATTAGTATAGACCATATATAATTTCTAACGGATTAAAAAAAGATGAATATATATATATATATATATATATATATATATTCGAGGTCTGCTCAAAAAATTACCGTTATTTTCAAAAAGTATTTATTTATTCATCAATAACTATCTTGTCCCTGTTTGCTATCTTGCTCCTGTTTCGATTTTTCTGTTATCTCCTCCTTCGTAGCAAAACGCTTTCCTTTCATCGGTCTCTGCAGTTTTGAGAAGAGGAAAAATTCAGCGGGGGCCAAGTCCGATGAATACGGTAGTTGAGGCATGATAAGGGTTTTGTTTTTGGCCAAAAAGTCACGAACAAGCATCGATGTGTGAGCTGGTGCGTTATCATGGTGCAAAGTCCACGATTGTTTTTTTCACAATTCTGTGCGTTGTTGACGACTTGCTTCGCGCAAAAGCCGCATAACTTCAAGGTAGTATTCCTTATTTACCGTACGACCTTGTGGCAAGAATTCATGATGATACGCCATTGCAGTCGAAGAAACCAGTGAGTAAAACCTTCACATTTGACCGAACTTGACATGCTTTTTTCCGTCTTGCCTCTTCTGGACGCTTCCATTGGGATGATTGGGATTTGGTTTTAATGTCATAGCCATACGAGTACATTCATGATTCGTCACCAGTTATAACCTTTTTGAGGAAATCTGGATCGTCGTTGACGATTTTCAACAGCTCATGAGCAATGTCTATGCTCTGTAATTTGTTTTTGCTCAAAATTTAGCAAATTTGGAACAATCTTCGCTGCCGCACATTTCGTGCCAAAGACATCCGTAAAAATTGCTTGCTATATATAGTGTGTGAGCAATGAAAATGAATATATTGTCGTTCCTTAAAATCCTTATAAAAACTCTATTTTTCATCGGTTTTTTTTTTCAAAGTACTCTTAAAATGTTAACAACTAAATAACCTATTTGGTAAAACATAAAACATTCCAAATTTTTACTATAACGTAGAAAAAAAATGAAATAAAAATGAAAAATTTTGAAACAAACGTAAAAATTAGGCAAATTTTGAACTATGAGGTGTCATAACCCAGCCATTTCTTGTCTCATAGGAATTATTTTTAGCATATTGACAGAAAAGACATTCAATTACCTTTTCAACGATATGCGATATATCTCGATATTCAGTTCGGTACAGCTCTACAAACCAATAGAGATGTGCCGAACTTCATCAAACGCTCTCAAACGCTCGTTTGTGACAACAACCTCTAATCAAACCCATTTAAATTACATGGGTTTGATTAGAGATTGTTGTCAAAAACGAGCGTTTGATGAAGTTCGGCACAGCTCTACAAACCAATCAAACACAAAAAAAGAGTAAAAATAATATTAGAGTTAAAAAACAACTCGTCAATAGACTATTCTATTCATAACTGGTTGTTTTTCACAAAACGAAATGTTTTGTGAATCAACACTAAAAATTTTTTAACAAAAAAATATCTTATACATATATTTATATACATATATTTATGTTTATATACATACACACATTATAATTTTAATATATTTTTCACTCAAAATAATTTTTATTATAAACAATAATTATTCTTACTTATAAATTTCTTTCCAACTAAAGAACGAATGACAATTGTCAATTCTATGTTTCGAGTTTTTTTAGAATCACTTGTGTTTTCTTCTTAAAACATACAAAAAAAGTAATCAAACATTGTTTCGTTTCTATTCTATTTGTTTTCGAATGGTCTCGTTACATCAAACCTGTTTGATTCTATTCATTCTATTTCGTTTGTTTTAAATGTTTGTTTTGAATTATTCGAGAAGTTTCATAAAACATCAAACCATTTGAAGTCTACTTCCATTCTTTGCAACAGTATGGTATCTAGGTACTTATAGTTTTTACATCACCTCAAATCGCTTCGGCATCCTGTGTCCCTGAAGTACTAGGTGTTTTGCTACTTAATTCACTTTCTTTATACGTAATATTTGATTACTGCTGATCCTAAGCTTAACAAAAATGGTCATAAACATATTTAATATCTTTGAGTACTTGCAATTACTTACCATTTCTAAAATTTTCGAAAATGTTTTGGTTTTTAGCTTCTTTAAGAAAACTCGATTTCTAAATATAAACAAAACAGCTGATTGGATAAATATTGAAAGCAAAAATTTCACTATCAAGAATTTTCAACAATCTTTAAGTCTCTCAATCTCTTGCTCTCTTTTGTGGCTCTCGCGTTGAAAGTTTTTCGAGTTAAAACACTTTTCTATCAGCAATTGTTAACAATTCTTAACAATTCTTAACAATTTTCAGTCAATGAACAGAAGTATAATAAAATTCGTGTGGCAAGCATCGCGCCGTAAGGCAATGCAATGACAAGCAACTATCCAAACTAATATGAAATGGTGTGAAATAATAATGATCTAAATATTCGAACGTATCCATGTTTCTTTTTTTTATATATAATACAGATTTTTTTTAAGCTTTAGGTCTTTATATTATATTATATTTTTTAGTCTTCAGATGTCCATCTTTGTGTAAACATGAATATGAAAACAGAAGGGGATTGCTTGCGGCAACAAACAGTAGATATAATAAAAGAAACTCATAAAAGTTTTTGCAATAATTTTTAATAAGTAGTAAAAGTAAACATTTTTGTTACAGAAAATTTCAGCAATATTTTACTAAAGTTACTTAAATAAATTTTAATGGTCGCATGAATAAGCAAAAACTTTTATTGGTTTTTGAATAGTCTTTTTAATTATGTGTGAGAAAATAATCTTATATAAATGTATCTTTAAAAATTCACTTTTCATGTTTTGTGCAAATTGCACTACATTCTTTTTTTGTTTGTTTATTTATCTTAAAAAACAATTACATATAAACTATATAAACATTAGTTAACAATATAAATAGTTTTTACATATGTATAAATGTATTTTTAATATGGTCATAGTTGATTTCTACAACATTTGATTTAGGCTTTATTTATATACATGAAAATATATTTATAATGAAAATAGAAATTCCTCCTAAGATTATCGCCAATTCCTCATCACTTATTCCAGTCATATATCGGCTCAGTTTGTTTTAAAACGCATGTGTACAGCGAACGAAAAAAAACCCAATTGATCAAAGAAATACTCACCCTTATTCTGCGTTTCGATTCGGATCGTAAATTTCTCCGTTTGGCAACTTTGGTTTTCTGCGTTCCATTTTCCGTTTCCCGCGTTACGATCGTAGCTACGTTTTTCTAAGTTGTGTATGTACTATCGGAGATTTTTTCGATTTTTGTTTTAGTGGTTATAAAAGTGTATAATTATAAAATGTGAGTATAAAATGCTATAAATTTGTTTTCTAATAAATTTTATTTGGTTATATTCATTTTTGTTTTGTTACTTTAAAGCTATATTTAATATATTGCAGGTTAACAAACACAGCACCTGAGCTGTATGAAAAGCTGCCGAGTATAATGGCAACTAAGGATGGTATTGCGTCTGGATATCATAAGCATCCTTAGGAAGAAGTACAGGCATTCTGGGAAGAAGTTGCAAACGCATTTAACGCAATAGGGCCACCAATAAAAACTGACGTTGCATGGAAGAAATTATGACATTTTAATAATTTCTTGCATATGTATGCATATTTAAAATATTCTGAAGCAGGTTGTTCTCCTCTTACAACAACATCGCCGCCGCTATAGACTCCATTTCTTCTCTAAATTTTTGTTTTGTAATGATGTTTAGCAAATGAAAATTTAACTCCGGCGCTTCAGGATTCCTCACACTGGAATAGTTTGGCCACAAATAGCGTTTGCCGATAATCTGGCTATTTTTTCCTTTCTGCACTTAACTGATGGGTTTATTTGATTATTGTTGCCACTAATTAGTTTTTATATATGTTTACTCATAAAATTTTACTTTTTATAGTTTTGCAATTACAAATGTTTACAAAATTTTGTATTTTTAATGTTTCTTTTTCATACGTTTCATAACAAACCAGCTGGTTTAAACATACTCCTCTCTTCTTCTTTTTCTTTCGATTAGGTTTTTTTCCAGAATACCAATTTTCGATTCGAACGTAACTGAGAACGAAAACGTAATCGAAACGCAGAATAGGGATGCCTAACACACTCAAAGCTGTGTATGCGTATACAATTTTATGCCAGATGAGTTCATCTCGTGTGCTTTGAATAGAACAAAAGTAGTGCGGAATAAATATTCATCTCGTCTGTACAGGCACTATGAATATTAACACACATTAATATAAAATATATGTATGATATATGTTTGCAGATAACACATAGTTTTTGATATTTAAACCTAACCAGTAATTAATATAATATATTTAAGCAAATAACACATAGTTTTGATATATTGACATAACAAAAAAGAAAAAACACACCGTGTGCCACTGAATTCTAAACATTTCAAATGTAACATATACAAAATGTTAACAACTTTATATGTTAACATATATTCTGTTATTTAATATTAGCATTATGTAAATTGAAAATTAAAGTAATTAACATAGATGTAGTATGTTTGAAATATTTTTACAAACGGAAATAGAGTAGAGGCAATGAAAAACAAACAATACATATATGTATTACAAAATTAAAAAAAAAATTAAATACGAAAAACTATATATATATATATATATATATATATATATATACATATATATATATATATATATATATATATATATATGTATATATATATATATATATATATATATATATATATATGTATATATATATATATATATATATATATATATATATTGTAGATTGTTGAGACAATTTAATCATAATAAACATAATAGTAATAGTAACAATTATATCAATAATAGCAATAATAATAATAGTAGTAATAATAATAATAGAAATAATAGTAATGAGCCAAAAATTTATTAGTCAATAATATATATACCAAAAATGTCAGAAAGATTAGTGAAATCAGATATGTATGACGGAACAAAGTACAAGATGGCATATAAAATGTATAGCCTTTTAGGAAATGTTTTTACAAATACAACAAATAAGATTCATAAGTTAGATAAATCTAATGTAATTTACAAAATACCATGTAAAGGAAACAACAATGAGAGTTGCAACAGTGTATATGTCGGTACGACTAAACATAAATTGAAGGCTATAATAGTCGAACAGATCAAAGATATAAAAATATTAATTCAAAAAAGACGGCTTAAGTTCACATTGCTTTGATTCAGATCATTATCCTGATTTTGAAAATATTTAATTTTTTTCATGCTAGAAATATCACAAATAACATTGCTTAGCAGCCAAATCCTCCGTTGAATAAAACTATGTGTACTATATGGATTTGATGCGCTTAACTCTAATTCGTTTTCGGTTTTTTCCATTAGGTCCAGATTTTTTTTTATGGGCGTAGCAATTTGTTGCCCCTAAATTAGTAAGGTACGTAGATATATTTTACCCTAACTCGGGAACGAGTTATCCGATAGTAAAACACAAGAATATGTGTAACAAAATTGTTTTTATTTTAGTCGCACACAGTTTTTCTTTATCTCATCGTTTTTGAATTATTAAGACATTAATCAAGAAAAAAAATTTTTTCGTGCAAAATTCGCAACTTTTTTCAGATTAAAAATGCAATTTAAAAAAACTTACAGCAAATATTCAAAATTTTGCACCTTTGTCTAATAGCTAAAGATCGTAAAAATAAAAAAAGCTACAAACCATAAAAATCGGTTCATAAATTTAGATTTTATTTTCAATTTACCGCAGGTACCCAATATTGTAATGCAACCAACCTTACATACGTATGACGATAGCATTTCATTAGGTGAGCAGGTAATGGAACTAAAGTAAAACGGTGTTTTGCATGGTTCTTGAATTTCAAAATTATAATATAGAATTTTTTATTAACCTGTAATTCTAAATCGAGAGCATTAGGGTAGATTCTAATATTTATTGTAAGTTAGGGTGGAGTGTGTATACGTACCTGGCAAATTTAGATGAAAAAAATTGCCACGCCCATAAAAAAATATCTCGAGCTGATGGAAAACAAGTAAAAGTGCTATATTCGGCTGTGCCGAATCTTATATACCCTTCACCAACGTACGTCGGGCATTACACATATTTTTGAGTACCAATTTTGTGCTTTCTAATTTATAAGCGCAATAAAAACAAGTTCATTTGCATATTTTGGTTACTTTTATAAATAATAAAATATTCAAAATATCCCACGCCTGGAAACGAAATTTAAATTTTTCAAATTTTTTGTACCAATACAAGTCTTCATAATATGTAAACCGGTTTTATTTAAGCAAAACTACAAATTTTTAACTATTTTGGTAACTTTCATGTTATACAAAATATTGGAATCAAAATATAGATTTTTTAAGTATGTACTTGATATTAATTTTGTCTTTTGCTGAATTAAAAAATAGTTTTAATTAATAAAAAAACTGCGTTAGTTGCCCTTTAAAATTTATAAAATTTAAATTTCCCACCCCTGGGAGCGAAACATTTTTTCATCAATGCAAATCTTCATAATCTATAAAACGGTTTTGTTTAAGAAAAACTTGAAATTTTTAAACATTTTAGTTATTATATGTACCACGAAATACCGAATATACAAAAACAAAAATTCAATTTCCGATTCCTGGAAGCGAAAATTTAATTTTTTTTAAATTATTTTTTACCAATGGAAGCCTTCATGATGTATAAAGCGGTTTTATTTAAGAAAAAAATACAAATTTGTAACCACTTTCGTTACTTTCATGTACTACAAAATATTGCAGTATCGAACCCTGGAATCGAAATTATGATTTTTTTAAACTTTCGATACCAATTTTGTTTTTCCAGAATAGAAAATAATTTTAACCAGGAAAAAGCGAAGTTAGTTCATTTTTGGTTATGTTAATGTATGAAAAGTTTAAATTTCCTAAGCCCGGAAGAGAATTTTTAACCTTAAAATTTTTTTTCCATCTAAGCAAATCTTC
The DNA here is from genome assembly GCA_963675445.1 of Linnaemya vulpina. Classification (NCBI taxonomy): domain Eukaryota; kingdom Metazoa; phylum Arthropoda; class Insecta; order Diptera; family Tachinidae; genus Linnaemya; species Linnaemya vulpina. The sequence goes on along the minus strand of OY776277.1, from coordinate 65,377,590 downwards.
CTGATGTATAAAACGGTTTTATTTAAGGAAAACTTAAAATGTTTAAACATTGTAATTATTGTATGTACCACGAATTACCGAATTTTGCCAAAAAAAAAAAAAATTCAATTTCCGATCCCTGGAAGCGAAAATTTAATTTTTTTAAAATTACCTTTTACCAATGGAAGTCTTCATGATGTATAAAGCGGTTTTATTTAAGAAAAACTACAAATTTGTAACCACTTTCGTTACTTTCATGTGTTACGAAAAATTGGAGTTATATAATCAAAATATAATTTTGATTTTCCGAAATAAAAAATAATTTTTACCAGGAAAAAACGACGTCAGTTGATTTTTGGTTAGCTTATTGTATAAAAAAAACTTTAATTTCCTAACCCTAGATGGGAACTTTAAATTTTTTATTGTGGTTTTTTTTGAGTGGTTTTTGCTTGGCACAATTTTTTATCCAGCTTCAACCCCGCACTAGCAGAACAAAATGGGAACTTAAAATTTTTTTTTCATCTATGCAAATCTTCATTACACCAAAGACAGTTTTATTTAAGAAAAACTTAAAATTCTTAAACAGTTTAGTTATTATATATACCACAAAATACCGAATGTGCCAAAAAAAAATTTAATTTCCCATCCCTGAATTTTTTTTTTAGTTTTAAATGGACAATTTAGGAGTCCCGAAGCATGAAATAGGTTCAATTTTCAAATAAACAAAATAATAATCGGTTTTTGGTGTTACTTTTGCGTCGAGAAATAGGTGTAAGCTTCCCAGCTCTGGAACCGTCCTTCCAATCGATGAGTCCAAGAATGAAGTCTCTAGCTCTTCTGGGGGCTTGGAAAAACCGATTTCACGTACAGACAGACGCACAGACGGACATCGCTCAATCGTCATCGCTATTCATAAGGATCCAGAATATATACACTTTATGGGGTCGAATATTGATATCGAAGAAATTACACACGGAATGACAATCGTAAATATACCATTTCACATTTTTGTGAAGGCTATAAAAACCAAAAACGGATTCGAGTTTCGCGCATCAAAATCAATATAGTGCACATAGTTTTATTTAAAGGAGCGACAAAAAATTATTTTTTGCAGAGCAGTGTAATTATTCATTAACAATATTATGAACACAGGCAAAACATTCGCCAATAAATTAAAAGGGTTTGAGGAACCATCGTACAGTGGCACATATGAAGAGATGGCGGCCAAAACTCTTAAAAAAAATTTTTTTTGTGCCACCGATTTAATTTTATTTTTCATATAAAAGTAAACCCATAGAAACCTCGAAATCCAGAAATGTAAGTTTTTATTTCGCGTTTTTTTAAGAGAAGCTGAAATTCAAAATATTTTAGAAAATTTGTGAACTTCATGTGGGTATAACTTTTTTGGTTTTATATAATTTTGGAAAATTTTTTTTTTCCTCAAACAATATCATTCCTTAACTTATAAAATCGGTTAAAAAAATCGTGCCCGACTTTGCTCGAGTTCCAGATTTGGACATTGCAATAAAGGTCCAAAATATACCCAAATCTCTATGTTCCGTGGAACGCAACTTTTTTTCTGCGAAAAACTTCGTAAAATGACTTATAACGTGACTTAAGCTGTTATTATATGCTATTTTTTTAAATTTATATATGCGTCTCTAGGAACTACAATGATTTTACTGCTAGTACGTCGGATATTTTAGGTATACCTACATGTGTATTGTGTGTATGATTTTCTTTTCTTCGAAGAAGTTTTATTAATGAAAAGGGTATAATTAAAGACTGTTATTATAATGCATTTATTTCATTTTTTGCAGCAGAACAGCTGTTTTCGAAAAAAACGTTCACATATACTTAAGTATAAAATTCAAACCATAAAAGTTTGACTTAATGTATAATGGAACAAAAAATTCAGAAAAATGGGACATGAAGAAAATAATCAAATGGTAACACAGGTATCATAACACACAAGTGTTAACATCAGGTTGATACAGTTCTCGGATTGTTTTTCACAATAAAATTTGTGTAAATAGAAAACTGTTATCACATTCAACAAAGCCACCTAAACAGTGGTGATAAACACAATATACACATGAGCACTGAAGATGAAATTGTAGCGACTTTCGAAAACAGCTGTTCTGCTCTGCTGTGTAAGTTGAATAAAACTGATGTTACTTCCTTTGTGCCTAGGAATATTTATCATCATGTCTTTCTGAGATTTTAACTAAGTTAGAACAATTAGCCTATATAAATATTAATATAGCAAAATAAAAATGTTCAATAAAAATAAAATCACATACAATTTAAGCTTTGGCTTGAGCTACCAATGAAAATTGGAAGAAAACGTTCACATATACTTAAGTATAAAATTCAAACCATAAAAGTTTGACTTAATGTATAATGGAACAAAAAATTCAGAAAAATGGGACATGAAGAAAATAATCAAATGGTAACACAGGTATCATAACACACAAGTGTTAACATCAGGTTGATACAGTTCTCGGATTGTTTTTCACAATAAAATTTGTGTAAATAGAAAACTGTTATGACATTCAACTAAGCCACCTAAACACTGGTGATAAACACAATATACACATGAGCACTGAAGATGAAAGTGTAGCGACTTTCGAAAACAGCTGTTCTGCTCTGCTGTGTAAGTTGAATAAAACTTATGTTGACTTCCTTTGTGCCTAGGAATATTTATCATCATGTCTTTCTGAGATTTTAACTAAGTTAGAACAATTAGCCTATATAAATATTAAAATAGCAAAATAAAAATGTCCAATAAAAATAAAATCACATACAATTTAAGCTTTGGCTTGAGCTACCAATGAAAATTGGAAAAAAACGTTCATATATACTTAAGTATAAAATTCAAACCATAAAAGTTTGACTTAATGTATAATGGAACAAAAAATTCAGAAAAATGGGACATGAAGAAAATAATCAAATGGTAACACAGGTATCATAACACACAAGTGTTAACATCAGGTTGATACAGTTCTCGGATTGTTTTTCACAATAAAATTTGTGTAAATAGAAAACTGTTATCACATTCAACTAAGCCACCTAAACAGTGGTGATAAACACAATATACACATGAGCACTGAAGGTGAAAGTGTAGCGACTTTCGAAAACAGCTGTTCTGCTCTGCTGTGTAAGTTGAATAAAACTGATGTTGACTTCCTTTGTGCCTAGGAATATTTATCATCATGTCTTTCTGAGATTTTAACTAAGTTAGAACAATTAGCCTATATAAATATTAATATAGCAAAATAAAAATGTTCAATAAAAATAAAATCACATACAATTTAAACTTTGGCTTGAGCTACCAATGAAAATTGGAAAAAAACGTTCACATATACTTAGTATAAAATTCAAACCATAAAAGTTTGACTTAATGCATAATGGAACAAAAAATTCAGAAAAATGGGACATGAAGGAAATAATCAAATGGTAACACAGGTATCATAACACACAAGTGTTAAGATCAGGTTGATACAGTTCTAGGATTGTTTTTCACAATAAAATTTGTGTAAATAGAAAACTGTTATCACATTCAACTAAGCCACGTAAACAGTGGTGATAAACACAATATACACATGAGCACTGAAGATGAAAGAGTAGCGACTTTCGAAAACAGCTGTTCTGCTCTGCTGTGTAAGTTGAATAAAACTGATGTTGACTTCCTTTGTGCCTAGGAATATTTATCATCATGTCTTTCTGAGATTTTAACTAAGTTAGAACAATTAGCCTATATAAATATTAATATAGCAAAATAAAAATGTACAATAAAAATAAAATCACATACAATTTAAGCTTTGGCTTGAGCTACCAATGAAAATTGGAAAAAAACGTTCACATATACTTAGTATAAAATTCAAACCATAAAACTTTGACTTAATGTATAATGGAACAAAAAATTCAGAAAAATGGGACATGAAGAAAATAATCAAATGGTAACACAGGTATCATAACACACACGTGTTAACATCAGGTTGATACAGTTCTCGGATTGTTTTTCACAATAAAATTTGTGTAAATAGAAAACTGTTATCACAGTCAACTAAGCCACCTAAACAGTGGTGATTAACACAATATACACATGAGCACTGAAGATGAAAGTGTAGCGACTTTCGAAAACAGCTGTTCTGCTCTGCTGTGTAAGTTGAATAAAACTGATGTTACTTCCTTTGTGCCTAGGAATATTTATCATCATGTCTTTCTGAGATTTTAACTAAGTTAGAACAATTAGCCTATATAAATATTAATATAGCAAAATAAAAATGTTCAATAAAAATAAAATCACATACAATTTAAGCTTTGGCTTGAGCTACCAATGAAAATTGGAAAAAAACGTTCACATATACTTAAGTATAAAATTCAAACCATAAAAGTTTGACTTAATGTATAATGGAACAAAAAATTCAGAAAAATGGGACATGAAGAAAATAATGAAATGGTAACACAGGTATCATAACACACAAGTGTTCACATCAGGTTGATACAGCTCTCGGATTGTTTTTCACAATAAAATTTGTGTAAATAGAAAACTGTTACCACATTCAACTAAGCCACCTAAACAGTGGTGATAAACACAATATACACATGAGCACTGAAGATGAAAGTGCAGCGACTTTCGAAAACAGCCGTTCTGCTCTGCTGGTTAAGTTGAATAAAACTGATGTTGACTTCCTTTGTGCCTAGGAATATTTATCATCATGTCTTTCTGAGATTTTAACTAAGTTAGAACAATTAGCCTATATAAATATTAATATAGCAAAATAAAAATGTTCAATAAAAATAAAATCACATACAATTTAAGCTTTGGCTTGAGCTACCAATGAAAATTGGAAGAAAACGTTCACATATACTTAAGTATAAAATTCAAACCATAAAAGTTTGACTTAATGTATAATGGAACAAAAAATTCAGAAAAATGGGACATGAAGAAAATAATCAAATGGTAACACAGGTATCATAACACACAAGTGTTAACATCAGGTTGATACAGTTCTCGGATTGTTTTTCACAATAAAATTTGTGTAAATAGAAAACTGTTATGACATTCAACTAAGCCACCTAAACACTGGTGATAAACACAATATACACATGAGCACTGAAGATGAAAGTGCAGCGACTTTCGAAAACAGCCGTTCTGCTCTGCTGGTTAAGTTGAATAAAACTGATGTTGACTTCCTTTGTGCCTAGGAATATTTATCATCATGTCTTTCTGAGATTTTAACCAAGTTAGAACAATTAGCCTATATAAATATTAATATAGCAAAATAAAAATGTTCAATAAAAATAAAATCACATACAACTTAAGCTTTGGCTTGAGCTACCAATGAAAATTGGAAGAAAACGTTCACATATACTTAAGTATAAAATTCAAACCATAAAAGTTTGACTTAATGTATAATGGAACAAAAAATTCAGAAAAATGGGACATGAAGAAAATAATCAAATGGTAACACAGGTATCATAACACACAAGTGTTAACATCAGGTTGATACAGTTCTCGGATTGTTTTTCACAATAAAATTTGTGTAAATAGAAAACTGTTATGACATTCAACTAAGCCACCTAAACACTGGTGATAAACACAATATACACATGAGCACTGAAGATGAAAGTGTAGCGACTTTCGAAAACAGCTGTTCTGCTCTGCTGTGTAAGTTGAATAAAACTTATGTTGACTTCCTTTGTGCCTAGGAATATTTATCATCATGTCTTTCTGAGATTTTAACTAAGTTAGAACAATTAGCCTATATAAATATTAATATAGCAAAATAAAAATGTCCAATAAAAATAAAATCACATACAATTTAAGCTTTGGCTTGAGCTACCAATGAAAATTGGAAAAAAACGTTCATATATACTTAAGTATAAAATTCAAACCATAAAAGTTTGACTTAATGTATAATGGAACAAAAAATTCAGAAAAATGGGACATGAAGAAAATAATCAAATGGTAACACAGGTATCATAACACACAAGTGTTAACATCAGGTTGATACAGTTCTCGGATTGTTTTTCACAATAAAATTTGTGTAAATAGAAAACTGTTATCACATTCAACTAAGCCACCTAAACAGTGGTGATAAACACAATATACACATGAGCACTGAAGGTGAAAGTGTAGCGACTTTCGAAAACAGCTGTTCTGCTCTGCTGTGTAAGTTGAATAAAACTGATGTTGACTTCCTTTGTGCCTAGGAATATTTATCATCATGTCTTTCTGAGATTTTAACTAAGTTAGAACAATTAGCCTATATAAATATACAATTTAAGCTTTGGCTTGAGCTACCAATGAAAATTGGAAAAAAAACGTTCACATATACTTAAGTATAAAATTCAAACCATAAAAGTTTGACTTAATGTATAATGGAACAAAAAATTCAGAAAAATGGGACATGAAGAAAATAATCAAATGGTAACACAGGTATCATAACACACAAGTGTTAACATCAGGTTGATACAGTTCTCGGATTGTTTTTCACAATAAAATTTGTGTAAATAGAAAACTGTTATCACATTCAACTAAGCCACCTAAACAGTGGTGATAAACACAATATACACATGAGCACTGAAGATGAAAGTGTAGCGACTTTCGAAAACAGCTGTTCTGCTCTGCTGTGTAAGTTGAATAAAACTGATGTTGACTTCCTTTGTGCCTAGGAATATTTATCATCATGTCTTTCTGAGATTTTAACTAAGTTAGAACAATTAGCCTATATAAATATTAATATAGCAAAATAAAAATGTTCAATAAAAATAAAATCACATACAATTTAAGCTTTGGCTTGAGCTACCAATGAAAATTGGAAAAAAACGTTCACATATACTTAAGTATAAAATTCAAACCATAAAAGTTTGACTTAATGTATAATGGAACAAAAAATTCAGAAAAATGGGACATGAAGAAAATAATGAAATGGTAACACAGGTATCATAACACACAAGTGTTCACATCAGGTTGATACAGCTCTCGGATTGTTTTTCACAATAAAATTTGTGTAAATAGAAAACTGTTATCACATTCAACTAAGCCACCTAAACAGTGGTGATAAACACAATATATACATGAGCACTGAAGATGAAAGTGCAGCAACTTTCGAAAACAGCCGTTCTGCTCTGCTGGTTAAGTTGAATAAAACTGATGTTGACTTCCTTTGTGCCTGGGAATATTTATCAACATGTCTTTCTGAGATTTTAACTAAGTTAGAACAATTAGCCTATATAAATATTAATATAGCAAAATAAAAATGTTCAATAAAAATAATATCACATACAATTTAAGCTTTGGCTTGAGCTACCAATGAAAATTGGAAGAAAACGTTCACATATACTTAAGTATAAAATTCAAACCATAAAAGTTTGACTTAATGTATAATGGAACAAAAAATTCAGAAAAATGGGACATGAAGAAAATAATCAAATGGTAACACAGGTATCATAACACACAAGTGTTAACATCAGGTTGATACAGCTCTCGGATTGTTTTTCACAATAAAATTAGTGTAAATAGAAAACTGTTATCACATTCAACTAAGCCACCTAAACAGTGGTGATAAACACAATATACACATGAGCACTGAAGATGAAAGTGTAGCGACTTTCGAAAACAGCCGTTCTGCTCTGCTGTGTAAGTTGAATAAAACTGATGTTGACTTCCTTTGTGCCTAGGAATATTTATCATCATGTCTTTCTGTGATTTTAACCAAGTTAGAACAATTAGCCTATATAAATATTAATATAGCAAAATAAAAATGTTCAATAAAAATAAAATCACATACAATTTAAGCTTTGGCTTGAGCTACCAATGAAAATTGGAAAAAAACGTTCACATATACTTAGTATAAAATTCAAACCATAAAAGTTTGACTTAATGCATAATGGAACAAAAAATTCAGAAAAATGGGACATGAAGAAAATAATCAAATGGTAACACAGGTATCATAACACACAAGTGTTAACATCAGGTTGATACAGTTCTCGGATTGTTTTTCACAATAAAATTTGTGTAAATAGAAAACTGTTATCACATTCAACTAAGCCACCTAAACAGTGGTGATTAACACAATATACACATGAGCACTGAAGATGAAAGTGTAGCGACTTTCGAAAACAGCTGTTCTGCTCTGCTGTGTAAGTTGAATAAAACTGATGTTGACTTCCTTTGTGCCTAGGAATATTTATCATCATGTCTTTCTGAGATTTTAACTAAGTTAGAACAATTAGCCTATATAAATATACAATTTAAGCTTTGGCTTGAGCTACCAATGAAAATTGGAAAAAAAAACGTTCACATATACTTAAGTATAAAATTCAAACCATAAAAGTTTGACTTAATGTATAATGGAACAAAAAATTCAGAAAAATGGGACATGAAGAAAATAATCAAATGGTAACACAGGTATCATAACACACAAGTGTTAACATCAGGTTGATACAGTTCTCGGATTGTTTTTCACAATAAAATTTGTGTAAATAGAAAACTGTTATCACATTCAACTAAGCCACCTAAACAGTGGTGATAAACACAATATACACATGAGCACTGAAGATGAAAGTGTAGCGACTTTCGAAAACAGCTGTTCTGCTCTGCTGTGTAAGTTGAATAAAACTGATGTTACTTCCTTTGTGCCTAGGAATATTTATCATCATGTCTTTCTGAGATTTTAACTAAGTTAGAACAATTAGCCTATATAAATATTAATATAGCAAAATAAAAATGTTCAATAAAAATAAAATCACATACAATTTAAGCTTTGGCTTGAGCTACCAATGAAAATTGGAAAAAAACGTTCACATATACTTAAGTATAAAATTCAAACCATAAAAGTTTGACTTAATGTATAATGGAACAAAAAATTCAGAAAAATGGGACATGAAGAAAATAATGAAATGGTAACACAGGTATCATAACACACAAGTGTTCACATCAGGTTGATACAGCTCTCGGATTGTTTTTCACAATAAAATTTGTGTAAATAGAAAACTGTTATCACATTCAACTAAGCCACCTAAACAGTGGTGATAAACACAATATATACATGAGCACTGAAGATGAAAGTGCAGCGACTTTCGAAAACAGCCGTTCTGCTCTGCTGGTTAAGTTGAATAAAACTGATGTTGACTTCCTTTGTGCCTGGGAATATTTATCATCATGTCTTTCTGAGATTTTAACTAAGTTAGAACAATTAGCCTATATAAATATTAATATAGCAAAATAAAAATGTTCAATAAAAATAATATCACATACAATTTAAGCTTTGGCTTGAGCTACCAATGAAAATTGGAAGAAAACGTTCACATATAATTAAGTATAAAATTCAAACCATAAAAGTTTGACTTAATGTATAATGGAACAAAAAATTCAGAAAAATGGGACATGAAGAAAATAATCAAATGGTAACACAGGTATCATAACACACAAGTGTTAACATCAGGTTGATACAGCTCTCGGCTTGTTTTTCACAATAAAATTAGTGTAAATAGAAAACTGTTATCACATTCAACTAAGCCACCTAAACAGTGGTGATAAACACAATATACACATGAGCACTGAAGATGAAAGTGTAGCGACTTTCGAAAACAGCCGTTCTGCTCTGCTGTGTAAGTTGAATAAAACTGATGTTGACTTCCTTTGTGCCTAGGAATATTTATCATCATGTCTTTCTGAGATTTTAACCAAGTTAGAACAATTAGCCTATATAAATATTAATATAGCAAAATAAAAATGTTCAATAAAAATAAAATCACATACAATTTAAGCTTTGGCTTGAGCTACCAATGAAAATTGGAAAAAAACGTTCACATATACTTAGTATAAAATTCAAACCATAAAAGTTTGACTTAATGCATAATGGAACAAAAAATTCAGAAAAATGGGACATGAAGAAAATAATCAAATGGTAACACAGGTATCATAACACACAAGTGTTAACATCAGGTTGATACAGTTCTCGGATTGTTTTTCACAATAAAATTTGTGTAAATAGAAAACTGTTATCACATTCAACTAAGCCACCTAAACAGTGGTGATTAACACAATATACACATGAGCACTGAAGATGAAAGTGTAGCGACTTTCGAAAACAGCTGTTCTGCTCTGCTGTGTAAGTTGAATAAAACTGATGTTGACTTCCTTTGTGCCTAGGAATATTTATCATCATGTCTTTCTGAGATTTTAACTAAGTTAGAACAATTAGCCTATATAAATATACAATTTAAGCTTTGGCTTGAGCTACCAATGAAAATTGGAAAAAAAAACGTTCACATATACTTAAGTATAAAATTCAAACCATAAAATTTTGACTTAATGTATAATGGAACAAAAAATTCAGAAAAATGGGACATGAAGAAAATAATCAAATGGTAACACAGGTATCATAACACACAAGTGTTAACATCAGGTTGATACAGTTCTCGGATTGTTTTTCACAATAAAATTTGTGTAAATAGAAAACTGTTATCACATTCAACTAAGCCACCTAAACAGTGGTGATAAACACAATATACACATGAGCACTGAAGATGAAAGTGTAGCGACTTTCGAAAACAGCTGTTCTGCTCTGCTGTGTAAGTTGAATAAAACTGATGTTACTTCCTTTGTGCCTAGGAATATTTATCATCATGTCTTTCTGAGATTTTAACTAAGTTAGAACAATTAGCCTATATAAATATTAATATAGCAAAATAAAAATGTTCAATAAAAATAAAATCACATACAATTTAAGCTTTGGCTTGAGCTACCAATGAAAATTGGAAAAAAACGTTCACATATACTTAAGTATAAAATTCAAACCATAAAAGTTTGACTTAATGTATAATGGAACAAAAAATTCAGAAAAATGGGACATGAAGAAAATAATGAAATGGTAACACAGGTATCATAACACACAAGTGTTCACATCAGGTTGATACAGCTCTCGGATTGTTTTTCACAATAAAATTTGTGTAAATAGAAAACTGTTATCACATTCAACTAAGCCACCTAAACAGTGGTGATAAACACAATATATACATGAGCACTGAAGATGAAAGTGCAGCGACTTTCGAAAACAGCCGTTCTGCTCTGCTGGTTAAGTTGAATAAAACTGATGTTGACTTCCTTTGTGCCTGGGAATATTTATCATCATGTCTTTCTGAGATTTTAACTAAGTTAGAACAATTAGCCTATATAAATATTAATATAGCAAAATAAAAATGTTCAATAAAAATAATATCACATACAATTTAAGCTTTGGCTTGAGCTACCAATGAAAATTGGAAGAAAACGTTCACATATAATTAAGTATAAAATTCAAACCATAAAAGTTTGACTTAATGTATAATGGAACAAAAAATTCAGAAAAATGGGACATGAAGAAAATAATCAAATGGTAACACAGGTATCATAACACACAAGTGTTAACATCAGGTTGATACAGCTCTCGGCTTGTTTTTCACAATAAAATTAGTGTAAATAGAAAACTGTTATCACATTCAACTAAGCCACCTAAACAGTGGTGATAAACACAATATACACATGAGCACTGAAGATGAAAGTGTAGCGACTTTCGAAAACAGCCGTTCTGCTCTGCTGTGTAAGTTGAATAAAACTGATGTTGACTTCCTTTGTGCCTAGGAATATTTATCATCATGTCTTTCTGAGATTTTAACCAAGTTAGAACAATTAGCCTATATAAATATTAATATAGCAAAATAAAAATGTTCAATAAAAATAAAATCACATACAATTTAAGCTTTGGCTTGAGCTACCAATGAAAATTGGAAAAAAACGTTCACATATACTTAGTATAAAATTCAAACCATAAAAGTTTGACTTAATGCATAATGGAACAAAAAATTCAGAAAAATGGGACATGAAGAAAATAATCAAATGGTAACACAGGTATCATAACACACAAGTGTTAACATCAGGTTGATACAGTTCTCGGATTGTTTTTCACAATAAAATTTGTGTAAATAGAAAACTGTTATCACATTCAACTAAGCCACCTAAACAGTGGTGATTAACACAATATACACATGAGCACTGAAGATGAAAGTGTAGCGACTTTCGAAAACAGCTGTTCTGCTCTGCTGTGTAAGTTGAATAAAACTGATGTTGACTTCCTTTGTGCCTAGGAATATTTATCATCATGTCTTTCTGAGATTTTAACTAAGTTAGAACAATTAGCCTATATAAATATACAATTTAAGCTTTGGCTTGAGCTACCAATGAAAATTGGAAAAAAAAACGTTCACATATACTTAAGTATAAAATTCAAACCATAAAATTTTGACTTAATGTATAATGGAACAAAAAATTCAGAAAAATGGGACATGAAGAAAATAATCAAATGGTAACACAGGTATCATAACACACAAGTGTTAACATCAGGTTGATACAGTTCTCGGATTGTTTTTCACAATAAAATTTGTGTAAATAGAAAACTGTTATCACATTCAACTAAGCCACCTAAACAGTGGTGATAACTACAATATACACATGAGCACTGAAGATGAAAGTGTAGCGACTTTCGAAAACAGCTGTTCTGCTCTGCTGTGTAAGTTGAATAAAACTGATGTTACTTCCTTTGTGCCTAGGAATATTTATCATCATGTCTTTCTGAGATTTTAACTAAGTTAGAACAATTAGCCTATATATATATTAATATAGCAAAATAAAAATGTTCAATAAAAATAAAATCACATACAATTTAAGCTTTGGCTTGAGCTACCAATGAAAATTGGAAAAAAACGTTCACATATACTTAAGTATAAAATTCAAACCATAAAAGTTTGACTTAATGTATAATGGAACAAAAAATTCAGAAAAATGGGACATGAAGAAAATAATGAAATGGTAACACAGGTATCATAACGCACAAGTGTTCACATCAGGTTGATACAGCTCTCGGATTGTTTTTCACAATAAAATTTGTGTAAATAGAAAACTGTTATCACATTCAACTAAGCCACCTAAACAGTGGTGATAAACACAATATACACATGAGCACTGAAGATGAAAGTGCAGCGACTTTCGAAAACAGCCGTTCTGCTCTGCTGGTTAAGTTGAATAAAACTGATGTTGACTTCCTTTGTGCCTAGGAATATTTATCATCATGTCTTTCTGAGATTTTAACTAAGTTAGAACAATTAGCCTATATAAATATTAATATAGCAAAATAAAAATGTTCAATAAAAATAAAATCACATACAATTTAAGCTTTGGCTTGAGCTACCAATGAAAATTGGAAGAAAACGTTCACATATACTTAAGTATAAAATTCAAACCATAAAAGTTTGACTTAATGTATAATGGAACAAAAAATTCAGAAAAATGGGACATGAAGAAAATAATCAAATGGTAACACAGGTATCATAACACACAAGTGTTAACATCAGGTTGATACAGCTCTCGGATTGTTTTTCACAATAAAATTAGTGTAAATAGAAAACTGTTATCACATTCAACTAAGCCACCTAAACAGTGGTGATAAACACAATATACACATGAGCACTGAAGATGAAAGTGTAGCGACTTTCGAAAACAGCCGTTCTGCTCTGCTGTGTAAGTTGAATAAAACTGATGTTGACTTCCTTTGTGCCTAGGAATATTTATCATCATGTCTTTCTGAGATTTTAACCAAGTTAGAACAATTAGCCTATATAAATATTAATATAGCAAAATAAAAATGTTCAATAAAAATAAAATCACATACAATTTAAGCTTTGGCTTGAGCTACCAATGAAAATTGGAAAAAAACGTTCACATATACTTAGTATAAAATTCAAACCATAAAAGTTTGACTTAATGCATAATGGAACAAAAAATTCAGAAAAATGGGACATGAAGAAAATAATCAAATGGTAACACAGGTATCATAACACACAAGTGTTAACATCAGGTTGATACAGTTCTCGGATTGTTTTTCACAATAAAATTTGTGTAAATAGAAAACTGTTATCACATTCAACTAAGCCACCTAAACAGTGGTGATTAACACAATATACACATGAGCACTGAAGATGAAAGTGTAGCGACTTTCGAAAACAGCTGTTCTGCTCTGCTGTGTAAGTTGAATAAAACTGATGTTGACTTCCTTTGTGCCTAGGAATATTTATCATCATGTCTTTCTGAGATTTTAACTAAGTTAGAACAATTAGCCTATATAAATATACAATTTAAGCTTTGGCTTGAGCTACCAATGAAAATTGGAAAAAAACGTTCACATATACTTAGTATAAAATTCAAACCATAAAAGTTTGACTTAATGCATAATGGAACAAAAAATTCAGAAAAATGGGACATGAAGAAAATAATCAAATGGTAACACAGGTATCATAACACACAAGTGTTAACATCAGGTTGATACAGTTCTCGGATTGTTTTTCACAATAAAATTTGTGTAAATAGAAAACTGTTATCACATTCAACTAAGCCACCTAAACAGTGGTGATTAACACAATATACACATGAGCACTGAAGATGAAAGTGTAGCGACTTTCGAAAACAGCTGTTCTGCTCTGCTGTGTAAGTTGAATAAAACTGATGTTGACTTCCTTTGTGCCTAGGAATATTTATCATCATGTCTTTCTGAGATTTTAACCAAGTTAGAACAATTAGCCTATATAAATATTAATATAGCAAAATAAAAATGTTCAATAAAAATAAAATCACATACAATTTAAGCTTTGGCTTGAGCTACCAATGAAAATTGGAAGAAAACGTTCACATATACTTAAGTATAAAATTCAAACCATAAAAGTTTGACTTAATGTATAATGGAACAAAAAATTCAGAAAAATGGGACATGAAGAAAATAATCAAATGGTAACACAGGTATCATAACACACAAGTGTTAACATCAGGTTGATACAGCTCTCGGATTGTTTTTCACAATAAAATTAGTGTAAATAGAAAACTGTTATGACATTCAACTAAGCCACCTAAACACTGGTGATAAACACAATATACACATGAGCACTGAAGATGAAAGTGTAGCGACTTTCGAAAACAGCTGTTCTGCTCTGCTGTGTAAGTTGAATAAAACTTATGTTGACTTCCTTTGTGCCTAGGAATATTTATCATCATGTCTTTCTGAGATTTTAACTAAGTTAGAACAATTAGCCTATATAAATATTAAAATAGCAAAATAAAAATGTCCAATAAAAATAAAATCACATACAATTTAAGCTTTGGCTTGAGCTACCAATGAAAATTGGAAAAAAACGTTCATATATACTTAAGTATAAAATTCAAACCATAAAAGTTTGACTTAATGTATAATGGAACAAAAAATTCAGAAAAATGGGACATGAAGAAAATAATCAAATGGTAACACAGGTATCATAACACACAAGTGTTCACATCAGGTTGATACAGCTCTCGGATTGTTTTTCACAATAAAATTTGTGTAAATAGAAAACTGTTATCACATTCAACTAAGCCACCTAAACAGTGGTGATAAACACAATATATACATGAGCACTGAAGATGAAAGTGCAGCGACTTTCGAAAACAGCCGTTCTGCTCTGCTGGTTAAGTTGAATAAAACTGATGTTGACTTCCTTTGTGCCTGGGAATATTTATCATCATGTCTTTCTGAGATTTTAACTAAGTTAGAACAATTAGCCTATATAAATATTAATATAGCAAAATAAAAATGTTCAATAAAAATAATATCACATACAATTTAAGCTTTGGCTTGAGCTACCAATGAAAATTGGAAGAAAACGTTCACATATAATTAAGTATAAAATTCAAACCATAAAAGTTTGACTTAATGTATAATGGAACAAAAAATTCAGAAAAATGGGACATGAAGAAAATAATCAAATGGTAACACAGGTATCATAACACACAAGTGTTAACATCAGGTTGATACAGCTCTCGGCTTGTTTTTCACAATAAAATTAGTGTAAATAGAAAACTGTTATCACATTCAACTAAGCCACCTAAACAGTGGTGATAAACACAATATACACATGAGCACTGAAGATGAAAGTGTAGCGACTTTCGAAAACAGCCGTTCTGCTCTGCTGTGTAAGTTGAATAAAACTGATGTTGACTTCCTTTGTGCCTAGGAATATTTATCATCATGTCTTTCTGAGATTTTAACCAAGTTAGAACAATTAGCCTATATAAATATTAATATAGCAAAATAAAAATGTTCAATAAAAATAAAATCACATACAATTTAAGCTTTGGCTTGAGCTACCAATGAAAATTGGAAAAAAACGTTCACATATACTTAGTATAAAATTCAAACCATAAAAGTTTGACTTAATGCATAATGGAACAAAAAATTCAGAAAAATGGGACATGAAGAAAATAATCAAATGGTAACACAGGTATCATAACACACAAGTGTTAACATCAGGTTGATACAGTTCTCGGATTGTTTTTCACAATAAAATTTGTGTAAATAGAAAACTGTTATCACATTCAACTAAGCCACCTAAACAGTGGTGATAAACACAATATATACATGAGCACTGAAGATGAAAGTGCAGCGACTTTCGAAAACAGCCGTTCTGCTCTGCTGGTTAAGTTGAATAAAACTGATGTTGACTTCCTTTGTGCCTGGGAATATTTATCATCATGTCTTTCTGAGATTTTAACTAAGTTAGAACAATTAGCCTATATAAATATTAATATAGCAAAATAAAAATGTTCAATAAAAATAATATCACATACAATTTAAGCTTTGGCTTGAGCTACCAATGAAAATTGGAAGAAAACGTTCACATATACTTAAGTATAAAATTCAAACCATAAAAGTTTGACTTAATGTATAATGGAACAAAAAATTCAGAAAAATGGGACATGAAGAAAATAATCAAATGGTAACACAGGTATCATAACACACAAGTGTTAACATCAGGTTGATACAGCTCTCGGATTGTTTTTCACAATAAAATTAGTGTAAATAGAAAACTGTTATCACATTCAACTAAGCCACCTAAACAGTGGTGATAAACACAATATACACATGAGCACTGAAGATGAAAGTGTAGCGACTTTCGAAAACAGCCGTTCTGCTCTGCTGTGTAAGTTGAATAAAACTGATGTTGACTTCCTTTGTGCCTAGGAATATTTATCATCATGTCTTTCTGTGATTTTAACCAAGTTAGAACAATTAGCCTATATAAATATTAATATAGCAAAATAAAAATGTTCAATAAAAATAAAATCACATACAATTTAAGCTTTGGCTTGAGCTACCAATGAAAATTGGAAAAAAACGTTCACATATACTTAGTATAAAATTCAAACCATAAAAGTTTGACTTAATGCATAATGGAACAAAAAATTCAGAAAAATGGGACATGAAGAAAATAATCAAATGGTAACACAGGTATCATAACACACAAGTGTTAACATCAGGTTGATACAGTTCTCGGATTGTTTTTCACAATAAAATTTGTGTAAATAGAAAACTGTTATCACATTCAACTAAGCCACCTAAACAGTGGTGATTAACACAATATACACATGAGCACTGAAGATGAAATGTAGCGACTTTCGAAAACAGCTGTTCTGCTCTGCTGTGTAAGTTGAATAAAACTGATGTTGACTTCCTTTGTGCCTAGGAATATTTATCATCATGTCTTTCTGAGATTTTAACTAAGTTAGAACAATTAGCCTATATAAATATACAATTTAAGCTTTGGCTTGAGCTACCAATGAAAATTGGAAAAAAAAACGTTCACATATACTTAAGTATAAAATTCAAACCATAAAAGTTTGACTTAATGTATAATGGAACAAAAAATTCAGAAAAATGGGACATGAAGAAAATAATCAAATGGTAACACAGGTATCATAACACACAAGTGTTAACATCAGGTTGATACAGTTCTCGGATTGTTTTTCACAATAAAATTTGTGTAAATAGAAAACTGTTATCACATTCAACTAAGCCACCTAAACAGTGGTGATAAACACAATATACACATGAGCACTGAAGATGAAAGTGTAGCGACTTTCGAAAACAGCTGTTCTGCTCTGCTGTGTAAGTTGAATAAAACTGATGTTACTTCCTTTGTGCCTAGGAATATTTATCATCATGTCTTTCTGAGATTTTAACTAAGTTAGAACAATTAGCCTATATAAATATTAATATAGCAAAATAAAAATGTTCAATAAAAATAAAATCACATACAATTTAAGCTTTGGCTTGAGCTACCAATGAAAATTGGAAAAAAACGTTCACATATACTTAAGTATAAAATTCAAACCATAAAAGTTTGACTTAATGTATAATGGAACAAAAAATTCAGAAAAATGGGACATGAAGAAAATAATGAAATGGTAACACAGGTATCATAACACACAAGTGTTCACATCAGGTTGATACAGCTCTCGGATTGTTTTTCACAATAAAATTTGTGTAAATAGAAAACTGTTATCACATTCAACTAAGCCACCTAAACAGTGGTGATAAACACAATATATACATGAGCACTGAAGATGAAAGTGCAGCGACTTTCGAAAACAGCCGTTCTGCTCTGCTGGTTAAGTTGAATAAAACTGATGTTGACTTCCTTTGTGCCTGGGAATATTTATCATCATGTCTTTCTGAGATTTTAACTAAGTTAGAACAATTAGCCTATATAAATATTAATATAGCAAAATAAAAATGTTCAATAAAAATAATATCACATACAATTTAAGCTTTGGCTTGAGCTACCAATGAAAATTGGAAGAAAACGTTCACATATAATTAAGTATAAAATTCAAACCATAAAAGTTTGACTTAATGTATAATGGAACAAAAAATTCAGAAAAATGGGACATGAAGAAAATAATCAAATGGTAACACAGGTATCATAACACACAAGTGTTAACATCAGGTTGATACAGCTCTCGGATTGTTTTTCACAATAAAATTAGTGTAAATAGAAAACTGTTATCACATTCAACTAAGCCACCTAAACAGTGGTGATAAACACAATATACACATGAGCACTGAAGATGAAAGTGTAGCGACTTTCGAAAACAGCCGTTCTGCTCTGCTGTGTAAGTTGAATAAAACTGATGTTGACTTCCTTTGTGCCTAGGAATATTTATCATCATGTCTTTCTGAGATTTTAACCAAGTTAGAACAATTAGCCTATATAAATATTAATATAGCAAAATAAAAATGTTCAATAAAAATAAAATCACATACAATTTAAGCTTTGGCTTGAGCTACCAATGAAAATTGGAAAAAAACGTTCACATATACTTAGTATAAAATTCAAACCATAAAAGTTTGACTTAATGCATAATGGAACAAAAAATTCAGAAAAATGGGACATGAAGAAAATAATCAAATGGTAACACAGGTATCATAACACACAAGTGTTAACATCAGGTTGATACAGTTCTCGGATTGTTTTTCACAATAAAATTTGTGTAAATAGAAAACTGTTATCACATTCAACTAAGCCACCTAAACAGTGGTGATAAACACAATATATACATGAGCACTGAAGATGAAAGTGCAGCGACTTTCGAAAACAGCCGTTCTGCTCTGCTGGTTAAGTTGAATAAAACTGATGTTGACTTCCTTTGTGCCTGGGAATATTTATCATCATGTCTTTCTGAGATTTTAACTAAGTTAGAACAATTAGCCTATATAAATATTAATATAGCAAAATAAAAATGTTCAATAAAAATAATATCACATACAATTTAAGCTTTGGCTTGAGCTACCAATGAAAATTGGAAGAAAACGTTCACATATACTTAAGTATAAAATTCAAACCATAAAAGTTTGACTTAATGTATAATGGAACAAAAAATTCAGAAAAATGGGACATGAAGAAAATAATCAAATGGTAACACAGGTATCATAACACACAAGTGTTAACATCAGGTTGATACAGCTCTCGGATTGTTTTTCACAATAAAATTAGTGTAAATAGAAAACTGTTATCACATTCAACTAAGCCACCTAAACAGTGGTGATAAACACAATATACACATGAGCACTGAAGATGAAAGTGTAGCGACTTTCGAAAACAGCCGTTCTGCTCTGCTGTGTAAGTTGAATAAAACTGATGTTGACTTCCTTTGTGCCTAGGAATATTTATCATCATGTCTTTCTGTGATTTTAACCAAGTTAGAACAATTAGCCTATATAAATATTAATATAGCAAAATAAAAATGTTCAATAAAAATAAAATCACATACAATTTAAGCTTTGGCTTGAGCTTCCAATGAAAATTGGAAAAAAACGTTCACATATACTTAGTATAAAATTCAAACCATAAAAGTTTGACTTAATGCATAATGGAACAAAAAATTCAGAAAAATGGGACATGAAGAAAATAATCAAATGGTAACACAGGTATCATAACACACAAGTGTTAACATCAGGTTGATACAGTTCTCGGATTGTTTTTCACAATAAAATTTGTGTAAATAGAAAACTGTTATCACATTCAACTAAGCCACCTAAACAGTGGTGATTAACACAATATACACATGAGCACTGAAGATGAAATGTAGCGACTTTCGAAAACAGCTGTTCTGCTCTGCTGTGTAAGTTGAATAAAACTGATGTTGACTTCCTTTGTGCCTAGGAATATTTATCATCATGTCTTTCTGAGATTTTAACTAAGTTAGAACAATTAGCCTATATAAATATACAATTTAAGCTTTGGCTTGAGCTACCAATGAAAATTGGAAAAAAAAACGTTCACATATACTTAAGTATAAAATTCAAACCATAAAAGTTTGACTTAATGTATAATGGAACAAAAAATTCAGAAAAATGGGACATGAAGAAAATAATCAAATGGTAACACAGGTATCATAACACACAAGTGTTAACATCAGGTTGATACAGTTCTCGGATTGTTTTTCACAATAAAATTTGTGTAAATAGAAAACTGTTATCACATTCAACTAAGCCACCTAAACAGTGGTGATAAACACAATATACACATGAGCACTGAAGATGAAAGTGTAGCGACTTTCGAAAACAGCTGTTCTGCTCTGCTGTGTAAGTTGAATAAAACTGATGTTACTTCCTTTGTGCCTAGGAATATTTATCATCATGTCTTTCTGAGATTTTAACTAAGTTAGAACAATTAGCCTATATAAATATTAATATAGCAAAATAAAAATGTTCAATAAAAATAAAATCACATACAATTTAAGCTTTGGCTTGAGCTACCAATGAAAATTGGAAAAAAACGTTCACATATACTTAAGTATAAAATTCAAACCATAAAAGTTTGACTTAATGTATAATGGAACAAAAAATTCAGAAAAATGGGACATGAAGAAAATAATGAAATGGTAACACAGGTATCATAACACACAAGTGTTCACATCAGGTTGATACAGCTCTCGGATTGTTTTTCACAATAAAATTTGTGTAAATAGAAAACTGTTATCACATTCAACTAAGCCACCTAAACAGTGGTGATAAACACAATATATACATGAGCACTGAAGATGAAAGTGCAGCGACTTTCGAAAACAGCCGTTCTGCTCTGCTGGTTAAGTTGAATAAAACTGATGTTGACTTCCTTTGTGCCTGGGAATATTTATCATCATGTCTTTCTGAGATTTTAACTAAGTTAGAACAATTAGCCTATATAAATATTAATATAGCAAAATAAAAATGTTCAATAAAAATAATATCACATACAATTTAAGCTTTGGCTTGAGCTACCAATGAAAATTGGAAGAAAACGTTCACATATAATTAAGTATAAAATTCAAACCATAAAAGTTTGACTTAATGTATAATGGAACAAAAAATTCAGAAAAATGGGACATGAAGAAAATAATCAAATGGTAACACAGGTATCATAACACACAAGTGTTAACATCAGGTTGATACAGCTCTCGGCTTGTTTTTCACAATAAAATTAGTGTAAATAGAAAACTGTTATCACATTCAACTAAGCCACCTAAACAGTGGTGATAAACACAATATACACATGAGCACTGAAGATGAAAGTGTAGCGACTTTCGAAAACAGCCGTTCTGCTCTGCTGTGTAAGTTGAATAAAACTGATGTTGACTTCCTTTGTGCCTAGGAATATTTATCATCATGTCTTTCTGAGATTTTAACCAAGTTAGAACAATTAGCCTATATAAATATTAATATAGCAAAATAAAAATGTTCAATAAAAATAAAATCACATACAATTTAAGCTTTGGCTTGAGCTACCAATGAAAATTGGAAAAAAACGTTCACATATACTTAGTATAAAATTCAAACCATAAAAGTTTGACTTAATGCATAATGGAACAAAAAATTCAGAAAAATGGGACATGAAGAAAATAATCAAATGGTAACACAGGTATCATAACACACAAGTGTTAACATCAGGTTGATACAGTTCTCGGATTGTTTTTCACAATAAAATTTGTGTAAATAGAAAACTGTTATCACATTCAACTAAGCCACCTAAACAGTGGTGATTAACACAATATACACATGAGCACTGAAGATGAAAGTGTAGCGACTTTCGAAAACAGCTGTTCTGCTCTGCTGTGTAAGTTGAATAAAACTGATGTTGACTTCCTTTGTGCCTAGGAATATTTATCATCATGTCTTTCTGAGATTTTAACTAAGTTAGAACAATTAGCCTATATAAATATACAATTTAAGCTTTGGCTTGAGCTACCAATGAAAATTGGAAAAAAAAACGTTCACATATACTTAAGTATAAAATTCAAACCATAAAATTTTGACTTAATGTATAATGGAACAAAAAATTCAGAAAAATGGGACATGAAGAAAATAATCAAATGGTAACACAGGTATCATAACACACAAGTGTTAACATCAGGTTGATACAGTTCTCGGATTGTTTTTCACAATAAAATTTGTGTAAATAGAAAACTGTTATCACATTCAACTAAGCCACCTAAACAGTGGTGATAACTACAATATACACATGAGCACTGAAGATGAAAGTGTAGCGACTTTCGAAAACAGCTGTTCTGCTCTGCTGTGTAAGTTGAATAAAACTGATGTTACTTCCTTTGTGCCTAGGAATATTTATCATCATGTCTTTCTGAGATTTTAACTAAGTTAGAACAATTAGCCTATATATATATTAATATAGCAAAATAAAAATGTTCAATAAAAATAAAATCACATACAATTTAAGCTTTGGCTTGAGCTACCAATGAAAATTGGAAAAAAACGTTCACATATACTTAAGTATAAAATTCAAACCATAAAAGTTTGACTTAATGTATAATGGAACAAAAAATTCAGAAAAATGGGACATGAAGAAAATAATGAAATGGTAACACAGGTATCATAACACACAAGTGTTCACATCAGGTTGATACAGCTCTCGGATTGTTTTTCACAATAAAATTTGTGTAAATAGAAAACTGTTATCACATTCAACTAAGCCACCTAAACAGTGGTGATAAACACAATATACACATGAGCACTGAAGATGAAAGTGCAGCGACTTTCGAAAACAGCCGTTCTGCTCTGCTGGTTAAGTTGAATAAAACTGATGTTGACTTCCTTTGTGCCTAGGAATATTTATCATCATGTCTTTCTGAGATTTTAACTAAGTTAGAACAATTAGCCTATATAAATATTAATATAGCAAAATAAAAATGTTCAATAAAAATAAAATCACATACAATTTAAGCTTTGGCTTGAGCTACCAATGAAAATTGGAAGAAAACGTTCACATATACTTAAGTATAAAATTCAAACCATAAAAGTTTGACTTAATGTATAATGGAACAAAAAATTCAGAAAAATGGGACATGAAGAAAATAATCAAATGGTAACACAGGTATCATAACACACAAGTGTTAACATCAGGTTGATACAGCTCTCGGATTGTTTTTCACAATAAAATTAGTGTAAATAGAAAACTGTTATCACATTCAACTAAGCCACCTAAACAGTGGTGATAAACACAATATACACATGAGCACTGAAGATGAAAGTGTAGCGACTTTCGAAAACAGCCGTTCTGCTCTGCTGTGTAAGTTGAATAAAACTGATGTTGACTTCCTTTGTGCCTAGGAATATTTATCATCATGTCTTTCTGAGATTTTAACCAAGTTAGAACAATTAGCCTATATAAATATTAATATAGCAAAATAAAAATGTTCAATAAAAATAAAATCACATACAATTTAAGCTTTGGCTTGAGCTACCAATGAAAATTGGAAAAAAACGTTCACATATACTTAGTATAAAATTCAAACCATAAAAGTTTGACTTAATGCATAATGGAACAAAAAATTCAGAAAAATGGGACATGAAGAAAATAATCAAATGGTAACACAGGTATCATAACACACAAGTGTTAACATCAGGTTGATACAGTTCTCGGATTGTTTTTCACAATAAAATTTGTGTAAATAGAAAACTGTTATCACATTCAACTAAGCCACCTAAACAGTGGTGATTAACACAATATACACATGAGCACTGAAGATGAAAGTGTAGCGACTTTCGAAAACAGCTGTTCTGCTCTGCTGTGTAAGTTGAATAAAACTGATGTTGACTTCCTTTGTGCCTAGGAATATTTATCATCATGTCTTTCTGAGATTTTAACTAAGTTAGAACAATTAGCCTATATAAATATTAAAATAGCAAAATAAAAATGTCCAATAAAAATAAAATCACATACAATTTAAGCTTTGGCTTGAGCTACCAATGAAAATTGGAAAAAAACGTTCATATATACTTAAGTATAAAATTCAAACCATAAAAGTTTGACTTAATGTATAATGGAACAAAAAATTCAGAAAAATGGGACATGAAGAAAATAATCAAATGGTAACACAGGTAT
The DNA here is from genome assembly GCA_963675445.1 of Linnaemya vulpina. Classification (NCBI taxonomy): domain Eukaryota; kingdom Metazoa; phylum Arthropoda; class Insecta; order Diptera; family Tachinidae; genus Linnaemya; species Linnaemya vulpina. Next base: position 65,352,819 of record OY776277.1, on the reverse strand, counting down.
CATAACACACAAGTGTTCACATCAGGTTGATACAGCTCTCGGATTGTTTTTCACAATAAAATTTGTGTAAATAGAAAACTGTTACCACATTCAACTAAGCCACCTAAACAGTGGTGATAAACACAATATACACATGAGCACTGAAGATGAAAGTGCAGCGACTTTCGAAAACAGCCGTTCTGCTCTGCTGGTTAAGTTGAATAAAACTGATGTTGACTTCCTTTGTGCCTATGAATATTTATCATCATGTCTTTCTGAGATTTTAACTAAGTTAGAACAATTAGCCTATATAAATATTAATATAGCAAAATAAAAATGTTCAATAAAAATAAAATCACATACAATTTAAGCTTTGGCTTGAGCTACCAATGAAAATTGGAAGAAAACGTTCACATATACTTAAGTATAAAATTCAAACCATAAAAGTTTGACTTAATGTATAATGGAACAAAAAATTCAGAAAAATGGGACATGAAGAAAATAATCAAATGGTAACACAGGTATCATAACACACAAGTGTTAACATCAGGTTGATACAGTTCTCGGATTGTTTTTCACAATAAAATTTGTGTAAATAGAAAACTGTTATGACATTCAACTAAGCCACCTAAACACTGGTGATAAACACAATATACACATGAGCACTGAAGATGAAAGTGCAGCGACTTTCGAAAACAGCCGTTCTGCTCTGCTGGTTAAGTTGAATAAAACTGATGTTGACTTCCTTTGTGCCTAGGAATATTTATCATCATGTCTTTCTGAGATTTTAACCAAGTTAGAACAATTAGCCTATATAAATATTAATATAGCAAAATAAAAATGTTCAATAAAAATAAAATCACATACAATTTAAGCTTTGGCTTGAGCTACCAATGAAAATTGGAAGAAAACGTTCACATATACTTAAGTATAAAATTCAAACCATAAAAGTTTGACTTAATGTATAATGGAACAAAAAATTCAGAAAAATGGGACATGAAGAAAATAATCAAATGGTAACACAGGTATCATAACACACAAGTGTTAACATCAGGTTGATACAGTTCTCGGATTGTTTTTCACAATAAAATTTGTGTAAATAGAAAACTGTTATGACATTCAACTAAGCCACCTAAACACTGGTGATAAACACAATATACACATGAGCACTGAAGATGAAAGTGTAGCGACTTTCGAAAACAGCTGTTCTGCTCTGCTGTGTAAGTTGAATAAAACTGATGTTGACTTCCTTTGTGCCTAGGAATATTTATCATCATGTCTTTCTGAGATTTTAACTAAGTTAGAACAATTAGCCTATATAAATATTAATATAGCAAAATAAAAATGTACAATAAAAATAAAATCACATACAATTTAAGCTTTGGCTTGAGCTACCAATGAAAATTGGAAAAAAACGTTCATATATACTTAAGTATAAAATTCAAACCATAAAAGTTTGACTTAATGTATAATGGAACAAAAAATTCAGAAAAATGGGACATGAAGAAAATAATCAAATGGTAACACAGGTATCATAACACACAAGTGTTAACATCAGGTTGATACAGTTCTCGGATTGTTTTTCACAATAAAATTTGTGTAAATAGAAAACTGTTATCACAGTCAACTAAGCCACCTAAACAGTGGTGATAAACACAATATACACATGAGCACTGAAGGTGAAAGTGTAGCGACTTTCGAAAACAGCTGTTCTGCTCTGCTGTGTAAGTTGAATAAAACTGATGTTGACTTCCTTTGTGCCTAGGAATATTTATCATCATGTCTTTCTGAGATTTTAACTAAGTTAGAACAATTAGCCTATATAAATATACAATTTAAGCTTTGGCTTGAGCTACCAATGAAAATTGGAAAAAAAAAAAACGTTCACATATACTTAAGTATAAAATTCAAACCATAAAAGTTTGACTTAATGTATAATGGAACAAAAAATTCAGAAAAATGGGACATGAAGAAAATAATCAAATGGTAACACAGGTATCATAACACACAAGTGTTAACATCAGGTTGATACAGTTCTCGGATTGTTTTTCACAATAAAATTTGTGTAAATAGAAAACTGTTATCACATTCAACTAAGCCACCTAAACAGTGGTGATAAACACAATATACACATGAGCACTGAAGATGAAAGTGTAGCGACTTTCGAAAACAGCTGTTCTGCTCTGCTGTGTAAGTTGAATAAAACTGATGTTGACTTCCTTTGTGCCTAGGAATATTTATCATCATGTCTTTCTGAGATTTTAACTAAGTTAGAACAATTAGCCTATATAAATATTAATACAGCAAAATAAAAATGTTCAATAAAAATAAAATCACATACAATTTAAGCTTTGGCTTGAGCTACCAATGAAAATTGGAAAAAAACGTTCACATATACTTAAGTATAAAATTCAAACCATAAAAGTTTGACTTAATGTATAATGGAACAAAAAATTCAGAAAAATGGGACATGAAGAAAATAATGAAATGGTAACACAGGTATCATAACACACAAGTGTTCACATCAGGTTGATACAGTTCTCGGATTGTTTTTCACAATAAAATTTGTGTAAATAGAAAACTGTTATCACATTCAACTAAGCCACCTAAACAGTGGTGATTAACACAATATACACATGAGCACTGAAGATGAAAGTGTAGCGACTTTCGAAAACAGCTGTTCTGCTCTGCTGTGTAAGTTGAATAAAACTGATGTTGACTTCCTTTGTGCCTAGGAATATTTATCATCATGTCTTTCTGAGATTTTAACTAAGTTAGAACAATTAGCCTATATAAATATACAATTTAAGCTTTGGCTTGAGCTACCAATGAAAATTGGAAAAAAAACGTTCACATATACTTAAGTATAAAATTCAAACCATAAAAGTTTGACTTAATGTATAATGGAACAAAAAATTCAGAAAAATGGGACATGAAGAAAATAATCAAATGGTAACACAGGTATCATAACACACAAGTGTTAACATCAGGTTGATACAGTTCTCGGATTGTTTTTCACAATAAAATTTGTGTAAATAGAAAACTGTTATCACATTCAACTAAGCCACCTAAACAGTGGTGATAAACACAATATACACATGAGCACTGAAGATGAAAGTGTAGCGACTTTCGAAAACAGCTGTTCTGCTCTGCTGTGTAAGTTGAATAAAACTGATGTTACTTCCTTTGTGCCTAGGAATATTTATCATCATGTCTTTCTGAGATTTTAACTAAGTTAGAACAATTAGCCTATATAAATATTAATATAGCAAAATAAAAATGTTCAATAAAAATAAAATCACATACAATTTAAGCTTTGGCTTGAGCTACCAATGAAAATTGGAAAAAAACGTTCACATATACTTAAGTATAAAATTCAAACCATAAAAGTTTGACTTAATGTATAATGGAACAAAAAATTCAGAAAAATGGGACATGAAGAAAATAATGAAATGGTAACACAGGTATCATAACACACAAGTGTTCACATCAGGTTGATACAGCTCTCGGATTGTTTTTCACAATAAAATTTGTGTAAATAGAAAACTGTTATCACATTCAACTAAGCCACCTAAACAGTGGTGATAAACACAATATACACATGAGCACTGAAGATGAAAGTGCAGCGACTTTCGAAAACAGCCGTTCTGCTCTGCTGGTTAAGTTGAATAAAACTGATGTTGACTTCCTTTGTGCCTAGGAATATTTATCATCATGTCTTTCTGAGATTTTAACTAAGTTAGAACAATTAGCCTATATAAATATTAATATAGCAAAATAAAAATGTTCAATAAAAATAAAATCACATACAATTTAAGCTTTGGCTTGAGCTACCAATGAAAATTGGAAGAAAACGTTCACATATACTTAAGTATAAAATTCAAACCATAAAAGTTTGACTTAATGTATAATGGAACAAAAAATTCAGAAAAATGGGACATGAAGAAAATAATCAAATGGTAACACAGGTATCATAACACACAAGTGTTAACATCAGGTTGATACAGCTCTCGGATTGTTTTTCACAATAAAATTAGTGTAAATAGAAAACTGTTATCACATTCAACTAAGCCACCTAAACAGTGGTGATAAACACAATATACACATGAGCACTGAAGATGAAAGTGTAGCGACTTTCGAAAACAGCCGTTCTGCTCTGCTGTGTAAGTTGAATAAAACTGATGTTGACTTCCTTTGTGCCTAGGAATATTTATCATCATGTCTTTCTGAGATTTTAACCAAGTTAGAACAATTAGCCTATATAAATATTAATATAGCAAAATAAAAATGTTCAATAAAAATAAAATCACATACAATTTAAGCTTTGGCTTGAGCTACCAATGAAAATTGGAAAAAAACGTTCACATATACTTAGTATAAAATTCAAACCATAAAAGTTTGACTTAATGCATAATGGAACAAAAAATTCAGAAAAATGGGACATGAAGAAAATAATGAAATGGTAACACAGGTATCATAACACACAAGTGTTAACATCAGGTTGATACAGTTCTCGGATTGTTTTTCACAATAAAATTTGTGTAAATAGAAAACTGTTATCACATTCAACTAAGCCACCTAAACAGTGGTGATTAACACAATATACACATGAGCACTGAAGATGAAAGTGTAGCGACTTTCGAAAACAGCTGTTCTGCTCTGCTGTGTAAGTTGAATAAAACTGATGTTGACTTCCTTTGTGCCTAGGAATATTTATCATCATGTCTTTCTGAGATTTTAACTAAGTTAGAACAATTAGCCTATATAAATATACAATTTAAGCTTTGGCTTGAGCTACCAATGAAAATTGGAAAAAAAAACGTTCACATATACTTAAGTATAAAATTCAAACTATAAAATTTTGACTTAATGTATAATGGAACAAAAAATTCAGAAAAATGGGACATGAAGAAAATAATCAAATGGTAACACAGGTATCATAACACACAAGTGTTAACATCAGGTTGATACAGTTCTCGGATTGTTTTTCACAATAAAATTTGTGTAAATAGAAAACTGTTATCACATTCAACTACGCCACCTAAACAGTGGTGATAACTACAATATACACATGAGCACTGAAGATGAAAGTGTAGCGACTTTCGAAAACAGCTGTTCTGCTCTGCTGTGTAAGTTGAATAAAACTGATGTTACTTCCTTTGTGCCTAGGAATATTTATCATCATGTCTTTCTGAGATTTTAACTAAGTTAGAACAATTAGCCTATATATATATTAATATAGCAAAATAAAAATGTTCAATAAAAATAAAATCACATACAATTTAAGCTTTGGCTTGAGCTACCAATGAAAATTGGAAAAAAACGTTCACATATACTTAAGTATAAAATTCAAACCATAAAAGTTTGACTTAATGTATAATGGAACAAAAAATTCAGAAAAATGGGACATGAAGAAAATAATGAAATGGTAACACAGGTATCATAACACACAAGTGTTCACATCAGGTTGATACAGCTCTCGGATTGTTTTTCACAATAAAATTTGTGTAAATAGAAAACTGTTATCACATTCAACTAAGCCACCTAAACAGTGGTGATAAACACAATATACACATGAGCACTGAAGATGAAAGTGCAGCGACTTTCGAAAACAGCCGTTCTGCTCTGCTGGTTAAGTTGAATAAAACTGATGTTGACTTCCTTTGTGCCTAGGAATATTTATCATCATGTCTTTCTGAGATTTTAACTAAGTTAGAACAATTAGCCTATATAAATATTAATATAGCAAAATAAAAATGTTCAATAAAAATAAAATCACATACAATTTAAGCTTTGGCTTGAGCTACCAATGAAAATTGGAAGAAAACGTTCACATATACTTAAGTATAAAATTCAAACCATAAAAGTTTGACTTAATGTATAATGGAACAAAAAATTCAGAAAAATGGGACATGAAGAAAATAATCAAATGGTAACACAGGTATCATAACACACAAGTGTTAACATCAGGTTGATACAGCTCTCGGATTGTTTTTCACAATAAAATTAGTGTAAATAGAAAACTGTTATCACATTCAACTAAGCCACCTAAACAGTGGTGATAAACACAATATACACATGAGCACTGAAGATGAAAGTGTAGCGACTTTCGAAAACAGCCGTTCTGCTCTGCTGTGTAAGTTGAATAAAACTGATGTTGACTTCCTTTGTGCCTAGGAATATTTATCATCATGTCTTTCTGTGATTTTAACCAAGTTAGAACAATTAGCCTATATAAATATTAATATAGCAAAATAAAAATGTTCAATAAAAATAAAATCACATACAATTTAAGCTTTGGCTTGAGCTACCAATGAAAATTGGAAAAAAAAACGTTCACATATACTTAAGTATAAAATTCAAACCATAAAAGTTTGACTTAATGTATAATGGAACAAAAAATTCAGAAAAATGGGACATGAAGAAAATAATCAAATGGTAACACAGGTATCATAACACACAAGTGTTAACATCAGGTTGATACAGTTCTCGGATTGTTTTTCACAATAAAATTTGTGTAAATAGAAAACTGTTATCACATTCAACTAAGCCACCTAAACAGTGGTGATAAACACAATATACACATGAGCACTGAAGATGAAAGTGTAGCGACTTTCGAAAACAGCTGTTCTGCTCTGCTGTGTAAGTTGAATAAAACTGATGTTACTTCCTTTGTGCCTAGGAATATTTATCATCATGTCTTTCTGAGATTTTAACTAAGTTAGAACAATTAGCCTATATAAATATTAATATAGCAAAATAAAAATGTTCAATAAAAATAAAATCACATACAATTTAAGCTTTGGCTTGAGCTACCAATGAAAATTGGAAAAAAACGTTCACATATACTTAAGTATAAAATTCAAACCATAAAAGTTTGACTTAATGTATAATGGAACAAAAAATTCAGAAAAATGGGACATGAAGAAAATAATGAAATGGTAACACAGGTATCATAACACACAAGTGTTCACATCAGGTTGATACAGCTCTCGGATTGTTTTTCACAATAAAATTTGTGTAAATAGAAAACTGTTATCACATTCAACTAAGCCACCTAAACAGTGGTGATAAACACAATATATACATGAGCACTGAAGATGAAAGTGCAGCGACTTTCGAAAACAGCCGTTCTGCTCTGCTGGTTAAGTTGAATAAAACTGATGTTGACTTCCTTTGTGCCTGGGAATATTTATCATCATGTCTTTCTGAGATTTTAACTAAGTTAGAACAATTAGCCTATATAAATATTAATATAGCAAAATAAAAATGTTCAATAAAAATAATATCACATACAATTTAAGCTTTGGCTTGAGCTACCAATGAAAATTGGAAGAAAACGTTCACATATAATTAAGTATAAAATTCAAACCATAAAAGTTTGACTTAATGTATAATGGAACAAAAAATTCAGAAAAATGGGACATGAAGAAAATAATCAAATGGTAACACAGGTATCATAACACACAAGTGTTAACATCAGGTTGATACAGCTCTCGGCTTGTTTTTCACAATAAAATTAGTGTAAATAGAAAACTGTTATCACATTCAACTAAGCCACCTAAACAGTGGTGATTAACACAATATACACATGAGCACTGAAGATGAAAGTGTAGCGACTTTCGAAAACAGCTGTTCTGCTCTGCTGTGTAAGTTGAATAAAACTGATGTTGACTTCCTTTGTGCCTAGGAATATTTATCATCATGTCTTTCTGAGATTTTAACTAAGTTAGAACAATTAGCCTATATAAATATACAATTTAAGCTTTGGCTTGAGCTACCAATGAAAATTGGAAAAAAAAACGTTCACATATACTTAAGTATAAAATTCAAACCATAAAATTTTGACTTAATGTATAATGGAACAAAAAATTCAGAAAAATGGGACATGAAGAAAATAATCAAATGGTAACACAGGTATCATAACACACAAGTGTTAACATCAGGTTGATACAGCTCTCGGCTTGTTTTTCACAATAAAATTAGTGTAAATAGAGAACTGTTATCACATTCAACTAAGCCACCTAAACAGTGGTGATAAACACAATATACACATGAGCACTGAAGATGAAAGTGTAGCGACTTTCGAAAACAGCCGTTCTGCTCTGCTGTGTAAGTTGAATAAAACTGATGTTGACTACCTTTGTGCCTAGGAATATTTATCATCATGTCTTTCTGAGATTTTAACCAAGTTAGAACAATTAGCCTATATAAATATTAATATAGCAAAATAAAAATGTTCAATAAAAATAAAATCACATACAATTTAAGCTTTGGCTTGAGCTACCAATGAAAATTGGAAAAAAACGTTCACATATACTTAGTATAAAATTCAAACCATAAAAGTTTGACTTAATGCATAATGGAACAAAAAATTCAGAAAAATGGGACATGAAGAAAATAATCAAATGGTAACACAGGTATCATAACACACAAGTGTTAACATCAGGTTGATACAGTTCTCGGATTGTTTTTCACAATAAAATTTGTGTAAATAGAAAACTGTTATCACATTCAACTAAGCCACCTAAACAGTGGTGATTAACACAATATACACATGAGCACTGAAGATGAAAGTGTAGCGACTTTCGAAAACAGCTGTTCTGCTCTGCTGTGTAAGTTGAATAAAACTGATGTTGACTTCCTTTGTGCCTAGGAATATTTATCATCATGTCTTTCTGAGATTTTAACTAAGTTAGAACAATTAGCCTATATAAATATACAATTTAAGCTTTGGCTTGAGCTACCAATGAAAATTGGAAAAAAAAACGTTCACATATACTTAAGTATAAAATTCAAACCATAAAATTTTGACTTAATGTATAATGGAACAAAAAATTCAGAAAAATGGGACATGAAGAAAATAATCAAATGGTAACACAGGTATCATAACACACAAGTGTTAACATCAGGTTGATACAGTTCTCGGATTATTTTTCACAATAAAATTTGTGTAAATAGAAAACTGTTATCACATTCAACTAAGCCACCTAAACAGTGGTGATAACTACAATATACACATGAGCACTGAAGATGAAAGTGTAGCGACTTTCGAAAACAGCTGTTCTGCTCTGCTGTGTAAGTTGAATAAAACTGATGTTACTTCCTTTGTGCCTAGGAATATTTATCATCATGTCTTTCTGAGATTTTAACTAAGTTAGAACAATTAGCCTATATATATATTAATATAGCAAAATAAAAATGTTCAATAAAAATAAAATCACATACAATTTAAGCTTTGGCTTGAGCTACCAATGAAAATTGGAAAAAAACGTTCACATATACTTAAGTATAAAATTCAAACCATAAAAGTTTGACTTAATGTATAATGGAACAAAAAATTCAGAAAAATGGGACATGAAGAAAATAATGAAATGGTAACACAGGTATCATAACACACAAGTGTTCACATCAGGTTGATACAGCTCTCGGATTGTTTTTCACAATAAAATTTGTGTAAATAGAAAACTGTTATCACATTCAACTAAGCCACCTAAACAGTGGTGATAAACACAATATACACATGAGCACTGAAGATGAAAGTGCAGCGACTTTCGAAAACAGCCGTTCTGCTCTGCTGGTTAAGTTGAATAAAACTGATGTTGACTTCCTTTGTGCCTAGGAATATTTATCATCATGTCTTTCTGAGATTTTAACTAAGTTAGAACAATTAGCCTATATAAATATTAATATAGCAAAATAAAAATGTTCAATAAAAATAAAATCACATACAATTTAAGCTTTGGCTTGAGCTACCAATGAAAATTGGAAGAAAACGTTCACATATACTTAAGTATAAAATTCAAACCATAAAAGTTTGACTTAATGTATAATGGAACAAAAAATTCAGAAAAATGGGACATGAAGAAAATAATCAAATGGTAACACAGGTATCATAACACACAAGTGTTAACATCAGGTTGATACAGCTCTCGGATTGTTTTTCACAATAAAATTAGTGTAAATAGAAAACTGTTATCACATTCAACTAAGCCACCTAAACAGTGGTGATAAACACAATATACACATGAGCACTGAAGATGAAAGTGTAGCGACTTTCGAAAACAGCCGTTCTGCTCTGCTGTGTAAGTTGAATAAAACTGATGTTGACTTCCTTTGTGCCTAGGAATATTTATCATCATGTCTTTCTGAGATTTTAACCAAGTTAGAACAATTAGCCTATATAAATATTAATATAGCAAAATAAAAATGTTCAATAAAAATAAAATCACATACAATTTAAGCTTTGGCTTGAGCTACCAATGAAAATTGGAAAAAAACGTTCACATATACTTAGTATAAAATTCAAACCATAAAAGTTTGACTTAATGCATAATGGAACAAAAAATTCAGAAAAATGGGACATGAAGAAAATAATCAAATGGTAACACAGGTATCATAACACACAAGTGTTAACATCAGGTTGATACAGTTCTCGGATTGTTTTTCACAATAAAATTTGTGTAAATAGAAAACTGTTATCACATTCAACTAAGCCACCTAAACAGTGGTGATTAACACAATATACACATGAGCACTGAAGATGAAAGTGTAGCGACTTTCGAAAACAGCTGTTCTGCTCTGCTGTGTAAGTTGAATAAAACTGATGTTGACTTCCTTTGTGCCTAGGAATATTTATCATCATGTCTTTCTGAGATTTTAACTAAGTTAGAACAATTAGCCTATATAAATATACAATTTAAGCTTTGGCTTGAGCTACCAATGAAAATTGGAAAAAAAAACGTTCACATATACTTAAGTATAAAATTCAAACCATAAAATTTTGACTTAATGTATAATGGAACAAAAAATTCAGAAAAATGGGACATGAAGAAAATAATCAAATGGTAACACAGGTATCATAACACACAAGTGTTAACATCAGGTTGATACAGTTCTCGGATTGTTTTTCACAATAAAATTTGTGTAAATAGAAAACTGTTATCACATTCAACTAAGCCACCTAAACAGTGGTGATAACTACAATATACACATGAGCACTGAAGATGAAAGTGTAGCGACTTTCGAAAACAGCTGTTCTGCTCTGCTGTGTAAGTTGAATAAAACTGATGTTACTTCCTTTGTGCCTAGGAATATTTATCATCATGTCTTTCTGAGATTTTAACTAAGTTAGAACAATTAGCCTATATATATATTAATATAGCAAAATAAAAATGTTCAATAAAAATAAAATCACATACAATTTAAGCTTTGGCTTGAGCTACCAATGAAAATTGGAAAAAAACGTTCACATATACTTAAGTATAAAATTCAAACCATAAAAGTTTGACTTAATGTATAATGGAACAAAAAATTCAGAAAAATGGGACATGAAGAAAATAATGAAATGGTAACACAGGTATCATAACACACAAGTGTTCACATCAGGTTGATACAGCTCTCGGATTGTTTTTCACAATAAAATTTGTGTAAATAGAAAACTGTTATCACATTCAACTAAGCCACCTAAACAGTGGTGATAAACACAATATACACATGAGCACTGAAGATGAAAGTGCAGCGACTTTCGAAAACAGCCGTTCTGCTCTGCTGGTTAAGTTGAATAAAACTGATGTTGACTTCCTTTGTGCCTAGGAATATTTATCATCATGTCTTTCTGAGATTTTAACTAAGTTAGAACAATTAGCCTATATAAATATTAATATAGCAAAATAAAAATGTTCAATAAAAATAAAATCACATACAATTTAAGCTTTGGCTTGAGCTACCAATGAAAATTGGAAGAAAACGTTCACATATACTTAAGTATAAAATTCAAACCATAAAAGTTTGACTTAATGTATAATGGAACAAAAAATTCAGAAAAATGGGACATGAAGAAAATAATCAAATGGTAACACAGGTATCATAACACACAAGTGTTAACATCAGGTTGATACAGCTCTCGGATTGTTTTTCACAATAAAATTAGTGTAAATAGAAAACTGTTATGACATTCAACTAAGCCACCTAAACACTGGTGATAAACACAATATACACATGAGCACTGAAGATGAAAGTGTAGCGACTTTCGAAAACAGCTGTTCTGCTCTGCTGTGTAAGTTGAATAAAACTTATGTTGACTTCCTTTGTGCCTAGGAATATTTATCATCATGTCTTTCTGAGATTTTAACTAAGTTAGAACAATTAGCCTATATAAATATTAAAATAGCAAAATAAAAATGTCCAATAAAAATAAAATCACATACAATTTAAGCTTTGGCTTGAGCTACCAATGAAAATTGGAAAAAAACGTTCATATATACTTAAGTATAAAATTCAAACCATAAAAGTTTGACTTAATGTATAATGGAACAAAAAATTCAGAAAAATGGGACATGAAGAAAATAATCAAATGGTAACACAGGTATCATAACACACAAGTGTTAACATCAGGTTGATACAGTTCTCGGATTGTTTTTCACAATAAAATTTGTGTAAATAGAAAACTGTTATCACATTCAACTAAGCCACCTAAACAGTGGTGATAAACACAATATACACATGAGCACTGAAGGTGAAAGTGTAGCGACTTTCGAAAACAGCTGTTCTGCTCTGCTGTGTAAGTTGAATAAAACTGATGTTGACTTCCTTTGTGCCTAGGAATATTTATCATCATGTCTTTCTGAGATTTTAACTAAGTTAGAACAATTAGCCTATATAAATATTAATATAGCAAAATAAAAATGTTCAATAAAAATAAAATCACATACAATTTAAGCTTTGGCTTGAGCTACCAATGAAAATTGGAAAAAAACGTTCACATATACTTAGTATAAAATTCAAACCATAAAAGTTTGACTTAATGCATAATGGAACAAAAAATTCAGAAAAATGGGACATGAAGGAAATAATCAAATGGTAACACAGGTATCATAACACACAAGTGTTAAGATCAGGTTGATACAGTTCTAGGATTGTTTTTCACAATAAAATTTGTGTAAATAGAAAACTGTTATCACATTCAACTAAGCCACGTAAACAGTGGTGATAAACACAATATACACATGAGCACTGAAGATGAAAGAGTAGCGACTTTCGAAAACAGCTGTTCTGCTCTGCTGTGTAAGTTGAATAAAACTGATGTTGACTTCCTTTGTGCCTAGGAATATTTATCATCATGTCTTTCTGAGATTTTAACTAAGTTAGAACAATTAGCCTATATAAATATTAATATAGCAAAATAAAAATGTACAATAAAAATAAAATCACATACAATTTAAGCTTTGGCTTGAGCTACCAATGAAAATTGGAAAAAAACGTTCACATATACTTAAGTATAAAATTCAAACCATAAAACTTTGACTTAATGTATAATGGAACAAAAAATTCAGAAAAATGGGACATGAAGAAAATAATCAAATGGTAACACAGGTATCATAACACACACGTGTTAACATCAGGTTGATACAGTTCTCGGATTGTTTTTCACAATAAAATTTGTGTAAATAGAAAACTGTTATCACAGTCAACTAAGCCACCTAAACAGTGGTGATTAACACAATATACACATGAGCACTGAAGATGAAAGTGTAGCGACTTTCGAAAACAGCTGTTCTGCTCTGCTGTGTAAGTTGAATAAAACTGATGTTACTTCCTTTGTGCCTAGGAATATTTATCATCATGTCTTTCTGAGATTTTAACTAAGTTAGAACAATTAGCCTATATAAATATTAATATAGCAAAATAAAAATGTTCAATAAAAATAAAATCACATACAATTTAAGCTTTGGCTTGAGCTACCAATGAAAATTGGAAAAAAACGTTCACATATACTTAAGTATAAAATTCAAACCATAAAAGTTTGACTTAATGTATAATGGAACAAAAAATTCAGAAAAATGGGACATGAAGAAAATAATGAAATGGTAACACAGGTATCATAACACACAAGTGTTCACATCAGGTTGATACAGCTCTCGGATTGTTTTTCACAATAAAATTTGTGTAAATAGAAAACTGTTACCACATTCAACTAAGCCACCTAAACAGTGGTGATAAACACAATATACACATGAGCACTGAAGATGAAAGTGCAGCGACTTTCGAAAACAGCCGTTCTGCTCTGCTGGTTAAGTTGAATAAAACTGATGTTGACTTCCTTTGTGCCTAGGAATATTTATCATCATGTCTTTCTGAGATTTTAACTAAGTTAGAACAATTAGCCTATATAAATATTAATATAGCAAAATAAAAATGTTCAATAAAAATAAAATCACATACAATTTAAGCTTTGGCTTGAGCTACCAATGAAAATTGGAAGAAAACGTTCACATATACTTAAGTATAAAATTCAAACCATAAAAGTTTGACTTAATGTATAATGGAACAAAAAATTCAGAAAAATGGGACATGAAGAAAATAATCAAATGGTAACACAGGTATCATAACACACAAGTGTTAACATCAGGTTGATACAGTTCTCGGATTGTTTTTCACAATAAAATTTGTGTAAATGGAAAACTGTTATGACATTCAACTAAGCCACCTAAACACTGGTGATAAACACAATATACACATGAGCACTGAAGATGAAAGTGCAGCGACTTTCGAAAACAGCCGTTCTGCTCTGCTGGTTAAGTTGAATAAAACTGATGTTGACTTCCTTTGTGCCTAGGAATATTTATCATCATGTCTTTCTGAGATTTTAACCAAGTTAGAACAATTAGCCTATATAAATATTAATATAGCAAAATAAAAATGTTCAATAAAAATAAAATCACATACAATTTAAGCTTTGGCTTGAGCTACCAATGAAAATTGGAAAAAAACGTTCACATATACTTAAGTATAAAATTCAAACCATAAAAGTTTGACTTAATGTATAATGGAACAAAAAATTCAGAAAAATGGGACATGAAGAAAATAATGAAATGGTAACACAGGTATCATAACACACAAGTGTTCACATCAGGTTGATACAGCTCTCGGATTGTTTTTCACAATAAAATTTGTGTAAATAGAAAACTGTTACCACATTCAACTAAGCCACCTAAACAGTGGTGATAAACACAATATACACATGAGCACTGAAGATGAAAGTGCAGCGACTTTCGAAAACAGCCGTTCTGCTCTGCTGGTTAAGTTGAATAAAACTGATGTTGACTTCCTTTGTGCCTAGGAATATTTATCATCATGTCTTTCTGAGATTTTAACTAAGTTAGAACAATTAGCCTATATAAATATTAATATAGCAAAATAAAAATGTTCAATAAAAATAAAATCACATACAATTTAAGCTTTGGCTTGAGCTACCAATGAAAATTGGAAGAAAACGTTCACATATACTTAAGTATAAAATTCAAACCATAAAAGTTTGACTTAATGTATAATGGAACAAAAAATTCAGAAAAATGGGACATGAAGAAAATAATCAAATGGTAACACAGGTATCATAACACACAAGTGTTAACATCAGGTTGATACAGTTCTCGGATTGTTTTTCACAATAAAATTTGTGTAAATAGAAAACTGTTATGACATTCAACTAAGCCACCTAAACACTGGTGATAAACACAATATACACATGAGCACTGAAGATGAAAGTGCAGCGACTTTCGAAAACAGCCGTTCTGCTCTGCTGGTTAAGTTGAATAAAACTGATGTTGACTTCCTTTGTGCCTAGGAATATTTATCATCATGTCTTTCTGAGATTTTAACCAAGTTAGAACAATTAGCCTATATAAATATTAATATAGCAAAATAAAAATGTTCAATAAAAATAAAATCACATACAATTTAAGCTTTGGCTTGAGCTACCAATGAAAATTGGAAGAAAACGTTCACATATACTTAAGTATAAAATTCAAACCATAAAAGTTTGACTTAATGTATAATGGAACAAAAAATTCAGAAAAATGGGACATGAAGAAAATAATCAAATGGTAACACAGGTATCATAACACACAAGTGTTAACATCAGGTTGATACAGTTCTCGGATTGTTTTTCACAATAAAATTTGTGTAAATAGAAAACTGTTATGACATTCAACTAAGCCACCTAAACACTGGTGATAAACACAATATACACATGAGCACTGAAGATGAAAGTGTAGCGACTTTCGAAAACAGCTGTTCTGCTCTGCTGTGTAAGTTGAATAAAACTTATGTTGACTTCCTTTGTGCCTAGGAATATTTATCATCATGTCTTTCTGAGATTTTAACTAAGTTAGAACAATTAGCCTATATAAATATTAATATAGCAAAATAAAAATGTCCAATAAAAATAAAATCACATACAATTTAAGCTTTGGCTTGAGCTACCAATGAAAATTGGAAAAAAACGTTCATATATACTTAAGTATAAAATTCAAACCATAAAAGTTTGACTTAATGTATAATGGAACAAAAAATTCAGAAAAATGGGACATGAAGAAAATAATCAAATGGTAACACAGGTATCATAACACACAAGTGTTAACATCAGGTTGATACAGTTCTCGGATTGTTTTTCACAATAAAATTTGTGTAAATAGAAAACTGTTATCACATTCAACTAAGCCACCTAAACAGTGGTGATTAACACAATATACACATGAGCACTGAAGATGAAAGTGTAGCGACTTTCGAAAACAGCTGTTCTGCTCTGCTGTGTAAGTTGAATAAAACTGATGTTGACTTCCTTTGTGCCTAGGAATATTTATCATCATGTCTTTCTGAGATTTTAACTAAGTTAGAACAATTAGCCTATATAAATATACAATTTAAGCTTTGGCTTGAGCTACCAATGAAAATTGGAAAAAAAAACGTTCACATATACTTAAGTATAAAATTCAAACCATAAAAGTTTGACTTAATGTATAATGGAACAAAAAATTCAGAAAAATGGGACATGAAGAAAATAATCAAATGGTAACACAGGTATCATAACACACAAGTGTTAACATCAGGTTGATACAGTTCTCGGATTGTTTTTCACAATAAAATTTGTGTAAATAGAAAACTGTTATCACATTCAACTAAGCCACCTAAACAGTGGTGATAAACACAATATACACATGAGCACTGAAGATGAAAGTGTAGCGACTTTCGAAAACAGCTGTTCTGCTCTGCTGTGTAAGTTGAATAAAACTGATGTTACTTCCTTTGTGCCTAGGAATATTTATCATCATGTCTTTCTGAGATTTTAACTAAGTTAGAACAATTAGCCTATATAAATATTAATATAGCAAAATAAAAATGTTCAATAAAAATAAAATCACATACAATTTAAGCTTTGGCTTGAGCTACCAATGAAAATTGGAAAAAAACGTTCACATATACTTAAGTATAAAATTCAAACCATAAAAGTTTGACTTAATGTATAATGGAACAAAAAATTCAGAAAAATGGGACATGAAGAAAATAATGAAATGGTAACACAGGTATCATAACACACAAGTGTTCACATCAGGTTGATACAGCTCTCGGATTGTTTTTCACAATAAAATTTGTGTAAATAGAAAACTGTTATCACATTCAACTAAGCCACCTAAACAGTGGTGATAAACACAATATACACATGAGCACTGAAGATGAAAGTGCAGCGACTTTCGAAAACAGCCGTTCTGCTCTGCTGGTTAAGTTGAATAAAACTGATGTTGACTTCCTTTGTGCCTAGGAATATTTATCATCATGTCTTTCTGAGATTTTAACTAAGTTAGAACAATTAGCCTATATAAATATTAATATAGCAAAATAAAAATGTTCAATAAAAATAAAATCACATACAATTTAAGCTTTGGCTTGAGCTACCAATGAAAATTGGAAGAAAACGTTCACATATACTTAAGTATAAAATTCAAACCATAAAAGTTTGACTTAATGTATAATGGAACAAAAAATTCAGAAAAATGGGACATGAAGAAAATAATCAAATGGTAACACAGGTATCATAACACACAAGTGTTAACATCAGGTTGATACAGCTC
Source organism: Linnaemya vulpina (assembly GCA_963675445.1). Taxonomy (NCBI): domain Eukaryota; kingdom Metazoa; phylum Arthropoda; class Insecta; order Diptera; family Tachinidae; genus Linnaemya; species Linnaemya vulpina. The sequence goes on along the minus strand of OY776277.1, from coordinate 65,334,931 downwards.
TCGGATTGTTTTTCACAATAAAATTAGTGTAAATAGAAAACTGTTATCACATTCAACTAAGCCACCTAAACAGTGGTGATAAACACAATATACACATGAGCACTGAAGATGAAAGTGTAGCGACTTTCGAAAACAGCCGTTCTGCTCTGCTGTGTAAGTTGAATAAAACTGATGTTGACTTCCTTTGTGCCTAGGAATATTTATCATCATGTCTTTCTGAGATTTTAACCAAGTTAGAACAATTAGCCTATATAAATATTAATATAGCAAAATAAAAATGTTCAATAAAAATAAAATCACATACAATTTAAGCTTTGGCTTGAGCTACCAATGAAAATTGGAAAAAAACGTTCACATATACTTAGTATAAAATTCAAACCATAAAAGTTTGACTTAATGCATAATGGAACAAAAAATTCAGAAAAATGGGACATGAAGAAAATAATGAAATGGTAACACAGGTATCATAACACACAAGTGTTAACATCAGGTTGATACAGTTCTCGGATTGTTTTTCACAATAAAATTTGTGTAAATAGAAAACTGTTATCACATTCAACTAAGCCACCTAAACAGTGGTGATTAACACAATATACACATGAGCACTGAAGATGAAAGTGTAGCGACTTTCGAAAACAGCTGTTCTGCTCTGCTGTGTAAGTTGAATAAAACTGATGTTGACTTCCTTTGTGCCTAGGAATATTTATCATCATGTCTTTCTGAGATTTTAACTAAGTTAGAACAATTAGCCTATATAAATATACAATTTAAGCTTTGGCTTGAGCTACCAATGAAAATTGGAAAAAAAAACGTTCACATATACTTAAGTATAAAATTCAAACCATAAAATTTTGACTTAATGTATAATGGAACAAAAAATTCAGAAAAATGGGACATGAAGAAAATAATCAAATGGTAACACAGGTATCATAACACACAAGTGTTAACATCAGGTTGATACAGTTCTCGGATTGTTTTTCACAATAAAATTTGTGTAAATAGAAAACTGTTATCACATTCAACTAAGCCACCTAAACAGTGGTGATAAACACAATATACACATGAGCACTGAAGATGAAAGTGCAGCGACTTTCGAAAACAGCCGTTCTGCTCTGCTGGTTAAGTTGAATAAAACTGATGTTGACTTCCTTTGTGCCTAGGAATATTTATCATCATGTCTTTCTGAGATTTTAACTAAGTTAGAACAATTAGCCTATATAAATATTAATATAGCAAAATAAAAATGTTCAATAAAAATAAAATCACATACAATTTAAGCTTTGGCTTGAGCTACCAATGAAAATTGGAAGAAAACGTTCACATATACTTAAGTATAAAATTCAAACCATAAAAGTTTGACTTAATGTATAATGGAACAAAAAATTCAGAAAAATGGGACATGAAGAAAATAATCAAATGGTAACACAGGTATCATAACACACAAGTGTTAACATCAGGTTGATACAGCTCTCGGATTGTTTTTCACAATAAAATTAGTGTAAATAGAAAACTGTTATGACATTCAACTAAGCCACCTAAACACTGGTGATAAACACAATATACACATGAGCACTGAAGATGAAAGTGTAGCGACTTTCGAAAACAGCTGTTCTGCTCTGCTGTGTAAGTTGAATAAAACTTATGTTGACTTCCTTTGTGCCTAGGAATATTTATCATCATGTCTTTCTGAGATTTTAACTAAGTTAGAACAATTAGCCTATATAAATATTAAAATAGCAAAATAAAAATGTCCAATAAAAATAAAATCACATACAATTTAAGCTTTGGCTTGAGCTACCAATGAAAATTGGAAAAAAACGTTCATATATACTTAAGTATAAAATTCAAACCATAAAAGCTTGACTTAATGTATAATGGAACAAAAAATTCAGAAAAATGGGACATGAAGAAAATAATCAAATGGTAACACAGGTATCATAACACACAAGTGTTAACATCAGGTTGATACAGTTCTCGGATTGTTTTTCACAATAAAATTTGTGTAAATAGAAAACTGTTATCACATTCAACTAAGCCACCTAAACAGTGGTGATAAACACAATATACACATGAGCACTGAAGGTGAAAGTGTAGCGACTTTCGAAAACAGCTGTTCTGCTCTGCTGTGTAAGTTGAATAAAACTGATGTTGACTTCCTTTGTGCCTAGGAATATTTATCATCATGTCTTTCTGAGATTTTAACTAAGTTAGAACAATTAGCCTATATAAATATTAATATAGCAAAATAAAAATGTTCAATAAAAATAAAATCACATACAATTTAAGCTTTGGCTTGAGCTACCAATGAAAATTGGAAAAAAACGTTCACATATACTTAGTATAAAATTCAAACCATAAAAGTTTGACTTAATGCATAATGGAACAAAAAATTCAGAAAAATGGGACATGAAGGAAATAATCAAATGGTAACACAGGTATCATAACACACAAGTGTTAAGATCAGGTTGATACAGTTCTAGGATTGTTTTTCACAATAAAATTTGTGTAAATAGAAAACTGTTATCACATTCAACTAAGCCACGTAAACAGTGGTGATAAACACAATATACACATGAGCACTGAAGATGAAAGAGTAGCGACTTTCGAAAACAGCTGTTCTGCTCTGCTGTGTAAGTTGAATAAAACTGATGTTGACTTCCTTTGTGCCTAGGAATATTTATCATCATGTCTTTCTGAGATTTTAACTAAGTTAGAACAATTAGCCTATATAAATATTAATATAGCAAAATAAAAATGTACAATAAAAATAAAATCACATACAATTTAAGCTTTGGCTTGAGCTACCAATGAAAATTGGAAAAAAACGTTCACATATACTTAGTATAAAATTCAAACCATAAAACTTTGACTTAATGTATAATGGAACAAAAAATTCAGAAAAATGGGACATGAAGAAAATAATCAAATGGTAACACAGGTATCATAACACACACGTGTTAACATCAGGTTGATACAGTTCTCGGATTGTTTTTCACAATAAAATTTGTGTAAATAGAAAACTGTTATCACAGTCAACTAAGCCACGTAAACAGTGGTGATTAACACAATATACACATGAGCACTGAAGATGAAAGTGTAGCGACTTTCGAAAACAGCTGTTCTGCTCTGCTGTGTAAGTTGAATAAAACTGATGTTACTTCCTTTGTGCCTAGGAATATTTATCATCATGTCTTTCTGAGATTTTAACTAAGTTAGAACAATTAGCCTATATAAATATTAATATAGCAAAATAAAAATGTTCAATAAAAATAAAATCACATACAATTTAAGCTTTGGCTTGAGCTACCAATGAAAATTGGAAAAAAACGTTCACATATACTTAAGTATAAAATTCAAACCATAAAAGTTTGACTTAATGTATAATGGAACAAAAAATTCAGAAAAATGGGACATGAAGAAAATAATGAAATGGTAACACAGGTATCATAACACACAAGTGTTCACATCAGGTTGATACAGCTCTCGGATTGTTTTTCACAATAAAATTTGTGTAAATAGAAAACTGTTACCACATTCAACTAAGCCACCTAAACAGTGGTGATAAACACAATATACACATGAGCACTGAAGATGAAAGTGCAGCGACTTTCGAAAACAGCCGTTCTGCTCTGCTGGTTAAGTTGAATAAAACTGATGTTGACTTCCTTTGTGCCTAGGAATATTTATCATCATGTCTTTCTGAGATTTTAACTAAGTTAGAACAATTAGCCTATATAAATATTAATATAGCAAAATAAAAATGTTCAATAAAAATAAAATCACATACAATTTAAGCTTTGGCTTGAGCTACCAATGAAAATTGGAAGAAAACGTTCACATATACTTAAGTATAAAATTCAAACCATAAAAGTTTGACTTAATGTATAATGGAACAAAAAATTCAGAAAAATGGGACATGAAGAAAATAATCAAATGGTAACACAGGTATCATAACACACAAGTGTTAACATCAGGTTGATACAGTTCTCGGATTGTTTTTCACAATAAAATTTGTGTAAATAGAAAACTGTTATGACATTCAACTAAGCCACCTAAACACTGGTGATAAACACAATATACACATGAGCACTGAAGATGAAAGTGCAGCGACTTTCGAAAACAGCCGTTCTGCTCTGCTGGTTAAGTTGAATAAAACTGATGTTGACTTCCTTTGTGCCTAGGAATATTTATCATCATGTCTTTCTGAGATTTTAACCAAGTTAGAACAATTAGCCTATATAAATATTAATATAGCAAAATAAAAATGTTCAATAAAAATAAAATCACATACAATTTAAGCTTTGGCTTGAGCTACCAATGAAAATTGGAAGAAAACGTTCACATATACTTAAGTATAAAATTCAAACCATAAAAGTTTGACTTAATGTATAATGGAACAAAAAATTCAGAAAAATGGGACATGAAGAAAATAATCAAATGGTAACACAGGTATCATAACACACAAGTGTTAACATCAGGTTGATACAGTTCTCGGATTGTTTTTCACAATAAAATTTGTGTAAATAGAAAACTGTTATGACATTCAACTAAGCCACCTAAACACTGGTGATAAACACAATATACACATGAGCACTGAAGATGAAAGTGTAGCGACTTTCGAAAACAGCTGTTCTGCTCTGCTGTGTAAGTTGAATAAAACTTATGTTGACTTCCTTTGTGCCTAGGAATATTTATCATCATGTCTTTCTGAGATTTTAACTAAGTTAGAACAATTAGCCTATATAAATATTAATATAGCAAAATAAAAATGTCCAATAAAAATAAAATCACATACAATTTAAGCTTTGGCTTGAGCTACCAATGAAAATTGGAAAAAAACGTTCATATATACTTAAGTATAAAATTCAAACCATAAAAGTTTGACTTAATGTATAATGGAACAAAAAATTCAGAAAAATGGGACATGAAGAAAATAATCAAATGGTAACACAGGTATCATAACACACAAGTGTTAACATCAGGTTGATACAGTTCTCGGATTGTTTTTCACAATAAAATTTGTGTAAATAGAAAACTGTTATCACATTCAACTAAGCCACCTAAACAGTGGTGATAAACACAATATACACATGAGCACTGAAGGTGAAAGTGTAGCGACTTTCGAAAACAGCTGTTCTGCTCTGCTGTGTAAGTTGAATAAAACTGATGTTGACTTCCTTTGTGCCTAGGAATATTTATCATCATGTCTTTCTGAGATTTTAACTAAGTTAGAACAATTAGCCTATATAAATATTAATATAGCAAAATAAAAATGTTCAATAAAAATAAAATCACATACAATTTAAGCTTTGGCTTGAGCTACCAATGAAAATTGGAAAAAAACGTTCACATATACTTAAGTATAAAATTCATACCTTAAAAGTTTGACTTAATGTATAATGGAACAAAAAATTCAGAAAAATGGGACATGAAGAAAATAATCAAATGGTAACACAGGTATCATAACACACAAGTGTTAACATCAGGTTGATACAGTTCTCGAATTGTTTTTCACAATAAAATTTGTGTAAATAGAAAACTGTTGTCACATTCAACTAAGCCACCTAAACAGTGGTGAGAAACACAATATACACATGAGCACTGAAGATGAAAGTGTAGCGACTTTCGAAAACAGCTGTTCTGCTCTGCTGTGTAAGTTGAATAAAACTGATGTTGACTTCCTTTGTGCCTAGGAATATTTATCATCATGTCTTTCTGAGATTTTAACTAAGTTAGAACAATTAGCCTATATAAATATTAATATAGCAAAATAAAAATGTTCAATAAAAATAAAATCACATACAATTTAAGCTTTGGCTTGAGCTACCAATGAAAATTGGAAAAAAACGTTCACATATACTTAAGTATAAAATTCAAACCATAAAAGTTTGACTTAATGTATAATGGAACAAAAAATTCAGAAAAATGGGACATGAAGAAAATAATCAAATGGTAACACAGGTATCATAACACACAAGTGTTCACATCAGGTTGATACAGCTCTCGGATTGTTTTTCACAATAAAATTTGTGTAAATAGAAAACTGTTATCACATTCAACTAAGCCACCTAAACAGTGGTGATAAACACAATATACACATGAGCACTGAAGATGAAAGTGTAGCGACTTTCGAAAACAGCTGTTCTGCTCTGCTGTGTAAGTTGAATAAAACTGATGTTGACTTCCTTTGTGCCTAGGAATATTTATCATCATGTCTTTCTGAGATTTTAACTAAGTTAGAACAATTAGCCTATATAAATATTAATATAGCAAAATAAAAATGTTCAATAAAAATAAAATCACATACAATTTAAGCTTTGGCTTGAGCTACCAATGAAAATTGGAAAAAAACGTTCACATATACTTAAGTATAAAATTCAAACCATAAAAGTTTGACTTAATGTATAATGGAACAAAAAATTCAGAAAAATGGGACATGAAAAAAATAATCAAATGGTAACACAGGTATCATAACACACAAGTGTTCACATCAGGTTGATACAGCTCTCGGATTGTTTTTCACAATAAAATTTGTGTAAATAGAAAACTGTTATCACATTCAACTAAGCCACCTAAACAGTGGTGATAAACACAATATACACATGAGCACTGAAGATGAAAGTGCAGCGACTTTCGAAAACAGCCGTTCTGCTCTGCTGGTTAAGTTGAATAAAACTGATGTTGACTTCGTTTGTGCCTAGGAATATTTATCATCATGTCTTTCTGAGATTTTAACTAAGTTAGAACAATTAGCCTATATAAATATTAATATAGCAAAATAAAAATGTTCAATAAAAATAAAATCACATACAATTTAAGCTTTGGCTTGAGCTACCAATGAAAATTGGAAAAAAACGTTCACATATACTTAAGTATAAAATTCATACCTTAAAAGTTTGACTTAATGTATAATGGAACAAAAAATTCAGAAAAATGGGGCATGAAGAAAATAATCAAATGGTAACACAGGTATCATAACACACAAGTGTTAACATCAGGTTGATACAGTTCTCGAATTGTTTTTCACAATAAAATTTGTGTAAATAGAAAACTGTTGTCACATTCAACTAAGCCACCTAAACAGTGGTGAGAAACACAATATACACATGAGCACTGAAGATGAAAGTGTAGCGACTTTCGAAAACAGCTGTTCTGCTCTGCTGTGTAAGTTGAATAAAACTGATGTTGACTTCCTTTGTGCCTAGGAATATTTATGATCATGTCTTTCTGAGATTTTAACTAAGTTAGAACAATTAGCCTATATAAATATTAATATAGCAAAATAAAAATGTTCAATAAAAATAAAATCACATACAATTTAAGCTTTGGCTTGAGCTACCAATGAAAATTGGAAAAAAAACGTTCACATATACTTAAGTATAAAATTCAAACCATAAAAGTTTGACTTAATGTATAATGGAACAAAAAATTCAGAAAAATGGGACATGAAGAAAATAATCAAATGGTAACACAGGTATCATAACACACAAGTGTTCACATCAGGTTGATACAGCTCTCGGATTGTTTTTCACAATAAAATTTGTGTAAATAGAAAACTGTTGTCACATTCAACTAAGCCACCTAAACAGTGGTGATAAACACAATATACACATGAGCACTGAAGATGAAAGTGCAGCGACTTTCGAAAACAGCCGTTCTGCTCTGCTGGTTAAGTTGAATAAAACTGATGTTGACTTCCTTTGTGCCTAGGAATATTTATCATCATGTCTTTCTGAGATTTTAACTAAGTTAGAACAATTAGCCTATATAAATATTAATATAGCAAAATAAAAATGTTCAATAAAAATAAAATCACATACAATTTAAGCTTTGGCTTGAGCTACCAATGAAAATTGGAAAAAAACGTTCACATATACTTAAGTATAAAATTCAAACCATAAAAGTTTGACTTAATGTATAATGGAACAAAAAATTCAGAAAAATGGGACATGAAGAAAATAATCAAATGGTAACACAGGTATCATAACACACAAGTGTTAACATCAGGTTGATACAGCTCTCGGATTGTTTTTCACAATAAAATTAGTGTAAATAGAAAACTGTTATCACATTCAACTAAGCCACCGAAACAGTGGTGATAAACACAATATACACATGAGCACTGAAGATGAAAGTGTAGCGACTTTCGAAAACAGCCGTTCTGCTCTGCTGTGTAAGTTGAATAAAACTGATGTTGACTTCCTTTGTGCCTAGGAATATTTATCATCATGTCTTTCTGAGATTTTAACCAAGTTAGAACAATTAGCCTATATAAATATTAATATAGCAAAATAAAAATGTTCAATAAATATAAAATCACATACAATTTAAGCTTTGGCTTGAGCTACCAATGAAAATTGGAAAAAAACGTTCACATATACTTAGTATAAAATTCAAACCATAAAAGTTTGACTTAATGTATAATGGAACAAAAAATTCAGAAAAATGGGACATGAAGAAAATAATCAAATGGTAACACAGGTATCATAACACACAAGTGTTAACATCAGGTTGATACAGCTCTCGGATTGTTTTTCACAATAAAATTTGTTTAAATAGAAAACTGTTATCACATTCAACTAAGCCACCTAAACAGTGGTGATAAACACAATATACACATGAGCACTGAAGATGAAAGTGTAGCGACTTTCGAAAACAGCTGTTCTGCTCTGCTGTGTAAGTTGAATAAAACTGATGTTGACTTCCTTTGTGCCTAGGAATATTTATCATCATGTCTTTCTGAGATTTTAACTAAGTTAGAACAATTAGCCTATATAAATATTAATATAGCAAAATAAAAATGTTCAATAAAAATAAAATCACATACAATCTAAGCTTTGGCTTGAGCTACCAATGAAAATTGGAAAAAACGTTCACATATACTTAAGTATAAAATTCAAACCATAAAAGTTTGACTTAATGTATAATGGAACGAAAAATTCAGAAAAATGGGACATGAAGAAAATAATCAAATGGTAACACAGGTATCATAACACACAAGTGTTAACATCAGGTTGATACAGTTCTCGGATTGTTTTTCACAATAAAATTTGTGTAAACAGAAAACTGTTATCACATTCAACTAAGCCACCTAAACAGTGGTGATAAACACAATATACACATGAGCACTGAAGATGAAAGTGTAGCGACTTTCGAAAACAGCTGTTCTGCTCTGCTGTGTAAGTTGAATAAAACTGATGTTGACTTCCTTTGTGCCTAGGAATATTTATCATCATGTCTTTCTGAGATTTTAACTAAGTTAGAACAATTAGCCTATATAAATATTAATATAGCAAAATAAAAATGTTCAATAAAAATAAAATCACATACAATTTAAGCTTTGGCTTGAGCTACCAATGAAAATTGGAAAAAAAAAAACGTTCACATAAACTTAATTATAAAATTCAAACCATAAAAGTTTGACTTAATGTATAATGGAACAAAAAATTCAGAAAAATGGGACATGAAGAAAATAATCAAATGGTAACACAGGTATCATAACACACAAGTGTTAACATCAGGTTGATACAGCTCTCGGATTGTTTTTCACAATAAAATTAGTGTAAATAGAAAACTGTTATCACATTCAACTAAGCCACCGAAACAGTGGTGATAAACACAATATACACATGAGCACTGAAGATGAAAGTGTAGCGACTTTCGAAAACAGCCGTTCTGCTCTGCTGTGTAAGTTGAATAAAACTGATGTTGACTTCCTTTGTGCCTAGGAATATTTATCATCATGTCTTTCTGAGATTTTAACCAAGTTAGAACAATTAGCCTATATAAATATTAATATAGCAAAATAAAAATGTTCAATAAATATAAAATCACATACAATTTAAGCTTTGGCTTGAGCTACCAATGAAAATTGGAAAAAAACGTTCACATATACTTAGTATAAAATTCAAACCATAAAAGTTTGACTTAATGTATAATGGAACAAAAAATTCAGAAAAATGGGACATGAAGAAAATAATCAAATGGTAACACAGGTATCATAACACACAAGTGTTAACATCAGGTTGATACAGTTCTCGGATTGTTTTTCACAATAAAATTTGTGTAAACAGAAAACTGTTATCACATGCAACTAAGCCACCTAAACAGTGGTGATAAACACAATATACACATGAGCACTGAGGATGAAAGTGTAGCGACTTTCGAAAACAGCTGTTCTGCTCTGCTGTGTAAGTTGAATAAAACTGATGTTGACTTCCTTTGTGCCTAGGAATATTTATCATCATGTCTTTCTGAGATTTTAACTAAGTTAGAACAATTAGCCTATATAAATATTAATATAGCAAAATAAAAATGTTCAATAAAAATAAAATCACATACAATCTAAGCTTTGGCTTGAGCTACCAATGAAAATTGGAAAAAACGTTCACATATACTTAAGTATAAAATTCAAACCATAAGAGTTTGACTTAATGTATAATGGAACAAAAAATTCAGAAAAATGGGACATGAAGAAAATAATCAAATGGTAACACAGGTATCATAACACACAAGTGTTCACATCAGGTTGATACAGCTCTCGGATTGTTTTTCACAATAAAATTTGTGTAAATAGAAAACTGTTATCACATTCAACTAAGCCACCTAAACAGTGGTGATAAACACAATATACACATGAGCACTGAAGATGAAAGTGCAGCGACTTTCGAAAACAGCCGTTCTGCTCTGCTGGTTAAGTTGAATAAAACTGATGTTGACTTCCTTTGTGCCTAGGAATATTTATCATCATGTCTTTCTGAGATTTTAACCAAGTTAGAACAATTAGCCTATATAAATATTAATATAGCAAAATAAAAATGTTCAATAAAAATAAAATCACATACAATTTAAGCTTTGGCTTGAGCTACCAATGAAAATTGGAAAAAAACGTTCACATATACTTAAGTATAAAATTCATACCTTAAAAGTTTGACTTAATGTATAATGGAACAAAAAATTCAGAAAAATGGGACATGAAGAAAATAATCAAATGGTAACACAGGTATCATAACACACAAGTGTTAACATCAGGTTGATACAGTTCGCGAATTGTTTTTCACAATAAAATTTGTGTAAATAGAAAACTGTTGTCACATTCAACTAAGCCACCTAAACAGTGGTGAGAAACACAATATACACATGAGCACTGAAGATGAAAGTGTAGCGACTTTCGAAAACAGCTGTTCTGCTCTGCTGTGTAAGTTGAATAAAACTGATGTTGACTTCCTTTGTGCCTAGGAATATTTATCATCATGTCTTTCTGAGATTTTAACTAAGTTAGAACAATTAGCCTATATAAATATTAATATAGCAAAATAAAAATGTTCAATAAAAATAAAATCACATACAATTTAAGCTTTGGCTTGAGCTACCAATGAAAATTGGAAAAAAACGTTCACATATACTTAAGTATAAAATTCAAACCATAAAAGTTTGACTTAATGTATAATGGAACAAAAAATTCAGAAAAATGGGACATGAAGAAAATAATCAAATGGTAACACAGGTATCATAACACACAAGTGTTCACATCAGGTTGATACAGCTCTCGGATTGTTTTTCACAATAAAATTTGTGTAAATAGAAAACTGTTATCACATTCAACTAAGCCACCTAAACAGTGGTGATAAACACAATATACACATGAGCACTGAAGATGAAAGTGCAGCGACTTTCGAAAACAGCCGTTCTGCTCTGCTGGTTAAGTTGAATAAAACTGATGTTGACTTCCTTTGTGCCTAGGAATATTTATCATCATGTCTTTCTGAGATTTTAACTAAGTTAGAACAATTAGCCTATATAAATATTAATATAGCAAAATAAAAATGTTCAATAAAAATAAAATCACATACAATTTAAGCTTTGGCTTGAGCTACCAATGAAAATTGGAAAAAAACGTTCACATATACTTAAGTATAAAATTCAAACCATAAAAGTTTGACTTAATGTATAATGGAACAAAAAATTCAGAAAAATGGGACATGAAGAAAATAATCAAATGGTAACACAGGTATCATAACACACAAGTGTTAACATCAGGTTGATACAGCTCTCGGATTGTTTTTCACAATAAAATTAGTGTAAATAGAAAACTGTTATCACATTCAACTAAGCCACCTAAACAGTGGTGATAAACACAATATACACATGAGCACTGAAGATGAAAGTGTAGCGACTTTCGAAAACAGCCGTTCTGCTCTGCTGTGTAAGTTGAATAAAACTGATGTTGACTTCCTTTGTGCCTAGGAATATTTATCATCATGTCTTTCTGAGATTTTAACCAAGTTAGAACAATTAGCCTATATAAATATTAATATAGCAAAATAAAAATGTTCAATAAAAATAAAATCACATACAATTTAAGCTTTGGCTTGAGCTACCAATGAAAATTGGAAAAAAACGTTCACATATACTTAGTATAAAATTCAAACCATAAAAGTTTGACTTAATGTATAATGGAACAAAAAATTCAGAAAAATGGGACATGAAGAAAATAATCAAATGGTAACACAGGTATCATAACACACAAGTGTTAACATCAGGTTGATACAGTTCTCGGATTGTTTTTCACAATAAAATTTGTGTAAACAGAAAACTGTTATCACATTCAACTAAGCCACCTAAACAGTGGTGATAAACACAATATACACATGAGCACTGAGGATGAAAGTGTAGCGACTTTCGAAAACAGCTGTTCTGCTCTGCTGTGTAAGTTGAATAAAACTGATGTTGACTTCCTTTGTGCCTAGGAATATTTATCATCATGTCTTTCTGAGATTTTAACTAAGTTACAACAATTAGCCTATATAAATATTAATATAGCAAAATAAAAATGTTCAATAAAAATAAAATCACATACAATTTAAGCTTTGGCTTGAGCTACCAATGAAAATTGGAAAAAAAAAACGTTCACATATACTTAAGTATAAAATTCAAACCATAAAAGTTTGACTTAATGTATAATGGAACAAAAAATTCAGAAAAATGGGACATGAAGAAAATAATCAAATGGTAACACAGGTATCATAACACACAAGTGTTAACATCAGGTTGATACAGCTCTCGGATTGTTTTTCACAATAAAATTTGTGTAAATAGAAAACTGTTATCACATTCAACTAAGCCACCTAAACAGTGGTGATAAACACAATATACACATGAGCACTGAAGATGAAAGTGTAGCGACTTTCGAAAACAGCTGTTCTGCTCTGCTGTGTAAGTTGAATAAAACTGATGTTGACTTCCTTTGTGCCTAGGAATATTTATCATCATGTCTTTCTGAGATTTTAACTAAGTTAGAACAATTAGCCTATATAAATATTAATATAGCAAAATAAAAATGTTCAATAAAAATAAAATCACATACAATCTAAGCTTTGGCTTGAGCTACCAATGAAAATTGGAAAAAACGTTCACATATACTTAAGTATAAAATTCAAACCATAAAAGTTTGACTTAATGTATAATGGAACGAAAAATTCAGAAAAATGGGACATGAAGAAAATAATCAAATGGTAACACAGGTATCATAACACACAAGTGTTAACATCAGGTTGATACAGTTCTCGGATTGTTTTTCACAATAAAATTTGTGTAAACAGAAAACTGTTATCACATTCAACTAAGCCACCTAAACAGTGGTGATAAACACAATATACACATGAGCACTGAAGATGAAAGTGTAGCGACTTTCGAAAACAGCTGTTCTGCTCTGCTGTGTAAGTTGAATAAAACTGATGTTGACTTCCTTTGTGCCTAGGAATATTTATCATCATGTCTTTCTGAGATTTTAACTAAGTTAGAACAATTAGCCTATATAAATATTAATATAGCAAAATAAAAATGTTCAATAAAAATAAAATCACATACAATTTAAGCTTTGGCTTGAGCTACCAATGAAAATTGGAAAAAAAAAACGTTCACATATACTTAAGTATAAAATTCAAACCATAAAAGTTTGACTTAATGTATAATGGAACAAAAAATTCAGAAAAATGGGACATGAAGAAAATAATCAAATGGTAACACAGGTATCATAACACACTAGTGTTAACATCAGGTTGATACAGCTCTCGGATTGTTTTTCACAATAAAATTTGTGTAAAAAGAAAACTGTTATCACATTCAACTAAGCCACCTAAACAGTGGTGATAAACACAATATACACATGAGCACTGAAGATGAAAGTGTAGCGACTTTCGAAAACAGCCGTTCTGCTCTGCTGTGTAAGTTGAATAAAACTGATGTTGACTTCCTTTGTGCCTAGGAATATTTATCATCATGTCTTTCTGAGATTTTAACTAAGTTAGAACAATTAGCCTATATAAATATTAATATAGCAAAATAAAAATGTTCAATAAAAATAAAATCACATGAGTTGTTATATTTGGACTGATATATTCGATCTTTGTTATAACTTTATTGTGTACCCAGGTAGCTGCTGCTCATATAAAGGTTATAATACGATAGATACATTAGGTTGTTTTGAATATGAGAATGAAATAACAAAAGAGAATTGAAGTAAATTGTCGATACAAGCATGTCATGTTCTATCTTCTTTCCTCTCTCTCGTTTAAACACATACATGCTTCAAGAAAACTTGATGTCTATAAAAACAGAAAAAATTAATAAAGATGATCAGTATTGTCAAAACGATGGCTAAGTTCAGTTATAGCGACCTTGCATTTTGAACAAAAAAACAAAAGCGATGTTATATTACACATTTTAAAAGACCCTTATTTTGAGTTGTGCGACCATTTAAAAAAAATTTATAGTTTTTTAACGCGATTAAATAAACGGTATAATGAATGTTATAGAAATAAGGAAAAAATATTTAATTGCAACAAACAATGCTTACAAGCGAACTTGTATTTGAAAGCCAACCAAAACCAGCAAATGTGGGCCGACCTACCAGACCAGTTGTGGAGTGTAGTGAAGGATCCCGAAGACGAGCTGCAAAGCATTAATGAAGAATTTTCTCAGAAATAATTAAAGATACGTTTTTCCATCAAGTAGGACCAACAAAAAACAAAACTAAAAAAATTTATATAATAGAAAATGTAATGAAAGCGAGCCCCAAGCGTGTAAAAAGGATTTTAAAGAGCATTTCAACATCAACAGATGATAAAAAATTTACATCTGAAGAGGCATTTTCAATATTTCTGGACTTAAAGCTAACAAAATATCAGTATATGGCATTGCGAAAGCGGGCAATTGGAAAACATTGCTCCATTTATCCAGAATATAGAGATTTGGTTTTAATTAAGAAAGATTGTTTACCACCACAAATCTCTATAAACATTACAGAAATGTCAGCAGAGGTGGTATTGCAAGACATACTAAATCATAATGCGGAAAGATTGTTGAATACATTGGACGCAGATGATATTAAAAAGCTTGGTGAGTGTAGCCGAACATTAATTTCTAAATGAGGATGCGATGGATCTTCTGGACAAAAGCGATATAAGCAGTATAATCCAGAAAATATATCAGATTCTAACTTATTTATGATATCTTTTGTTCCGTTAAGACTAAAAATAAATAACATTAATTTTGGGCCATCTACTAGCAATGAAACCGATATTGACATATGGAAAAACGAAATACCTTCCTCAACAATATATTGCAGACCAATTAAATTTGCTTTTAAGAAGGAAACGAAGGATGTAATATTAGAAGAAGTATCTAAACTTAAACAACAAATAGATAAACTTCAACCGATAACTTTGCTACTTAACGATCAAGAGATTGAAATAAATTACCAAATGTTACAATGATAGATGGAAAAGTTGCACACGCCATAACTGAAACAAAATCATCTTCGAGCTGTGTTATTTGCAAAAATAACTGCAAGCCAATTCAGTCAACTTCCAACAAAAGACACTACTTTCCAAGAAGGCTATGAGTTTGGCTTGTACCCACTCCATGCTGAAATTCGATTTATGGAACACATGTTTAGATTTTAAAGGAACAGTACGAAATAGAGACGAAAATAAAGCCAAAAGAGAGGTAAAAAAGAAACACGTACAATAAAAATATTTAGAATTGGATTTACTGATCGATCAGCTAAAGCAAGGAGAAGGAAACACAAATGATGGCAACACAGCAAGAAAATTTTTTTCTGATCCTGAAACTGCTGCATCTATTACAGGAGTAAATTTTGAATTAATAAAACGCTACAAAATCATACTGCAAGTAATATCATGCAATAAAAAGGTAAATGCAAGAAAATTTGGTCAGTATGCTAATGAAACAGCGAAACTATACAACAAAATATGATTGGAGGAATATGCCATCGACAGTCCATAAAATACTATATCATGGGGAAAACATTATTCAACACAATATGCTGCCGATTGGAGATCTTTCTTAAGAAGCGCAAGAAAAAAGGAACAAAGATTATAGATATTTTCACGAGCACAACACAAAGATATCTAGATATAGTACCAATGAAGACCTCTTTAATATTTTACTGTGCACCAAACAGCTCCTTGAAGATGAACAGGAGACATACTTAGATGAAATTAAATGAAAAATGTATTCTATGCAAATTAACATAAAAATTAGAGCAAAAAAGCACAATAAATTTTGAAAATTTATAAAAGAAATTTTATTTTATTTGGAATAAAATGATTTTCTTAGAATTTATAATAAAAACTTTTTTCGGATATGGATCTCCTACATATCTGTTATGGATTCACGTTTAAAATATATATAAATTGTTCATATAATAATAAAATTTAAAGCTGTCGAACTTACATTTGTTAGTGAATTATGATAACCAAGGCTATTTTTCGTAATTTGACTTACAAGGGCCCTATAAGTAAATGTGGACCGATTGCAATAAAATTTCACAGAGATATCAACGACTAAAGTAAAATTAGTTTTGCTAAATATTATATCAATATTAATATAAATTAAAACAATTTTGAGCTTCAAACCCGTATTATAAGTGGTCCATTGGAGAAGAGGGCTAAATGTCAAAATAAAATGGACACGGGTGGACGGTTTAATAAAGTATATAATTTTTTAGTTCAGTCAACGTTACTATTTATAAAATGCAATGTTAAATCACTACATTCACAAATTTTTTTATAATGCCGATAATACATATATTTTTAAAAATCATTTTTCAATCATATATAAGTGTACTTTAATATGGCCCGATTTTAAACTTAATACATTGAAGCTTAAGATGTCTTCTATCCAACAAAAAAAATTTCATTAAAAAATTTTAACCCAGTCATAAGTTATAGAATTTTGACCGTCAACTCACAAAATATGCCACTGTGCGTCGCACAGTAAGCTGTCTAATAACAATAAAATACATATTAGATAAAAGCTGACACTCCCACGATTCCAGAGATGTTTTGGTTTTTCATGTGCGTTACACATATAAAAAGCTATACAACCTTAAAGTCGAATTATTTTTATAATTTTTTCATAACTTTTAAGTAACAAAAGATTGGTTTGGAAATACGAATATAAAAAATTCATTTTTCAATAAAAATGCTTGCAATTATATTTGTTTTATTCAGAAATGTAGCAGTAACAATAACAAAATCCTAAAGTTTAAATATTAATAGCAACACTGTAAGAAAAATTGTGAAGAATTTAGCGAAATATGTACTTAATTATATATATATATATATATATATATATATATATGTATATATATATATATATATATATATATATATATATATATACTAATATATGTACATATAGGAAGGTTTAGGTGTTTTCTATGCCAACTTTTGAAATATAATCATTTTAAAAATCATCCATATTTGATATTTTTATTAAAATTATCAGTTGATATTCTTAATGTTTGATAGGCTATGCCTTAAACCAAGGAATACCAAGTAGGATGACTCTAACTCATATAAAACCTTATTCTCACATATTTGGACACCATGTGAAACTAACCCTATATTGATACAAATACGTACCAAAGATTTTGTATATAAGACAACCACGAAAAAATTTATATGCGGGTCGTAATATTACAACCCGTATCGCACATATTCGTCAAACATATGTTGTCAAACATATTTCATCTTGTCTTGTGTAGTTATTTGTTCGAATAACACAAAAAAATTGGTAAGTTTGCCTGGAGCATTCAAAACTGAAATGTGTTATCATTTGTAGCAGAAAATTGTTATTGTTCATGTACTTTTAAGTTGCATAGAATAGATGCTGTGCCCGAAGCGAAAAAATATAGAGCTGTACCGAACTGAATCAAACGCTCTCAAACGCTCGTTTTTGACAAGAACCTCTAATCAAACCCATGTAATTTAAATGGGTTTGATTAGAGTTTCTTGTCAAAAACGAGCGTTTGAGAGCGTTTGATTCAGTTCGGTACAGCTCTAAAAAAATACTACTGCGTAAATTAATGATGGGTAAACAATACTTGTGTTGTTGTTTGGTAAACGCACATGATATCAGCACCGATGCGATGATATCATATATTATTATGACATACCTATAATATAAACATCTTTTTTATACATTTCTTATATATATATATATATATATATATATATATATATATATATATGTATATATATATATATATATATATATATATATATATATGTACATATATATATATATATATATATATATATATATATACATATATGCATACATATACACATACATATATATATATATATTATTTATTTATTGAAAAATTAAGTATCAACAAATTTTATTATATTGGCGCAGGTCATTCGTTCGGCATTAGTAAACTACAAAATTAGTGCCAACATTTTGTATAGACAGCGGAGCTGTTATGGAATGATTTTCTTGTATTGGATATGTGAATCGTTCACGAATTGACCTGTTTTATTTTAAATTAACTCTTTTAGTCTTGAATTGAAATATAAATGAATTCATGATAAATCAAAAATTTTCAATGCATTCGCTTTATTAAAATAGAAGAATAGATTTTTATTAGAAATAAGTTATTAGGGAATTCAAAGAAAATCATACTAATTAGTTATTTTATTCATATAAAATGGTCATATACAATAACCCTTTCTATAAATTCTATTACGTTATTGCACACTAATGGTTTTCTGTAAAACATAATAAAAAAGGATACATTTATTTTGCAAAAATCGTGAGAGTGGGAAATTTTAATAAAAGATTTTTAACCTTTTTAAAAATGTTTATATAGAAAAAAAATGTAATTATTATTAGTAATATTTTGTCAATATTTTATACTATTTCGTTCCGGTTTAGTTTTAAAGATATTTTGAAATGTTAAAATGTTTCTTATTTGCATCTATTAGTTCCAGAATCTGTCAGAGACGGATAGTTCTTAAGGAATATAAAAAGCTAGCTTGGCGCGGTTAAAACTTCATCCATCATCCTAAGCTCATGCAATTTTGGAATAATTTTAAATGCAACATACTCAACGAAGTATCTCATGGAAATCAGTTCATAAATTATATTCTCAGAATTATTAAAAATATCTTCTTAAAAGTAATCTGCATATACATCGTAGTCAAAATCAACAACAACCCATCCATTAGAGCCTATGTCAGTATGTTCACTTGAAGAATATAAATCATAATCATTACTTTTTGGTAAACATAGATCATAAGTACCAATTTATTCAATCTCATCTTGTGCAAATTCACAGTTACTGGAAAAACTTAATTGAACAATTTTAGCAACCCTAACTTGTGGCAAAATTAAATTTAACTTGGCTACGGGAGGCTATTGTTGTCTGTCTCCCTTTTGCCGCTGTAAAGAAAATATATTTTCTACCTTGTCCTGATTAAGAAATTTTGTCGACATAATATAAATCACCTCCTTCTATTAAAATGTCATTATCCAGTAAATGAATGGAATTAAGAGTGAGCTTTATTTAAAAAAAACAAGCTTTTTCATAAAGTTTTGTATAATTTTGTGAGGTTCAATGTTAACTCGAACTGCACATCTGTAGCAGTTATCGCCATAAATGATCCACTATTAAGACAATCGAAAATCTTACCAATTTTTCCCAAAAACTGAGCTGTTGAAAGGGCCCCTTCTGCGGAACAGCTCTTAAATTTTGTAGTTTCGCATATTGTTTTAATAGCAGCTGCAACAGTTCTGCTAAAAAATTGAGTTGCGAATCTCTCGCGAATTTTTTCAAATTATACTCCAATTAGAAAACTGCTTTTAGCATAAACACACACTCTTGAGTACCAATACTTTAGTTCTTTCAAAACTTGTTGCTTCGAATCTCTTTCATCCAACTGTGCGCATTTTTGCTTTACGACCTCAAACGCATTATTTAAAAGAATAAATATGTATGTGAATAAGAAAATGAGCTTAAGAATTGTTTTTATTAATGTAGGTTAAAGAATATGTATTTGATTTGTGTAGAAACAAACATATATCAACTCGCACCGAAGTGTTACATACATGTGCAATATCTGATGCAATTTTTGAGGACTACTTTCAACTTCGTAAAATAAAATATCCGTTCTATTTAAATTCAAATTACTTTATTGGCAATAAAACATATTACATAAAAGTAGTTTCCTTTTTAGTGATTTAAAATTATAACCTTCTGAGCACTAGATGATATGTTCTCAAAGATCTCCCATGAGTAGTAGGGAACTGTATGTGCTGGGACCATTAAAAATATTAAATTTCAGCAATTAAATTTGAAATTTTTCAATTTTAATTGCCAAAATTCTCAAATTTCACAAAATTCTCAAATTTCATTTTGAGCGTGGGAATTTGTGTCTGTCCATATGTGACCTTGAGAATACATGTCCGTCGGTATGTGAGCGTGGGAATTTAAGTCTGTCCATATGTGACCTTGAGAATACATGTCCGTCCATATGTGACCTTGATAATACATGTCCGTCGGTATGTGAGCGTGGGAATTTCTGTCTGTCCATTTATACTGTGTACGCCTGGTGAATAAAAAAATTTAGAAGCATTTTTAGGAATCACACTATTTAAAAAGTGTAGTAGTTATATAAGGATACCCTTAATGTTTGTGGTTCGTTCCTTCTTGCTGGAGTGAGATTTTTTCTTTTATTTTTTTGCTTATTAAAATTTGGTGTGTTTACTTAAGATTTGTCGTCCAGCAATTCAGTGTTTTTTTTTACTTTTTTGCTTGCAATGCTTGAGTCTGGAGGAATAATTTGATTATTCTGATCTTGAAGACGTTGTGAAAAAAAATTACTATTGCATAAATATTGAAACTGATGTTTTGTTTATTTTATACATGACGATCATCGATGGATTTTATTTGGGGATCTGGATGGTGGTGCGATTTCTGTATTTTGTAGAATATGAATATTTATGCTATGTTTAAGTGTGTGTGTTTTTTGTGTTCTGAGTGGCGGTTGGAATGTCTGGCTGTCAGACAGTCTGTGTGTGTGACGATTGGTGAGTCTGTATGACAGTCCGCTTTCTTGCTTTCCTGGTCAGTATAAAATGTGATAAGGTGTACATATTCATGCGTACATAAATATCTACAAATTTATTTCATTTACGCATATGCATACAAACAAATAACAAGCGTTTATTCTTTGTGCCCAAATATTCCCTTGAATATTTGAATGAATGAATGAACCATTGTGTATGTTTGTTTGTGTCTTCTCTGAAAAAAATAAATATGTATGTAGGTTTTTTGTTTGAAATAAAAAGACATTTATTTTAATTTTTATAAGCATTTACTTAAAAGTTTGTTAACACTTTCATTTTTAAGTAAAATTGCATTCCTTAAGGCACAAACACCATAGTCGTGATAGCTACAATAGAGATATATGGAATGCTTAGTTTCCATTTGTTTGAAATTAATGCAGCCAATGTCTTCAATGTTATAAACTGTTTGATGAATAATTTTTTCCAGCCATTTTTTCTTCTCTCCCCCCTTAACATATATTTGTGAATTTCTTATATTCGATTTTAAAAACTTGCAAACGCTTTGAAATGAGACTGATCCATCATTCCAGTTAATATGATGATAGTTTTTTGTTAACCAAACTGCTTCTCTCTGTTTTTTGGCTGATAAACATGCGAAATCAAAAGGAGGTTTTATGATGAAATTGAACCATTCCTTGTTGCTGAAAACTACAGCTAGTTCTTTTGCGATGAAGTCATTTGAATTAGTTTTGAAACCTTGCAAGTCTACAAAAACAATATCACCATCCATGTTATTTAATTTATAAGAGCTTCCGGACTTGACCTTTTATTGGTATGTATTCTATTACGCGGTCATGAATAAGAACGCAGTAAGCTGATGTTTTTGTTGAAATATTTGTTGCTGTTTCAAATTCAATTTTTATGTCGATTGGTCCGGTATTGAGCGTTTCGTTTTGGTTACTGACATCAACTACAATAATTGGAGCGTTATTCTTAAACTCTTGACCTGTTAGAAGAGGTTGGGGTTGTTTCATGTAGTAGCTTTGTTGGAATCTTAGATACATATCATATAGAATCGCATAGCGCTCATTTTTGAATTTTATATTAAGATCGTCATATGGGTAAGAGGTTGAGTTTAAATGTACTTTTAAGTTAGTAAGATCACAATGAACAAACTTGTTTTCTTGTTGAAAGGCAATCAAGACAAAACGAGGGCGTTCTTTATTAGCGGCCAGTTTAACATTCCATATGTGATTGGTTCCCGTATTAAGGTGTGGATTCATATGACAATCCCAACTACGGAATGCCATTGGTATAGCAGCACCATTATTAAGTATTTTGATCATATTCAATTTACTATGATCAGATAATTGAACATGTGGAATTCTCCATGATATTAGTGAAATTGTAAGTTTTGCTTTCTCGGTGGAAACATTCGAGTGTACAAGATCTTCATCGTTCTTATTACGCAAGAGTATCAATTCATGTTTACCATTTAATAAAACTTTATTGTAGTCTTCAGCGAATCCTAAAAGAAGTTTGAGTGGTACATAGAAATTAAAATTTCCATTTTGAAGATCTATTTTATCAAGTTTATTCTATCCAGCATTTTGCAACACAACGCTTTCCGTAGGTGATAAAGAAACCAAATTTTTTATAGTACTGGTGGCTCCCAAATATCTTGTATGATCAACTTCAATACCATTCAGTTCATAGCGGATTTCATCAAAGAGATATGCAACAAAATTATTTTTCAACTGAAAGTTGGGTGTAGATTTCGATGTTTTTTCGTCTACAACAAGTCCTTCCACATATATATAGCTTTCACTGGGTAACACATATAGATCTTGGTTTTGTATTGAAATTCTTATTTCATCGTTGTTGTTAAAAGACTGAAGGTATGGTATGTATGTGTGATAATCCTTTTTGATAATATTTTCGTCAGATATTGGTTTATCTAAAACGTCTATTATTGAACTCATTTTGTTTTCAATTTAAAGTTCAGTGACTTGAGAAAACTCTTGTTTGCTGCTGTAAGCAATTTTTGACGAACAGATCTTTTCAATTGTTGCTTAGATTGTAACGTTTGAGAATTAGATGTTGCTGTAGTATTCTTCGATATACTCGTGTTGTATATTATCATTATTTAGTTGTCCTTAAATGTATTCGTATTGTAATTTCCTCACCTCTGAAATTAATTAAGTCGCCGTTTTGATCAACCACGCGAAGAGCTAGTGAACTTATCTCTCTGGAGTTTACTGGCAAATAAATAAGATTTTTGGGAATCTCAACTATTTTATATCCAGCCGGTACATTAATCGGAAATTCATGTAGTGTATGAGCTTTAGAATTATTCATATAAGTATTAACCACAATACTGCTTTCAATCTTCAAGAGATTCACCTTAAAGATATTCACTGGAAGATCAGAGTAATGTTCTTTGTTTGGCGTTAATATTCTGCTATTGAATCCTAAAAGTCTACCTATTGTATTTTCTTTATTAAAATACATTGGTTCTTTAGAGCTGCTTACTTTGACTTGCATTGTATTGTTATTAGCTTCAATCAAAATTTTGTTTTCTGGTCTATATCGTTTGTATTGTTCTTCTATATAGTCAACTATATCATTTAATTCATAAGATCAGATCGGTATTTCAATTACAAGTTCACCGATATAAAATATATTGTTGTAGACATCCACATTCGGGATACTGTTGTATGAATGAAAATCAGTTAGAGCACATTCATAGGTTCCGTTTAAATCAATAGGAGGAAAATAATTAGCAGATAGCTCTGATGAATTGGAGCTCAGAGTCAATGTTATTGACATTGTGACTGTTTGATTGTAAATAAATGAGGTTAAACACACAGTATGATTTAACTATAAGAAGCAGTTTCGTATTTATTGTTTATTTACTTATTTTAAACTAAATTAAATATTGATGCCATTGTTGTTTTTTTTGTTGTTGTTTATTTATTGTATTCTTCCATTTACAATATCTCATCTTTGCTTATCCAAGAATTGTGCTCATTACCAAAGCCCAGCCACTTGACAAACACCTTATGTCCTTTAGTTTTGAGAACCTTTTCAACTAGGTATGTATTAGGATATCTGGTTTTTGAAAGTTCTTCTTCATAGAATCCACCTTTAATAGGATTTCCGCGATAGTCTTCTAATATATATGTTGTAGGATATGTATTTTGTACTCTTTTAATTGTAAAGATTTCTGTTGTCCAATTCGGAGTATAAACTTTTTCAAAAATGTTTTTATATTTGCTTATGCGTACATGATCTCCTGCATTAAATTTTGACATTTTATACATCTTTAAATGACTGTATACTGTGTTTAAAAGCTGTTTTTCATTTGTTGAATTTACTTTAATCGGTGACATTTTAATGGTGCGATGAATTTTTCTATTGTATGCATCAAGTAAATCTCTATACATATCAATCCAATTATATGAACCATTTAAGCTAAATTCCTTCCACATCATTCCTTTTAATGTTCTATTGAGTCGTTCTACTATTGAGGCTTTCATAGTGCTATATGTTGAGTAGTGATTAATATTGTATTTATTCATCAACTGACTGAAATGTTTATTGAAAAATCCTTTACCATCGTCTGTTTGCAAGTTTTTCGGTATTCGTCCCAATTTGAAAATATTCTCCATTGCCTGAGTTGTTTCGAATGCATTCTTTCTGCTCAAAGGTACTGCCCAAACAAATTTTGAGAATGTATCAATTACAGTTAGCAAAAATCGATAATTTCTATTGTCTAAGGAATAATTCCCATTTCAACTAAATCAGCTTGCCAAAGATCATCTATTCCTTTCATCACAACTCTACGACGTACAAAACGTTTTCGAGCCTACTTATGCAATTCATTTACAACATTTCTCTTTGAAGACATCTTATTTTTCCAGTCGCTGTTTTAAGTGTGTTGTGATCTACTTGATGCACTTGCACCTATTGATACGAACATGTAATTTTCTATTCTATAAATTTTTTCTCGTAGCTCTTCAATTTCCATATCAAAAAGTGATTTATTACCATCCATTTTCTTATTGATATCCTGCAAATGAGCATTAAGATTTTCTAACTGGAAAGCTACTTCTTGTTGCTGTTTTTTGAGTTCAGTTTGCAGAAACAATTTACTGATAACATCGTTTTCCTCCAGAGCATTTGCAACATTTTTGATTCTCTTGTATTGGACATCAATGTTTTTGTTCGTATCCATAAAGAAGCCCAACAACTTAGGCGCATTTTTGGTTGAAATTACTTCACTTCTATCGTTAATATAATGCCCAAATTTATCAACGGACATGTTTTATATAAAAATCTATGTATGTATATAGTTTATACAATTATATTAGCTTCACGTAGTTCTTCAATAATTGAGACAATTTCGTTGTTGTGATTAGTATGGCCTGCAGACTGTGATGCAAGCAGTAGTCTAAGTCGATCTACCAACTCGTTTGGATCATCCCAGTATATATAGTTTGGATTATGAGGGTTAAACTGCATCAAACCCCTTCCTAAATAATTACTTTTTGTTACATCTGATGAGCCTGTATGATTGTCTCCTTTGAAAAGTTTTCCAATAATATGTTTGTACTTATGGGCTATGCTCCCTTTGATTTGACCATCAGACTTATAGCCTCTCCTGTGGGCATTGGTAGCAAGTAATATTTTTTTATAGATTTCAAGCTCGAATTTATCATAGTTTCTTGGTGCTTTATGAAACATTAAATAAAAGAGTCCTGGCGTGAGCGCCCATATTTGTCCACCAACCTGTATCTTATCTTGATTTAACTCGATGGTGCTATTACCAAATCTCCATTCGTTGTTATTATCTTTATGTGGACCATAGTTAGTATCTAGTTCGTTTCTCGATTGCAATAGTGATAAGTCAGAATAACTTTCTTCATTATTCGAATTTTGTCAAAAACAAAACAAAAAAATCATTGTATAATGATTTTCTGTTAAGCATCTTACAGTCTAGAAAGCTAAAACCGAGATTAGTTTGCAATAAAAGTTCAAAGCTATAAGTTGTGAAAAATTTCTACCGCAATGGATCTAGTGGAAAAATTTAATTCGTACAATACAAAATCCTTAATCCATATAAAGGATCTAGATGAATTATCCAAACACACTATCGTACGTGCAAAGCGAGTAACAACAAAGTATGGGGAAACAGTTCAACTTGAGCTGGAAAACCACATAATGTTTCTCCCCAACCGATACAATGCATTGACCAATGCAGAATTAGAAGACCTTTCGAATAATAAATATCGACTACAAAGAAAAGGAGAGCGAAACCTGATCTTAGAAAGCGAGATGAACGAGTTTTTAATACCAAACTCCCAGTACCCCGTTTGGCAGTAAAAAATATGTTATGTTCATATATTTTGTAATTAACAAGAAAAAAAAATAATAATAAAAAAGAAAATGTTTTTAAATATGTATGTATATAAATATATATGATTGTGTTTTATTTAATATCTTTGGTTATATCATAAAGAAATTTCAAACATAAGTGACCGCAATTATATGTATTAAAGTTTTGATATTGATTGTAGTTGTATTGAATATTTCTACCTAAATATTTGATTAATTCTAGAGAAGGTTGTAAATTTCCAAAGCTGTCGAAATATTGTTTTTCATTCTTGTTCCTATAGTATGCTACCCAATGAGTACCTGGGCCTGTTGATAAATCCAAATTGATTATTCCACACTCTACAGTCTTTGGTCGTTTTGGTAGTGAATCCAACATATAAACTCCTCTAAAGTGTGGAATATATTTTGAAAATTTTCTTTTATCAAATTCTGATAATGATCTGTTGCGTAGCATTTCTAATAGTTTTTTGAATGATCTTTAAAAACAAGTCCATAACCGTTTTTATATGGTTTAAGGTACAGTCCTTCTCCCACAGCAATAGACTCCATTGCCTTATTGTGTCTGGTGGCTTCCTCAAGTTGTTTTTTTTGCATTCTTTGTTGCATTTACAGCTTTAGCTATAGCGGCACCTCCAGTTGCTAGACTACCAAGTGCACCTAGAGCAGTTAGAATCGGTATTATGGGCAAAAAACCACCAATTTTTGGAACATTTATAATACGCGGTATTATAACACGAGCTTTTTTCCCCTTAAGAGATTTACTGATAGCTTTACGAGTAATCTTAATATCTTGTGGTTTTTTCTTCTTCAATATCTTTGTTGCTGATTTAATTGTTTTATGAAACAGATTTTTGTCATTTATACGAATTCGTGGTGATGGTATTTTCACTGTATTCCTTTTCTTTGCTTCAACACCCATACCAAGTTTAGTTTTTGCTTTCATTGCGTTGGTGACTATATATGAAAATGTTTTTTCTGCAAGATCACTATCTTTTGAAAGAACTCTTTCCCAAGCCGTATTTTCAAGAATTTTGTCAGCTTGATGTCTGCTGTTTAAGTCCTTATTTTTCGAGTAAGCAATATCGTGATTTTTGCAAGCAGCATCCAATAAGTTAATTCCTTTATCTCCTCTATCTAAACGCTTTTGTAATCTTGTGCCAGGTCCACAATACTGGTATCCAGGAAGATGTAATTCAAAAGGTAGGGAATTTATTGCTTTATTTAGTAAACCTTCTCCAACGATAGTTTGTTTGTGACTAAAATTTTTGTTATAAAGTACAACCATATTAATTTAATCTACAATAAAAGATAATGTTTGCAAGTTTAGCAAGTAGTTATTAAAATGCGCTCCATAAGACAACATAAAAATATTTTAGTTCGTAATGCTGATATTTGTTCAAATGAGAGTAAAAAAATAAGACATAGTTCCTTGTTACCAAATTCTATTCGAGCATTAGTAGTTAGTCCTTCAAATTGTGGAAAAACTAAGATAATGATTAGTTTGCTGGAAAGTCCTAATGGTCTCAAGTTTGAAAATATTTGCTTGTACTCAAAATCTTTATATCAACCTAAATATGAATACCTAAAGAAATTAATTTCACCAATTAAAGGAATCGGATACTACACATTTGCAGAAAACGAGGACGTTGTTCCTCCTAGTGAAGCTAAAAGCAATTCAATTATGATTTTTGATGATGTTGCATGTGAAAAGCAAAACAATATACGTGCATATTTTTGTATGGGTCGTCATAAGAACGTATACTCATTTTACTTGTGTCAGACTTACACGCGGATTCCAAAACATTTGATAAGAGATAATGCTAATGTAATTATTATGTTTAAACAAGATGCGAAAAATATGAAACATG
Organism: Linnaemya vulpina; assembly: GCA_963675445.1. Classification (NCBI taxonomy): domain Eukaryota; kingdom Metazoa; phylum Arthropoda; class Insecta; order Diptera; family Tachinidae; genus Linnaemya; species Linnaemya vulpina. Next base: position 65,306,285 of record OY776277.1, on the reverse strand, counting down.
TATATGATGATCACGTTGCCAGCGACATGAACTTTGAAATGTTTCAACGAATTTGTAGAGAATGTTGGAAGGAAAAATACGGATTTTTGGTGATAAGTAAAGATAATGAACTAAACAATGGTCGTTATAGAAAGTCATTTGATTACTTCATCATAATATAATTTACTGTTCATCAAATGCACCCTGCAGTATTTAATCTGACTTCAAACTTTATACATGTGATTATTGTAACTGATCAGATAAGCAGATCTGATACCTGATAAACTGACCTGATACCTGTTAAACTGACCTGATAAGCTGATCGGATACCTGTTAAACTGACCTGATACCTGTTAAACTGACCTGATAAGCTGACCTGATACCTGTTAAACTGACCTGATAAGCTGGTCTGATACCTGATAAACTGACCTGATAGCTGTTAAATTGACCTGATAAGCTGATCTGGTACCTGATAAACTGACCTGATAACCTGATCAGCTTCCTATTGAACTGACCTGATAGCTAAAATGAATGAACAAATTCTTAAAGACTTGGTGGCAACAAGAAATATCTTGAAGAAAAAGCTTCGTAGTATAAAAACTGGTGAAATAGATACACATCAGCAATTAACAGATACATTCATGCCTATCACAGAACCTTTAAAAGAATTTATCAATAGCTCTAAATACGTTGGTAGACCAGTTAAAAAAGAACCGAGTGATAAGGAAACTGGAATTGATGACAATGAAAGTTTTCATCCTCAGAATTCAACAATAAAATTGGAAACGAGTACGCCCAAGAAACTAAGTGAAGAAAAAATTTTTAAGCAATCTAATAGTAAAACTAGCAGTAATTATGATGAAGATGACTTTTACTCACAAAATTCGAATAATGAAGAAAGTTATTCTGACTTATCACTATTGCAATCGAGAAACGAACTAGATACTAACTATGGTCCACATAAAGATAATAACAACGAATGGAGATTTGGTAATAGCACCATCGAGTTAAATCAAGATAAGATACAGGTTGGTGGACAAATATGGGCGCTCACGCCAGGACTCTTTTATTTAATGTTTCATAAAGCACCAAGAAACTATGATAAATTCGAGCTTGAAATCTATAAAAAAATATTACTTGCTACCAATGCCCACAGGAGAGGCTATAAGTCTGATGGTCAAATCAAAGGGAGCATAGCCCATAAGTACAAACATATTATTGGAAAACTTTTCAAAGGAGACAATCATACAGGCTCATCAGATGTAACAAAAAGTAATTATTTAGGAAGGGGTTTGATGCAGTTTAACCCTCATAATCCAAACTATATATACTGGGATGATCCAAACGAGTTGGTAGATCGACTTAGACTACTGCTTGCATCACAGTCTGCAGGCCATACTAATCACAACAACGAAATTGTCTCAATTATTGAAGAACTACGTGAAGCTAATATAATTGTATAAACTATATACATACATAGATTTTTATATAAAACATGTCCGTTGATAAATTTGGGCATTATATTAACGATAGAAGTGAAGTAATTTCAACCAAAAATGCGCCTAAGTTGTTGGGCTTCTTTATGGATACGAACAAAAACATTGATGTCCAATACAAGAGAATCAAAAATGTTGCAAATGCTCTGGAGGAAAACGATGTTATCAGTAAATTGTTTCTGCAAACTGAACTCAAAAAACAGCAACAAGAAGTAGCTTTCCAGTTAGAAAATCTTAATGCTCATTTGCAGGATATCAATAAGAAAATGGATGGTAATAAATCACTTTTTGATATGGAAATTGAAGAGCTACGAGAAAAAATTTATAGAATAGAAAATTACATGTTCGTATCAATAGGTGCAAGTGCATCAAGTAGATCACAACACACTTAAAACAGCGACTGGAAAAATAAGATGTCTTCAAAGAGAAATGTTGTAAATGAATTGCATAAGCAGGTTCGAAAACGTTTTGTACGTCGTAGAGTTGTGATGAAAGGAATAGATGATCTTTGGCAAGCTGATTTAGTTGAAATGGGAATTATTCCTTAGACAATAGAAGTTATCGATTTTTGCTAACTGTAATTGATACATTCTCAAAATTTGTTTGGGCAGTACCTTTGAGCAGAAAGAATGCATTCGAAACAACTCAGGCAATGGAGAATATTTTCAAATTGGGACGAATACCGAAAAACTTGCAAACAGACGATGGCAAAGAATTTTTCAATAAACATTTCAGTCAGTTGATGAATAAATACAATATTAATCACTACTCAACATATAGCACTATGAAAGCCTCAATAGTAGAACGACTCAATAGAACATTAAAAGGAATGATGTGGAAGGAATTTAGCTTAAATGGTTCATATAATTGGATTGATATGTACAGAGATTTACTTGATGCATACAATAGAAAAATTCATCGCACCATTAAAATGTCACCGATTAAAGTAAATTCAACAAATGAAAAACAGCTTTTAAACACAGTATACAGTCATTTAAAGATGTATAAAATGTCAAAATTTAATGCAGGAGATCATGTACGCATAAGCAAATATAAAAAAATTTTTGAAAAAGGTTATACTCCGAATTGGACAACAGAAATCTTTACAATTAAAAGAGTACAAAATACATATCCTACAACATATATATTAGAAGACTATCGCGGAAATCCTATTAAAGGTGGGTTCTATGAAGAAGAACTTTCAAAAACCAGATATCCTAATACATACCTAGTTGAAAAGGTTCTCAAAACTAAAGGACATAAGGTGTTTGCCAAGTGGCTGGGCTTTGGTAATGAGCACAATTCTTGGATAAGCAAAGATGAGATATTGTAAATGGAAGAATACAATAAATAAACAACAACAAAAACAACAACAATGGCATCAATATTTAATTTAGTTTAAAATAAGTAAATAAACAATAAATACGAAACTGCTTCTTATAAATCACACTGTGTGTTTAACCTCATTTATTTACAATCAAACAGTCACAATGTCAATAACATTGACTCTGAGCTCCAATTCATCAGAGCTATCTGTTAATTATTTTCCTCCTATTGATTTAAACGGAACCTTTGAATGTGCTCTAACTGATTTTCATTCATACAACAGTATCCCGAATGTGGATGTCTACAACAATATATTTTATATCGGTGAACTTGTAATTGAAATACCGATCTGATCTTATGAATTAAATGATATAGTTGACTATATAGAAGAACAATACAAACGATATAGACCAGAAAACAAAATTTTGATTGAAGCTAATAACAATACAATGCAAGTCAAAGTAAGCAGCTCTAAAGAACCAATGTATTTTAATAAAGAAAATACAATAGGTAGACTTTTAGGATTCAATAGCAGAATATTAACGCCAAACAAAGAACATTACTCTGATCTTCCAGTGAATATCTTTAAGGTGAATCTCTTGAAGATTGAAAGCAGTATTGTGGTTAATACTTATATGAATAATTCTAAAGCTCATACACTACATGAATTTCCGATTAATGTACCGGCTGGATATAAAATAGTTGAGATTCCCAAAAATCTTATTTATTTGCCAGTAAACTCCAGAGAGATAAGTTCACTAGCTCTTCGCGTGGTTGATCAAAACGGCGACTTAATTAATTTCAGAGGTGAGGAAATTACAATACGAATACATTTAAGGACAACTAAATAATGATAATATACAACACGAGTATATCGAAGAATACTACAGCAACATCTAATTCTCAAACGTTACAATCTAAGCAACAATTGAAAAGATCTGTTCGTCAAAAATTGCTTACAGCAGCAAACAAGAGTTTTCTCAAGTCACTGAACTTTAAATTGAAAACAAAATGAGTTCAATAATAGACGTTTTAGATAAACCAATATCTGACGAAAATATTATCAAAAAGGATTATCACACATACATACCATACCTTCAGTCTTTTAACAACAACGATGAAATAAGAATTTCAATACAAAACCAAGATCTATATGTGTTACCCAGTGAAAGCTATATATATGTGGAAGGACTTGTTGTAGACGAAAAAACATCGAAATCTACACCCAACTTTCAGTTGAAAAATAATTTTGTTGCATATCTCTTTGATGAAATCCGCTATGAACTGAATGGTATTGAAGTTGATCATACAAGATATTTGGGAGCCACCAGTACCATAAAAAATTTGGTTTCTTTATCACCTACGGAAAGCGTTGTGTTGCAAAATGCTGGATAGAATAAACTTGATAAAATAGATCTTCAAAATGGAAATTTTAATTTCTATGTACCACTCAAACTTCTTTTAGGATTCGCTGAAGACTACAATAAAGTTTTATTAAATGGTAAACATGAATTGATACTCTTGCGTAATAAGAACGATGAAGATCTTGTACACTCGAATGTTTCCACCGAGAAAGCAAAACTTACAATTTCACTAATATCATGGAGAATTCCACATGTTCAATTATCTGATCATAGTAAATTGAATATGATCAAAATACTTAATAATGGTGCTGCTATACCAATGGAATTCCGTAGTTGGGATTGTCATATGAATCCACACCTTAATACGGGAACCAATCACATATGGAATGTTAAACTGGCCGCTAATAAAGAACGCCCTCGTTTTGTCTTGATTGCCTTTCAACAAGAAAACAAGTTTGTTCATTGTGATCTTACTAACTTAAAAGTACATTTAAACTCAACCTCTTACCCATATGACGATATTAATATAAAATTCAAAAATGAGCGCTATGCGATTCTATATGATATGTATCTAAGATTCCAACAAAGCTACTACATGAAACAACCCCAACCTCTTCTAACAGGTCAAGAGTTTAAGAATAACGCTCCAATTATTGTAGTTGATGTCAGTAACCAAAACGAAACGCTCAATACCGGACCAATCGACATAAAAATTGAATTTGAAACAGCAACAAATATTCCAACAAAAACATCAGCTTACTGCGTTCTTATTCATGACCGCGTAATAGAATACATACCAATAAAAAGTCAAGTCCGGAAGCTCTTATAAATTAAATAACATGGATGGTGATATTGTTTTTGTAGACTTGCAAGGTTTCAAAACTAATTCAAATGACTTCATCGCAAAAGAACTAGCTGTAGTTTTCAGCAACAAGGAATGGTTCAATTTCATCATAAAACCTCCTTTTGATTTCGCATGTTTATCAGCCAAAAAACAGAGAGAAGCAGTTTGGTTAACAAAAAACTATCATCATATTAACTGGAATGATGGATCAGTCTCATTTCAAAGCGTTTGCAAGTTTTTAAAATCGAATATAAGAAATTTTAAATATATGTTAAGGGGGGAGAGAAGAAAAAATGGCTGGAAAAAATTATTCATCAAACAGTTTATAACATTGAAGACATTGGCTGCATTAATTTCAAACAAATGGAAACTAAGCATTCCATATATCTCTATTGTAGCTATCACGACTATGGTGTTTGTGCCTTAAGGAATGCAATTTTACTTAAAAATGAAAGTGTTAACAAACTTTTAAGTAAATGCTTATAAAAATTAAAAAAATGTATTTTTATTTCAAACAAAAAACCTACATACATATTTATTTTTTTCAGAGAAGACACAAACAAACATACACAATGGTTCATTCATTCATTCAAATGGTCAAGGGAATATTTGGGCACAAAGAATAAACGCTTATTATTTGTTTGTATGCATATGCGTAAATGAAATAAATTTGTAGATATTTATGTACGCATGAATATGTACACCTTATCACATTTTATACTGACCAGGAAAGCAAGAAAGCGGACTGTCATACAGACTCACCAATCGTCACACACACAGACTGTCTGACAGCCAGACATTCCAACCGCCACTCAGAACACAAAAAACACACACACTTAAACATAGCATAAATATTCATATTCTACAAAATACAGAAATCGCACCACCATCCAGATCCCCAAATAAAATCCATCGATGATCGTCATGTATAAAATAAACAAAACATCAGTTTCAATATTTATGCAATAGTAATTTTTTTTTCACAACGTCTTCAAGATCAGAATAATCAAATTATTCCTCCAGACTCAAGCATTGCAAGCAAAAAAGTAAAAAAAAACACTGAATTGCTGGACGACAAATCTTAAGTAAACACACCAAATTTTAATAAGCAAAAAAATAAAAGAAAAAATCTCACTCCAGCAAGAAGGAACGAACCACAAACATTAAGGGTATCCATATATAACTACTACACTTTTTAAATAGTGTGATTCCTAAAAATGCTTCTAAATTTTTTTATTCACCAGGCGTACACAGTATAAATGGACAGACAGAAATTCCCACGCTCACATACCGACGGACATGTATTATCAAGGTCACATATGGACGGACATGTATTCTCAAGGTCACATATGGACAGACACAAATTCCCACGCTCACATACCGACGGACATGTATTCTCAAGGTCACATATGGACAGACACAAATTCCCACGCTCACATACAGACGGACATGTATTCTCAAGGTCACATATGGACAGACACAAATTCCCACGCTCACATACAGACGGACATGTATTCTCAAGGTCACATATGGACAGACACAAATTCCCACGCCTACCCCAACATTTTATTTTAAAAAAAACAACAATGTGAACGCCCCTATTAAACCGTGGGAAAAAATACACACACGAACACACACAAAATGAAATTTGAGAATTTTGTGAAATTTGAGAATTTTGGCAATTAAAATTGAAAAATTTCAAATTTAATTGCTGAAATTTAATATTTTTAATGGTCGCAGCACATACAGTTCCCTACTACTCCCATGAAGAATGCTCACGCAGTAAAATTATTACAAAGAGATTAAGCATTTCTATTATATGTACAAAATTTTTTTATAAAAACCTTTCTACGGAAAATTTTTCGATACACAAATTATTCGACACAAAAATTATCGATACAGAATATTTTATAGAAAATGAGCTGTAATGAAAAGTTTTCTTTCTGTATATATATTTTACACAAATATTTTCATTATAAAATGTTTTCTATTGAAAGATTTGTATTAAAATTTTTTTTGTGAAGAGATGTAGCTTACGAAGTTTTTTATAATCAAAGAATTTTTTTCCATAGAAACATTTTTGTTCTGAAATTTTTTCTACTAACATTTTTATTATGAATAAATATTTTACTATAAAATATTTTTCATTATAAAATATTTTCTATATAAAAATATTAATTGAGATATATTTTGGAAAAATATATGAAACATTTTATAATATTTTCTATGGAAAAAATGTTAGTGTGCGTAGACCAAACATTGTAGAAAATAAAAATGTATATACATTTGGAAAAAACAAAACAATAAACGGACAGTTTTCTTCGGCCTTTGCAGTAGTATGAAAGTACTATTATAAATAAAACACAGCTATACTTATGTACATATGTATATACAAAGTGTAAGCAAATATATTAATGCCCAGTTTTTGAATTCGTATTTAAGTACAAAATTAGTTAATTTTTCCATAAAATTAAGTTGTGTTTACCCTGCCTTTACACATTCAAGTAATTACTTGCAAGTTGAATATACATATTATCATCGAAAATGGTGATAAAATAGCCGAATGTTATGCAAGTTGCATGAAAGTTTACACAGTCAAGTGAAAGTTCATTTTCAAGATGTCGTTGAAGGCAAATCAACTAAAATAAGTTCGTTTATTATTTGAAAAAATTATGTGAGAAAATTGAAAAAGAAAAAACAAGACATACATATGAAGAGAAGGTATTGGGTAAAACCTCTACTTATAAAAAGGTACGATCTCCATTATTAGGTGCGTTTGTTTACTTTTCCAGTAAAATCCAGTAGTTGAGTAAATTCTGGGTTATTTCAAAATTTTACTCTCCAGAATTTCTCTTGCACACAAAAGTACGCGAATGGAAAAATTGCAAAAACTTGCAGATTAATCAAGACAGCTGATCACTAAAAACGTTAGCGTTGTAAAATATGTGTTGTTTTGACTACCCAGTATATAATGTTTTTGGTACTTGATATAATGTAATTTAATAATTACAAATAAGAAGTATTCATATATGTATATGTATATATATTACCTTTACATCTCTAACACATTAATGTAAATAAAGCAATTAAGAGACAAAAAGTTTACCATGGATGCCAAAAAAAGAAAACTTGAAATTGTATGCTCTCCTAGAATATTTCGGAACATACAAAGTGATTATTACACACTTATTTAATTTGTTTCAAGTTGAAAGTAATTATTTTCGTCTTTTAATTCAGCTTTTCTTATTTTAAATATTTTTATTAAAAATTTTATGCTTTTTGTTTGCTTACTTTTGCTTGTTTACTTTATTGAATCATATGTTTTTCTTTTCTACTGGATTTTACTGGCAAAAATTTGTCCAGTAAAAATTTGCAGACTCTAAGTCAACCAACTGTCACTTTACTATCTCAACTGGTGCTCTCTTTTGCAAATTTATGTGTAAACGAACGCATTTCAGTAAAATCCAGTACAAATTTGTACAAAATTGTGCAAATTTCGAGCTAAACGAACACACTTATTATTTGGTTTTGTTTATTAATCAGAGTTACCAATGAGATAAGTGGGATACGTTTTTATGGAAACAATGAAAGGTTGGTAGCATTACAACATTGGGTACCTGCAGTAAATTGAAAATAAAATCTAAATTTTGTAACCGGTTTTTATGGTTTATAGTTTTTCTTATTTCTAAGATCTGTAACTATTAGACAAAGGTGCAAAGTGTTGAATATTTGTTTTAAATTTTTTTAAATTCCATTTTTAATCTGAAAAAAATTAAGAATTTTGCACGAAAAAAATGTTTTTCTTAATTAATCTCTGAATATTTCCAAAACGATAAGATATAAAGAAAAACTGTATTTGACTAAAATAAAAACAAATTTGTTACACATCTTCAAGTGTTTTACTTATTAACTCGTTCCCGAGTTAGGGTGAAATATGTCTACGTACCTGGCTCATTTAGAGGCAAAAAATTGCCACGCCCATAAAAAAAATCTGGACCTGATGGACAAAAACCGAAAACGGATTCGAGTTTAGCGCATCAAAATCCATATAGTCCACATATTTTTATTCAAAGGAGGATTTGGCTGCTGAGCAGTGAAATTAATTATTATTTGTTCTTAGCAAAATTACAAATAAGAAACAAATGGAAATACTGGTTAATCTTATAAAAATTAATCAAGAGATTGGTCGAGGGAAGCTGCCATTTGGATGTAGAAAAATGTATCTCAAAGAGACATGGGATCAATTTTCTGACCAATTAAATAGCTTAGGACCTCCTATTAAAACTACCAAAGAATGGCAAAGAGTTAGTACCAGATCTATTGAATAATTTATATTACATTACGTAAAATTTATTGATTGATTTAGTAGTATATAGAATACTTTTTAAAATTTCTTGACAATATAAAAGTTTAATGTTACAACGTTATTACTGCAAATGTTGTGATATATTGGTTTTTACAAATTGTATACATTAACGATTAAAATTTTTAATATTCTCTTCATTTTTGGCATCTTGTGGTAGCAAGTTGTATAAATTTAAGCCCTTGTAAAATAGTGATCGCTGCATAACATTAGTTGTCACACGCTGTATCCTAAAGTATTGTGCGTTTCTTAGGTTATATGGTTGTATTTGCCCAACATATTCTAATTGCTCACATAGGTATACAGGCGCATTTCCCATCTTCATTTTTTTAATAAAATTTAGCGTGTTAAGTTCTAGTCGTTGTTTTATATTTAGCCAATGCAGTGTATTTAACATAAGCTGGATTGATGTGTATCTATTGCATTTCAAAATTGAATGCATCGCCCTATTTTGTAATTTCTGAAGTCTTGATATATGTGTTTCAGTACAGCATGTATATAATATTGTAGATCCATATTCAAAGAGCGTTTTAATTATGACATTGTAAATATTAATTGCGGTTAACGTAGAGACTTTACCTTGGAGTCTCCTAAAAAACCCGATTTTTTTCCTATTTTCTTACACATATAATCAATATGCTCTTTAAACTTTAAGTTCGTGTCTATTATAAAACCGAGATATTTTATACCTTTTACTATTTCTATTTCTATATTATTAATTCTTATTACCAAGTCACTGTTCATGTTTATTTCCATTAATTTAGTTTTGCTTTCATTTAGTTTCAACTTATTAATTTTTAGCCATCCATTCACTTTTGTTAAATCGTGGTTTAGTTTAACCATATATTGCTCTTCATTTTCAGCTTCCGAAAATATCAGAGTATCGTCCGCATAAAGAACGATTTCACATTTCTCTAATATATTTGGCATGTCGTTTATATAAATTATGAACAATAACGCGCCCAAAATCGAACCTTGTGGAACACCGAAATCGTTAGTTATTGTATTGGATTTTACATTATTTACTTTTGTTATTTGTTTTCTGTCCATTAAGTACGTTTTAAACCATTTTAGTTCCGTTCCTCTTACACCATATCTATACAACTTTCGGAGCAGTATTTGTCTATTTATAGTCTCAAAAGCTCTTTTGAAGTCTAAAAATATTGCAATTATTTTATTATTTTTTACTGTATGTTTCCATCTATGTATTACATAATTAACTGCAGTTTCACATGAGTACTTTTTTCGGAACCCCGATTGATATTTAGGAAACAGTTCATTTTGCTCCATATATTTTTCTAATTTTGCCTTAACAATTTTTTCAATGATTTTTTCGCATGTTTTTAATGTATTTATTGGTGGATATTCTTCAAATTTTTTTTGTTTTATAAACCTTTTCAATTGGAGTCACCATTTAGTGTTGTAAAAGTATTGAGTATTTGAGTACTCAATACTCAATATCGCATTTTTTAAGGTACTCGTTACTCAATTGTAACTACTCAATACTTTAGGGTTGAGTTTTTGTGTAATTTGAGAATATCTTGCTTTGTGAGTACGAAAATATGACAACTCTGTGTGAATGAACTGGACGCTAACAAAACTAACACCAACGAAAAAAAAAAACAACGTAACGTGAATTTTAGTGCCTTTGAACATTTGCAAAACATTAAAATATTTATAAAACGAAACAATATGTCTACCAGAAAGAGAAGCCAATTATGGCTTCATTTTTCTGAATCTGAAGACAACAAGGCAAAGTGCAACATTTGCAAGTCTTTGATTTCGTACAAAGGTAAAATTTTTAATTTTAAATTATATACATACATACATATTGTTACAAAGATTAGAAATAGATTTAAATAAAACGACAATGTGGATATGTGTACTTGGCAGCACTGCCTATTAATCCATAGTTGTCAAAATGTTACAACCCTGGTCAACACTATATAGATAATATTCAAATTAACGGAAATGGAATACTCCAGAATATACAAGATCATTCAAGGCTGTGCCAATAAGAGTAAACCACAACAACAACAAACATAGCAACATAAATGCTAAGAGATGTTATTCTTAATGATCTTGTATGCAAGTATTCGCTGCTAATAAAGCTAAATAGATTCACAAGTATACACAGCCATATACACGTAGAAGAAACAAAACCACACACTCATTCATACAACCACTCATACCCTGAAGGAAATTTGTGAGCTAGCTCATAATATGGTTGATAAATAGCTGACTCATTTGAGACTAGCCATAAGCTAGCTAAAACCTGATGCAGAAGTGAACCAGTTGTCGTTGCTCTTTGTAACTTAATGTTCAAAGAAAACAACAAACATTTATATTTTTATGCATGTTAAATACCCATCAAGAGAAATTTACCGTTTTTGCACAAGAGAAGAAAAAAATCACTTTACGCTTAGAAACAAAACAAAAGAAAAAAACTTGTTATTTCGTCAGTTACGTTTTGTCATCGGTGGCTAGAGGTTCAATATTTGTAAGTCTTTTTCGATTTAAAATAAAAATAAATAATGATATAATCTATAAATAATTTCGGTTTGTTGTATGTCATCATTATTGAAAGGTGAAACTACGGAAAACTCTGACTAAAATTTTTTCATTAGATCTAAATATGAGATGTAACATTGATGGACTACATGGCAAGGTGCCAGTTAAAAAGTTTAAAAGGATTATTGGTGCTTTAAAAGGTGAGATAATTATATGACTTAACGAATTATTTTAAATATTAATTAATTTCTTATCATTAACTAGATGCAATTCGTATTAACGGTGCAGAAGATCCAGAAAAAGCATTAAGAAATGCAATAAAATATTTAAAAAGCGACATTTTTAATACTATTAGTATGTATTTTTAAATAAGAATATTGTTTTAAATAAAATTCAATATATATATTTTTTTTATTAAAAAAATCAACTTTTTTATTAAAATAAAGCAATAGTTTGGCTAGCAATAGGTACTTTCATTTTATATGCGCATTTCATTTTATGACGCACTGGTATTGAATCGACTAACCATAAGCTAACTCAAAATGAGCTAGCTTGTGATTAGTAGAAAACTGATGCAAAGCGAGTGCACTCATTCCCTAGTACATTACATGTTAAATCTGATGCAGCGTTAGTATAGAAAATGAGTCAGTCGTGAGTCACCCCCATCTCATTTCTGGTCAACCATAAGTTAGCTTATGGTTAACTCCCATTCCTACAGGGTAGTTACCATAGGCAAAACACACAGAACAGTCATACATTCAACCACACATAGTTACCATAAGCAAACCAAACAAGTCAGCATCGTCATGTATACAAACACACATATGTCAAGTAAAAAAACAACCACCATACCCAGAACTTTCGCGAGGTTACCAGACGACGTCATTTTTACTATATAAAGGCGCTGCCAGAGCTCAGAGAGTCAGTGTGATTTCAGATATAGACGTGTTAACATCGCTAAGTGTTGAGTAGTACAAATACTCGTGTAAACAAAGTAATAAATAAAGTGTTACCGCATTATATTTCTAAAATTAATTTGTCCGTGTTTTAATTTGATGCAATAAAACGAATCCTTGAAGGATAAGTAATAAAGCCGTTTTTACGAAAAGTTCTAAGAACGTAACAATATGTATATGTACTTATGCAAATCAATTTTCTTATGTGTATATAGGAGGTGGCAGCTCAAATTTAAAAAAACACTTGGATTCTAAGCATCCAACAATTGATTTGAAGAAACATGAGAGTGAAGGTAAATTATCATTAATTATAATAATAATCGAGTAGAAGATTTATTTTTGTTTTATTTAATATTTTTAGGTACTCCATGTTCATCCCAAACAACATTGCAGGATTATAATTTACATGGACATGTGTCAAAAGCCAGGGAAAATCAAATAAATAGAGCACTTGTAAAAATGATTGCTTTGGACTTACAGCCCTTGGCACTCGTGGAAGACGAAGGTTTTAAGGAACTCGTTAAGTCTTTGAACCCATCTTACAGATTACCATCTAGGTATGTTTTGACCTAAACAATTTTAGCACAGGAATATGAAAACGCTTTTAAAAAATTTAAAAAGGAACTTGAAAGTGTACAGTATTTTTGCATAACAACAGACGCATGGACATCTGTAGCAAACGAATCCTATATTTCTGTAACTGCTCACTTTATTAATGATTGGAAAATGCAATCAAAGTATCTTACATGTTTCCAAATGTTAAAAGATCATACTGCACAGAATTTAAAAAATGAACTCAAAGAAGTTTTAAAAAATTGGAATATTGAAAATAAAATTGCATGCGTAGTCACAGATAACGCTGCAAATATTTTAGCAGCTGTTAAAATTGCTGGTTGGCACAGCTTGCCGTGCCTTGCCCACACTCTGTATTTAATTGTGACAGATGGTCTTAATACAAACAAAATTGTTCATCAAATGTAAGGCTGCAGTTGATTTTTTTCACCGGAGCACCAAGGCTTCAAACAAGCTGAAAGAAATGCAGGAGCAAATGGGGAAGAAAAAATTAAAATTGATTAACTCAACCCCTACTAGGTGGAATTCCACATTGTTCATGATTGAAAGAATATTAGAAAATCAAGATGTTTTGGAAGCCACTGTAGATGTTTTACGGAAGCCAGTTGAGCTATTTTCTGTTGAAAAGTGGGAAATTTTGAAAGAAGTATGCGTTATATTAAAACCTTTCAACGAAATAACAATAGAAATGAGCGCAGAAAAGCTTACGACTGTTTCCAAAGTTATTGTATTAATTCGTGGGTTACAGTCATTCCTACATAAAAAAGAACAGAAAATAATACAGAGGAAATTTTACTTTTGATTGAAAAATTTATACATAACTTGAACCGACGTTTTCATCGCTTGGAATTTAACGAAATGTTAGCTGTTTCGACGTATTTGGACCCACGTTTCAAGTCCAAAGGATTTACTGACCAAAGTGCATTAAAATTCGTGAAGGAGAAGATTTCGTCATTATATTTTTATCCAAACTCAGAACTGCCTACACATAGTTCACAACAAACTATTTCGGAGAATAATTTTATTTGGAGTGAATTTGACAAAAAAAGACAAATCTCTTCACAACGCCAAAAGTTCAAAATATATCATTGAACTAAATAATTTTAGTCATGAGCAAACTTTGGACCGAAGAGAGGACCCATTGGTGTGGTGGAAAACACGCGATACAGTTTACCCTGGATTATCAATAATAGCAAGAAAATTTCTTCCGATTGTGGCAACCTCAGTTCCCAGCGAACGCATTTTTTCAATAGCAAGTCAAGTTCTTACAAATAGACGAAACCTCTTAAATTCCGACAATGTTAATAAAATTTTATTTTTACATTTTAACAACGAGTAATCTCAACTCAATTTGGCAGTACAAAAAAAAATCAAAGTTCAACTTGTATAGTACAAAAACTTAGTTTTGTATGAAATATGTACATATATATATATATATATATATATATATATATATTTTTTTTTTTAATATAGCCATACATATGTATGCATTTAAAATCTATTTTTCTTAGTTCCTATTACAATTGTATTGAATACAATAAAAACTGAAGTTTCATAAAATAAAACTTAAAAATATTGATGTTTAAATTTGAAAAATCCGTTAAGGTATTGAGTAGTATTGAGTACTCGGTTGAAAAATTATCGAGTAGTATTGAGTAGTTAAAAGTAGCCACTTTTTACAACACTATCACCATTGTCTGTTTCCATGTCTCTGGGAATACTCCGGTTTCAAACGACTTATTAATTATATAAAGCAGTGCGGGTCCCGTTACATTCCAATTGTCTAATATTATTTTGATTGTCACTTTATTGAAATCTGGTTTGTTCCTTAGATTTTTACATGTGTCTTTAAGCTCTTGCATATTTATTGTACTAAATTTAAATCTAGAATTTATCACAGGAATTTCATTTATGTAATCTATATCATCTATACTATCGCTAATTGATTTAATACTGTTGATAAAGTAATTATTAAATTGATCAGCAATTTGATAGTTATCTTTGTATTCTACTTCCTTAAATATAACAGATTGTATTACAGATTGGTTCTTTTTGAGTATTAGATTTTTAATTTCTTTCCACATTGTTTTCTGATCTTTGGCATTGTTTATTTTTCTCTCAATATACTTATTTTTTTTCCAAATTAATTTTAGTTATATAAGTGTTTCTTATCGTTTTATACCTATTCCATGCTTCATTTGAATTTAATAACTTCGCTATTTGATATTTGATAATTTTTTCTTGTTTGAGTTGTCTTAGCTGTATATTGAACCACTTATTTATGCAACTTTGACCTCGTATTATTTTTTTATAGGTAAACTATTGTATTGTTTCTTCGATCATTGGTAAAAAAAAATTTATATGGTAAAACTCATTCAGATTGAAACGCGATGTTAATTCGGTATTAAATGTATTTTTATTATATTGAAAAGTTACTATTTCTTTTTGCTGTACGACTTCTTGTACTCTCATTTCACATGCTATTGTTATATCAAGTGGTTCGTGGTCCGATATTTTATTATTCATATTGCAATTCACTGATATTTTGTCTATGTTAGTCACAACGTAGTCTATTATTGTTCTTGTATTTATAGTTATTCTTGTATAATCATCAACTATTTGTTTGAGTCCATTGTCATAAAATATACTTTCCATCTTCTGTTTGTAAAATCCATTACTTGACCAGTCTATGTTGAAATCTCCTACTATTATTATATCACAATTGTATTCACATATATCTTCAACGAAATTTTCAAAGTGCTCACAAAATTCTGCTTCACTATAACTAGGAGATCTATAATTGCTTCTATTTAATCACAGGTATGGACCCACTATAAAGCCAACTTGAAAAGAAAATTGGCTTCAAACAAGAGAAATTTTCAAAGTACTGGTGGTGGCCCATCCAATGAAGTGCGCTTGAGCCCGTTGGAACAGAGCACTGTGGAACTTGTGTCAATGCAAAGACAAGTAAGCCCAAGTGGTTCTGCAATGGGCTTGGCAACTCAGCATGTTTCCGATGGGGCGGAATCAACATTTGGACCTGAGGAGCCTCCAACTTCTGTTAAATGCACCGAGCCACCATTGGCAAAAAATAAAAAAGCATTAAACAATAGTCGGGAGGACGAACGATTAGCAACATTAAAAAACCCAATCGAAAAGCCAAGAGGAGATTTTAAAAACTTTAAAACGCCTGGAAAATAATTCATATAAAATTTATGAAATAAATAAAAATATGTATGAAATAAAAAAAAGAAGTCTGCTTATGAAATAAAAATGATAAAATCCAAACTAAAGTTAATAATTAAAATGTATGTATTATTGTTACTTTCAATTTCATCATCAAAATATAAATCAACGTTAATATCCATAATTCTTTTTGTTTTATTTATGTATTTCTGACGAATAATACATTTTTTACCTTGACATTTGTTGGCGCGCAGGTATGCTTTTTTATGGAAATATCTGCTACAATTAAGTTACAACCGTGTGACATACACAACAGCTTGCAGTTGTAAACCATAATCGCAAAAATGGTTAGTGTTGTGTTGTAACTAAAACAACACAACATTTATGTATTGTAAACCATAATCGGGCTCTTTATTTCATGCTTTGTTGGACATGCGTCTTCTTAGTGTATTTTCTTTGTACGTACTTAAGCAAGAACTGCTAAAGAGTCGGCGTCAAAATGCTTTATATGCCAAGCTAAACCTGAAGATATGAACAAACTTAGCATTACTTATTCTCCCAACGAAGACCAAATTCCAGATATGGAATTTCAGCTTTACATTGTTTTCAAAGATATTTTTATTGCATGTTACACATTGCATATCGATTGCCTTTTAAGACTTGGCAAGTTAGGAATGGTGAGAAAACACTGTATAATTAAAGAAAAAAACAAATACAATATAAATTTCGATCGAAGATGGGATTAACAGTTGATAAAGTGAAGTTTAATTTTGGCACCATTAATGATGGGAATACAGTTCGAAAATTTTTAACCAATTAACGATTGATATATAATTTAACCAATTAATGAACAATTGATATATAATTTGAGTTAAATTCTAAATGCAGTATCCTCTGCAAATCATATAAGTAAATTTAACTTTAAACAGCTAACCTTGCATAAACTTCACATTCATGGTTGTGAACTTATAAAATATTTTAATTTACTTATTGGTAATATTTAAATACCTGTATGAAATAAACATTTTGTTTCAAATATCTTCTTGGCTTTCTGAAGATGCCTTAGAATGTCTACACAAAACAATTAGAAAGAACAGTCTTGAGCAACGTCAAAAAATAGCAGAGAAAATTGTAATCAATATTTACTGAATAAACTTCTGATTTCTCCTGATCCATTAATTTCATCTAAAAGATATACAATTAATACAAGTAGCTCTTTCAATAACAATCAAGAAATTAGTATTTACATAATAGTAATTGAATCTTTTAACAGTGATTCAAAAACATATTTTAGTGATTAAGAAGTTGTGTACAAATGTTATGTTATTTGAATTTGTTTGTTACTTTATTATTAATCTTCATATAAATAATAATTAAACAACATTCATATATTATTTGAATATCAATGGTTATTAGTATTTTCGCAACTTTAAACAATCAATATACTAAAAAGTTTAAAATGATGTTTTATTCAAAAAAAAAGGTATGCGGCAAAGATTGGATATATTTTATAAAAAACACTATCATGCTTTATCATTTTGTATGTAAAATGTGTCAAATCGCATGATCTTGGTGGCCAGTTGATATCGCCACGACGAGAAATTACGCGGCCAGGAAATGTCTCTTGCAATAAAGCCATATTCGTGTGTGGCATGTGGCACAGTCTTGTTGAAACCACAGGCTCCGAATTGACGGTGACAGTCGTTCCATCGTCGTTTTTGAAGAAGTAAGTTCCAATCACACCTTCGGATCCAAGAGCGCACGAAACAGTCACTTTTTCTGGATGTAATGGCCTCTCTTCAATTACTTGATTATTCTCAGAAGCCTAAACATGACAATTTTGTTTACTAACATACCCACCGAATGAGAAATGTGCTTAATCGCTGAAGAACATTTTGTTCAAAAAATCGCCGTCCACCGGCTGTTGTTCAAGCACCCATTCCACGTATCTACGACGTTGTGACTGGTCAGCTGGCTTCAGTTGTTGAGTGGGCTGGACTTTACATGGATGTAGGTGTAGATCTAAATGCAAAATACGCCATAATGTGCCGTAAGACAGTCCTAACTCCTGAGAACGACGAGGGATCGACACATTCGGGTCTTCGGCAACACTTTCACTTACAGCAGTGATACTTTCAGCGGAATGATCGAAACGATGATGCACAGGCCTTATAATATTTATAACCGCTCCAGTCTCCTCAAATTTCTTCACAATTTCGCCAATCGCTTTCGTAGTTGGACGATTATGTAAACCATAATCTCCTCTTAAAGTGCAATATATGGCTGTTGCAGAATCACCACTTTTGTGGTATGTTTTGATAATTTTTATGTATTGTGTGATAGTTAAGCGATCCATTTTCGTCAATGTCAGACTTTCAACTGAAAAGAAAGAAATTGGTTTAAGAACTTAGTTTGACAGATGTCGAATTCCAGTCCTATACATTGAAACCACGAAATGGATAGTATTAATATATATATATATATATATATATATATATATATATATTATTACGTTTTTTGACCTTTTCTTAAAAACCGTTTTATTACTTATCCTTCAAGGATTCGTTTTATTACATCAAATTAAAACACGGACAAATTAATTTTAGAAATATAATGCGGCAACACTTTATTTATTACTTTATTAACACGAGTATTTGTACTACTCAACACTTGGGGATATTAACACGTCTATATTTGAAATCACACCCACTCGCTGAGCTCTGGCAGCGCCTTTATATAGAAAAAATAACGTCGTCTGGTAATTTCGCGAAACTTCTGGGCATGGTTGTTGTTGGTTGTGCTTTACTTAACATGTAGCTATATACGTGTGTTTGTATAGATGACACTGCTGACTTGTGCGTTTTGCTTATGGTGGCTATGTGTGGTTGTATGTGTGAGTGTTCTGTGTGTTTTGTCTGATTAATTGGCAGTGCTGCCAAGTACATATGGCCACATTGTCGTTTTGTTTAAATCTATTTTTAACTTTGTAACACTGCCGCCCACTTAAGCCTGTTCGACCCGAATAGGCATACAATCACCTCTTCCATATTGCGCCAATCGTTCGAGATGTACTATCTTCATATTCGACCTAGGGCTATTATACTTCTGTATCCGGTATACAACGTCATTCACTCTCTTAATCACTTTATACGGGCCATCCCAGTGAGTCTGTTTGGGGACAATCCTTTCTTCCGTTGTGGGTCATAAAGTAAAACCAACTGTCCTTCCATAAATCCCTCCGAATTAGCTGCGCGGTTATACCTAGCCTTCATCTTGTCACTGACCATCTTGATTCTATTACGCACGAACTCATGCAGCTCGTTTAAGTCCTCCTTCTCTTGGGACGTAGTAGCTCCTTCTTCTACAGTTGGCTTAACACCAAATTCCAAATCACCAGGTAGTTTTAATTCCGTCCCGAAGATAAGTTTGGCTGGCGTTCTCGATGTTGAGTCTTGTACAGCTGACGTATGTGCCATCAAAATTTTGGGGATGTGCTCGTCCCAATCCTTCTGATGGTTGCTTACTGCTTTTCGTAGGTACTCTTCTAAGGTGCGGTTGAACCTTTCTACCATGCCATCAGACTGTGGATGCAACGGCGTCGTTCTGGTTTTCTTTATCCCATATAACTCGCACATTTCCCTGAATATGGCAGACTCGAAATTTCTTCCTTGGTCGGAATGTAATTCTATTGGGACACCATAGCGACATACCCAGTTGTTGACGAATGCATTTACAACTGTCTTTGCTTCCTGGTTAGGTATAGCATATACCTCTGGCCATTTACTGAAACAGTCCATTACCACAAGTACATAACGATTTCCGGCTTCAGTGACGGGAAAGGGACCTGCTACGCCCATTGCGATCCGCTCGAATGGTGCTCCTGAATTGTATTGTTGTAGCTGTCCCTGACTTCTTCTTACTGGGCCTTTGGCTGCTATGCACTGTGGGCAGTTTGCTATCCAGTCGGCTTGGTGGCATCTAACCCAAAAAAACGCTGCTTCAGTTTCCCAAGTGTTTTTGTTACTCCAAGATGACCGCCACTAGGTCCATTATGAAACTCCTGCAAAACTTTACTTATCTTGGAGTATGGCACAACTATTAAATTTGAAGTTGTTTTGCCATCTGCACTTTCCAATACGTGGTATAAACACCCTTTTATTACCTTGAGGCTGTTCCACTGAGCCCAATAAGATTTGGCGAGTGGGCTTTCAGACGAAATTTCATTCCGGGACGGTCGTCTATCCTCTTCTTTGGACGCTATAATTTTCCTTAGTATGCTGTCGTCCCTCTGTGCCGCTGACCAGTCTTCATCAGGGCCGATGTGCATTAGCCGAACATCAACAACGCCTTCCTTTTGCTCGGTTCTAACACAATGTTTAATCTCTAAACAGCAGGGTCTTCTTGAAAGAGCATCCGCATTGTTATGCTTTGTGCCTCTTCTATGCTCAATGCTGAAGTCGTAGCTCTGCAGGCGCTCAACCCACCTTGCCAGTTGCCCTTCCGGATTTTTAAACTGCAATAGCAATCTCAGTGCAGAATGATCGGTCCTTAATGTAAAGTGTTGACCATACAGGTACTTATGGTAATGTTTAGTGCATTCCAATACTCCCAGAAGCTCACGTCGTATCACACAGTAGTTCCTCTCAGGTTTTGAGAATACACGGCTATAGTACCCTATGAACTTCTCAGTGCCATTAACTACTTGGTATAGCACACCCCCTATGCCATAACCGCTCGCTTCAGTATCCAGCACAAATTTTTCTCCAGCTATGGGATACGCTAGCACTGGTGACGTACATAATAATTCTTTGAGTTTGTGGAATGCATTTTCCTGTGGCTAGACCCAATGGTATGGTCTCGACTTCTTTGTCAGCTCATGCAGGCTTGCAGCTACACTGGCAAAATTCGGCACAAAATGTCTGTAGTATGTACAAAGGCCCAAAAAGTTGCGCAATTCATGAAGATTTTTAGGTTGATGCCAGTCCCTTACTGCTTTTATTTTATCTTCATCTGTTGAGATTCCGTCTGCTGTAAAACGATGCCTCAAATACTTTACTTCTTTCTGGAACAATGCACATTTCTTCAAGCTGAGTTTCAATCCAGCTGATGATATCCGTTAAAGAACTTCTGCCATGTTTTTGAGGTGTTCATCAAAAGTTTTCCCCATCCTATTATGTCATCTAGATATACCAAGCATGTCTTCCAGTGAAGTTTTATCAGTTCCTTCTCCATTAGGAGTTCAAATGTGGCCGGAGCATTGCAGAGAGCAAATGGCATAACTTTGAACTGTCATAATCCGTTACCGACACTGAAGGCAGTTTTCTCCTTGTCTTTCTCTGCAATCTCCACTTGTCAATATCCGCTTCGCAAGTCCAGCGTAGAGAACCATTTGGTACCAGCTAGCGTGTCCAAAGTGTCATCGATTCTGGGGAGCGGATAACTGTCCTTCTAGGTTATGTCATTGAGCTTCCTGTAGTCTACGCAGAATCTAGTATTGCCATCTTTCTTTTTAACTAAGACTACAGGCGAGCTCCAAGGACCAGAAGATGGCTCAATTACGCCATTACGCTCCCTTTCACTTACAAGCTCTTTTACTTTATCTTTGCTATGGGTACGCTTCTGGGTGGCTGTTTAATCGGCCTAGCTTCGCCTGTGTTAATTTCATGTTTCACCAATGCAGTTATACCCTGGCTTTGGCTTCCCATGTCGAAGATACTGGCATGCCTTTTTAGTAACTGTTTGGCCTTATTTCTATCTGTCTCTGATAGACCTGCTACCCATTTCCCTACGTATTCCTCAAATTGTTCACGTTATTTTGCGGACAAATTAGTAGGCTCTATCTTCTTCTCAAAGTTTATTATTGCCTCTGCTGGAGTACACTGGCCAACATCGGAATTTTCTTTGATGACTTTTTTATGGTCTGACAAGCTAAGCACTCTTATAGGGACTATTCCTCCTATACTAGTTTTCACAAGAGCTTTCGCTGTTATAAGCTCTCTCTTTAGATCTGCTGGCAACCAACAACCGACTGTCCTCGCAATCTCCCTTCATACGCGCCCATATGACTGTTTCAGACTGCGGCGGTAACGTCTGACCCTCAATAGCAAATACTTTTGTTACTTTCGGTTTGCTGTCATATACAACATCAAGGGGTATTTCCACATTACGCCAAATCATCAGCTGTTGTCCCATATATAGATTAATGCCATGGTTAATCATAAAATCGGCTCCAATAATAACCTCATCGACAATATCGGCAACAATAAACACATGTCTCACGTTGATGTTGGCTATAGTCACCTTCACTTCAATTTTACCATAGACAGTGGCAGGCTCTCCAGTAGCTGTACGTAGCCATATATATTACTATACTATACTACACCATATACTTTACTATATCGGGCCTTATTATTGACTGCGATGCCCCTGTGTCTATGGTAAGTACGTGCTTTTCCCCGTTGATGTGTCCGGACGCAGTGAGGTTGCTATTTTTCTGCTGCATCACTAATAGGGAGATTGTGGGGCCCTCGTTTGTGAGAGCTAGCTCTTGCCCTTAGTGCTAGCTCGTTTTAGTTTAACGGGGACTCTTGTGATGTTGTTTTTTACACCCGTTTGCAGTTTCTTGGTGGCGAAACAGATCTACCTCTCTTCCTGGGTGCTTTGCAGCTGCGCTGTAAATGACCGATCTTTCCGCAGTTAAAGCACTTAGGCTTTTCTTTGATAGCCTTCTCTGCCAGCAGCTGTCGCATTGCCTCCTTAACGCTAGCCACTAGGTTGTTATCCTCCTCAGATAAAACCTCCACATTCCGCACTTTACATATCTGTGGCTTGAAAACCATCCTGGCAGTCTCTTGAGCCAGCGCAAATGACACAGTTTCAGCGAAAGTGGATTTCTGCGTAGCGCACACCGCCAGTTTAACATCAGAGTCGCGAATGCCGTTAACGAAAGCCTCAGTTTTAAAATGGTCCAGGAACGGGTGACTCTCGCCTGGATATGTGAGCTGCACTAAACGCTCGATTTCCATTGCGAAATCTTGTAGAGATTCGTTAGGCTTCTGAACTCTACATCGCAATTCCATTCTGTATAAATCGCGCTTGTGTCTCACTACCATACTTGCGCTGCAATGCTGCCATTATTTCATTATAGTTGTTTCTGCTGCTTACTGGCACAGTCTCAAGTACCTCTGCGGCTGTACCCTTTAATGACAGAATCAACTCTGTGGCCTTCTCTTCAGCATCCCATCCATTTCTGCTAGCAACCGTCTCGAACTGGAGTTTGAAGATGCCAAATGGTACGCTGCCGTCGAAGCATAGCGCTTTTATCTGCGCAGAAACTTCCGCTTCTGCTCGTACAGGCCCACCGCTACACTCCAGGTTATGCACTTTGTCCTCTAAAGCTTGCAATTTCTCTTCGAACTCTTTTGTATGCTCCTCCAGCTCTGAGAATTTGTTCTCAATAGAATCCACCCTCCTGTTAATGGCTTCAGAAACCTCTACCAGCGTCTTGTTCGTGGCTTTATTTGACTCCTGTATTTCGGCTACAAGCTTTTCCTGCATCTGCTGAGAGTTTTGTTTTATTTCAGTTATTTCAGCTACAACTTGTCACTGTTGATCCTTGATGCCACCTACATCTGCTGAGAGTTTTGTTTTGTTTCAGTTATTTTGGCTACAAGCTCTTCCTGCATCTGCTGAGTTTCGGCTACAAGCTTTCCTGCATCTGCTGAGAGTTCTGTTTTATTTCAGTTTGTGCATCACTGATTCCTTTTATCTGGATCATCATAGCAGCGAACATTGAATTTATGTCCATGCTGCTGGTCGTGGCAGGAGGGCATACCTGCACATCGTCTTTGACCTCAAACTCGTATGTCCCGATGTCCATGCCGCGATTCTTAAACTCATCTATCAGCCTCTTCTGCAGTTCATCCTTGTTACCTGCAGTTGGCAATTCCAGCTTACTTAGCTTCTTTTTAGCTGTTCAACTTTTAACTCATCAAATTACATGAATATTTAGTTAAATTTTTTTTCATGTCCTTTTTTTCTTAAATTGCAATGTCCTCTTAATTATTTTTGCAATCCCACTTCTGACACCAATTGTTACGTTTTTAGACCTTTTCGGTTTTATTACTTATCCTTCAAGGACTCGTTTTATTGCATCAAATTAAAACACGAACAAATTAATTTTAGAAATATAATGTGGCCACACTTTATTTATTACTTTATTAACACGAGTATTTGTACTACTCAACACTTAGCGGTGTTAACACTTCTATATTTGAGATCATACTCACTCGCTGAGCTCTGGCAGCACCTTTATATAGCAAAAATGACGTCGTCTAGTAACTTCGCGAAACTTCTGGGCATGGTTGTTGTTTGTTGTGCTTTACTTAACATGTAGCTATATACGTGTGTTTGTATACATGACAATGCTAACTTGTGTGTTTTGCTTATGGTGACTATGTGTGGTTGTATGTATGAGTGTTCTGTGTGTTTGATCTGCGGTAACTATGAGTGGTTGTATGGATGAGTGTTCTGTGTGTTGTGTGGTTTTGTTTCTTCTTCTCCTATGTGTATATGGCTGTGTATACTTGTGAACCTGTTTAGCTTTATTAACAGCGAATACTTGCATACAAGATCATTAAGAATAACATCTCATAGCATTTATGTTGCTAGGTTTTTCGTTGTTGTTGTTTATATTTATTATTGAAATAGCCTCGAATGATCTTGTATATTCTGGAGTATTCCATTTCCGTTAATTTGAATATTATCTATATTGTGTTGACCAGGGTTGTAACATTTTGACAACTAGAGATTAATTGGCAGTGCTGCCAAGTACATATAGCCACATTTTCTTTCTATTTAAATCTATTTATAATCTGTGTAAATAAATATATATATATATATATATATATATATATATATATATATATATATATTTATATATCAAATATATATATATATATATATATATATATATATATATATATATATACAGTTTTTTCGCAAATAAGTGTTTTATACAAATTTTGTAATATGGGCATTTCCTCGGAATGGTCTACCGGGGTCCGAAAATAAAATTTTCATAATCACCGTGTTTTATTCTTTATAATTATAAAAACAAGTCTATATTTTTAAAATTTAATGGTTTCATAGCACATCTCAGCTGTTTTACTTCAGAAAATTGGACTGGAAAGTGAAATATATTATTATTTTCTTTTTAGCTACTTTCAAGGACATTTTGATAGTTAATGTCACATATACATATACTTCTTCAAAATTGCTCTATTACAATCAGTTTAGAAGAGAGGAGTGTAAGTAGCACAAGTTCGATTAACGGTTAATTTTTACTTTGTTTCTAGTATATGTTTTAATCGTACCTTCGCGACCAAAAACATCATATTATTGTAATAACAACAGGTGCCTGCCAACACACATTTTAATTATGTTTAAACTTTTTACGTTTGTGCAAAATGTCACAGAATCCTGTTTAGCTTGTGATATTTATCATTTAAAAACAAAAAATCAAAACATCTGCTTGAAACAGTGGTGGCACTTTCCTTTTTTGCGTTTGTACAGAAAACGTACGAAATTGTATAAATAGTACAATATATTATTTTAAACTTGTGATCGATGTAATATCTTCATTATATGTATAGCTAAATTATAACTTTATTAATACATTTATTTTATAAGGGTGCTACTGGCTGAAGTAGTAAACTACGATGCCTTAGATCCCGAGATTGACTTCGCCCTCAGTCATGAATATGGTTTCGAATTTTTTTGACATGCAGTAGTACAATATTGTGTTTATTGTTATCGGGTTGTCTCCATAGCATATCACTGGTCGATAAACATTATCGACACATTTGCCTGCATGTGCATACATAAATTACCTATATGGTAATTTGGTGCCACATAAATTTATGCCCATGCGTTTATATGTCTGCATATACATACGTATGTATAACATTAACCAATTATTGTAAAAAAAATATTTACAGTCTTTTGTGATTTTACAAATGTATCAACTATATGTTCAAATATCAAACCAAACAAGAAGTACAAAAAAAAGCTTTTGTGCCGTACTCTCATTCAACATACATACATTCCATCACTCTTGCGTGTTTCTGCGTAAAATTCTATTTTCTGTAGGTTGGTTGCGCGTTTTTCAGCGTTCAAATAAGCATTTTCACAATTTGCTGTGTAACAGATTGGATCAGCTGATGCGTTTGCGCAGCGTTTGCGATTTGAGCGTCTTGCTAATTGGACCTTTATTTGTAAACAAAAAAGAAAACTTCTGGCTTACAATTAAACAGGTTTTTTAACTTGCAAAAATTCGTACGTTCGCGACCGTAAGTAATTTTTTTTTTAAATTGTGAACTTATTTTCTTAAATTTAATTTCGTAGATGGGTAACACATGTGATAAATACCAAAATGCTGCTGGAAAAGCTGCATAGAGGATGCGAAAACAACGCTTCGAATTAACAAAAGATAAAAGTTTTAGAACAAATGAAAAAAAAAACGCTCAAGATTGAAAGATTACCGATAAAAGAAGAAAACTAAAGTTCAACAAGAAGAAGAACACGAAGCGTATTCGTGTAAACAAACTCTAAAAAATGCAATGAAAAACGCTGAAAGGGCAGCACCAAGTAATCAAATATAACTTATTAAAGGCTATTCAAGAAGTATGTCGAAACCTAAAATGACATGTACACAAGTTGATTTGGAATAGGAGAGGAAGTTGAATTAACATAATATATGTACATACCGTGATGAAAACTTTAAATTAAGCACAGCTCTAACGTCATATTCAATAAAAACAAAAATATTGAATAAAATAGTCTACATACATATATTAAATAAAATAATAAATTTTTTCTTATAAGTTTCTATCGAATAGCTAAAAAAAATGTTTGTTTTGTATAATCCTTGCACATCAAAAGGGTACGGACATACGTTTGTGACCCTAGGAAATGCCCATATATTGTTTGTTTTTCATTGCCTCTACTCTATAATAAAATATTTTTTTTCCTACATTTTACTTGAATGAAAAAAAATTTAGCTATTTATCGCTAAACTTTTTTACTTGTTTTTGAATTTAGCTATTTTCTAGAGATTTTCCAACAATGTTTAGCGATATGTTTCGGGAAATACCTGGCAACAGTGACTCTATTTCCATTTGTAAAAATATTTCAAGCATACATCTATGTTAATTACTTAAATTTTCAATTTACATAATGTTAATATTTAATAACAGAATATATGTTAACAGATTAAGTTGTTAACATTTTGCAATTGTAATATTTGAAATGCTTTAGAATTCATGGTGTGTTTTATTACTGTTTGTTATGTTAAAATATCAAAACTGTGTTATTTACTTACATATATTATTTTAATTATTAGTTATATTTAAATAACAAAAACTATGTTTTATTTGCATACATATGTATATCATAATTTTAATTAAAAAAATTTTTATTGAAAGGATAATAGATTGAAAAATATAAGAATTTCCTGACGAAGTTAACCAAAGGTTAACGAAATATTGAATATATATATATATATATATATATATATATATATATACATATATATATATATATATATATATATATATATATGTATATATATATATATATATATATATATATATACATATATATATATATATATATATATATATATATATATATGTATATATATATATATATATATATATATATATACATATATATATATATATATATATATATATATATATATAAATATATATATCTATATGTATATATATATATATATATATATATATATATAAATAAATGTATATATATATATATATATATATATATATATATATATATGCATATATATATATATATATATATATATATATATATATATATATATATATAGAAATATATATATATATATATATATATATATAAATATATATATATATATATATATATATATATAAATATATATATATATATATATATATATAAATTAAAGACTTTAAGCTTAAAAAATCTGTATTATTTAAAAAGAAGCAAAAGTGCTATATTCGGCTGTGCCGAATCTTATATACCCTTCACTAACGTACGTCTGCTTCCTAACTTATTAAATAGTTTCAGTTAGCAAAAAATAAAAACAACTTCAGTTGCGTTTTTTGGTTACTTAAAATATTCCAAATTTCCCACCCTTGGAAAAGAAATTTTAATTTTTAAAATTTTTTTTAGCAATAGAAGTCCTCATAATGTGTAAAGCGGTTTTATTTAAGCAAAAGTACAAATTTTTAACCATTTTGGTAACGTTCATGTTATACAAAATATTGCAGTATCCAACCCTGGAATCAAAATTTTTATTTTCTTTTAATTTTTAATACCAATATTGTTTTGCCGAAATAAAAAATTATTTTAACTTGGAAAAAAACGACATTAATTGATTTTTGGTTCTGTATTGTATAAAAAAATTTTAAATTTCGGAACCCTGGATGGGAAATTTAAATTTTTAAATTTATTTTTAATCGATGCAAATCTTAATGATACCAAAAATGGTTTTATTTAAGAAAACCTTAAAATTTTTTAACATTTTAGTTACCATATATACTACAAAATACCGAATGTACAAAAAAAAAAAAAAAAAATTCGCACCCCTGGAGACGAAAACTAAATTTTTTAAAATAATGTTTTACCAATGCAAGTCTTTATGATGTATAAAGCGGTTTTATATAAGAACTAAAATTTTTAAAAATTTTTGTAACTTTCATGTACAGCAAAACATTGCAGTATCCAACACTGGAAACGAAATTTTGATTTTTTTTAATTTTTGATACCAAATTTGTTTTGCCAGAATAAAAAATTATTTTAACCAAGAAGAAACGACGTTAATTGATTTTTGGTTATGTTATTGTATTAAAATA
Organism: Linnaemya vulpina; assembly: GCA_963675445.1. NCBI lineage: Eukaryota > Metazoa > Arthropoda > Insecta > Diptera > Tachinidae > Linnaemya > Linnaemya vulpina. The sequence continues at coordinate 65,276,767 of OY776277.1, read as the reverse complement.
TTCAAATTTCCTAACCCTGGATGGGAACTTTAAACTTAAAAATTTGTTTTCATTCACGCAATTCTTCATGTTACCAAAAACGGTTTTATTTAAGAAAAACTTAACATATTTATGTATATTTTAGTCATTATATGTACCACAAAATACCGAATATGGCCAAAAAATATTTCAATTTCCGATCCCTGTAGGCGAAAATTAAAACTTTTTAATATTATTTTTTACCCATACAAGTCTTCATGATGTATAAAGTGGTTTTATTTAAGAAAAACTACAAATTTGTAACCATTTCTGTCACTTTCTTGTACTACAATATATATCAGTTTTCGAGCCCTGCAATCGAAATTTGTTTTTTTTTTAATTCTGATACCAATTCTGTTTTACCAGGACAAAAAATAATTTTAACCAGGATAAAACGACGTTAGTTGATTTTTAGTTATTTTAGTGTACAAAAAATATTAAAATTTCCTAACCCTGGATAAGAATTTTTAAATTTGAAAATTTTTTTTGCCATCTATGCAAATCTTCCTGATGTATAAAACGGTTTTATTTAAGAAAAGCTTTAAATTTTTAAACATTTTAATTATTATATGTACCACAAAATATCGAATGTGTAAAAAAAATATTCAATTTCCGATCGCTGGAATCGAAAATTTAATTTTTTTAAATTATTTGCTACCAATGGAAGTCTTCATGATGTATAAAGCGGTTTTATTTAAGAAAAATTACAAATTTGCTACCACTTTCGTTACTTTCTTGTACTACAAAATATTGCAGTACCGAAACCTGGAATTGAAAATTTTTGGTTAGCATATTGTATAAAAAAATTTGAATTTCCTAACCCTGGATATGAACTTTAAACTTTTTAATTTTTTTCATCGATGCAAATCTTCATTACACCAAAAACGGTTTTATTTAAGAAAAACTTTAAATTTTTGAACATTTTAGTTATTATATGTACCACAAAACACCGAATGTACCAAAAAAAAAAAATTTTAATCTCCCATCCCAGGAAATTTTTTTTTTTTAAGTTTTAAATGGACAATGGAGGAGTCCCAAGGCATGAAATAGGTTCAATTTTCAAATAAGCAAAAAAATAATCGGTTTTTGGTGTTAATTTTGCGTCGAGAAATAGGTGTAAGCTTCCCAGCTCTGGAACCGTCCTTCCGATTTTTCTGAATTTCAATACCACTCTAAGTTAGCTCACTTCCAATCGATCAGTTTCCAGCTCTTCTGGGGGCTGGGGAAAACCGATTTCACGTACAGACAGACCGACAAACGGACAGACGGACATCGCTTAATCGTCATCGCTATTCATAAGGATCCGAAATATATATACTTTATGGGGTCGCATATTGATATCGAAAAATTACACACGGAATGACAAACCTAAATATACCCTTTCACATTTTTGTGAAGGGTATAAAAAAGAGAAATTAGCAAAAAAAAAAACTAAAGTATATATGTTTCATTCTTCTCTTGACAATTTTTACTTACTGATCATTCTCAAAGTATGGTGGCGAATTAGTACGCTCAGGCAGAAAGAATGCCAATTGAACAGTAGAAGACATTGCTGGAGGGTCGTCACGACCAATCTTAACTTCTTCCGCAATTACTGTAAGCAAGACGGGATCACCCACATGCGTGATTGCAGCGATATCCTCCAGAGGTCGCATTAGGAAGATTTCGCCTAAGAAGAAAAAAAACAAATATGAAGTAAATAAACAACACAAATCAAAAAAATTAGAAATAAACTAGATATAGTCAAGAAGTTAATATGAAACCAAATAACATTATTAAAATATATATATATGCATGATTCTCTTTTTCTGTTCAAATTTACTTTATATATATTTTATTAATGTTTTTTTATTTAAAACCGCAAGTAATATATAAGGAAAGCAAAATTGAGACATACAAAAGATATGTATATTGCTTCTTTAAATATATTGTTACAAAGATTAGAAATAGATTTAAATAAAACGACAATGTGGCTATATGTACTTGGCAGCACTGGCAATATTATCTATAGTTGTCAAAATGTTACAAACACTATATAGATAATATTCAAATTAACGGAAATGGAATACTCCAGAATATACAAGATCATTCAAGGCTGTGCCAATAAGAGTAAACCACAACAACAACAAACATAGCAATATCAATGCTAAGAGATGTTGTTCGTAATGATCTTGTATGCAAGTATTCGCTGCTAATAAAACTAAATAGATTCACAAGTATACACAGCCATATACACGTAGAAGAAACAAAAACCACACACTCATTCATACAACCACTCATAGTTACCATAGGCAAAACATACAGAACACTCATACATTCAAACACACATAGTTACCATAAGCAAACCAAACAAGTCAGCATTGTCATACAAACACACACATGCCAAGTAAAATACAACCACCATACCCAGAACTTTCGCGAGGTTACCAGACGACGTCATTTTTGCTATATAAAGGCGCTGCCAGAACTCAGGAATAATCAGTGTGATATCAGACATAGACGTGTTAACATCGCTAAGTGTTAAGTAGTACAAGTACTCGTGTAAATAAAGTAATAAATAAATTGTTGCCGCATTATATTTCTAAATTAATTTGTCCGTGTTTTAATTTGATGCAATAAAACGAATCCTTGAAGGATAAATAATAAAACCGTTTTTACGAAAAGGTCTAAAAACGTAACAATATTCTTAATTTTTATGCATTTAAGCTCCAATAAAAAAATTCCCTTTTCTAAACAATAAATACTACTTCTTAACAATAAATATACAAATGTATTTATTGAATTGCATATGGGTTGTTCCATTATCGCGGGTGCAAAATTTAGACACCTGTTTTAGTTTAACTCAACTGAATAAAAAAACATTTTTAATCAAGTTAGTCTTGACAGACTATATTTTGATATGTTTACTTTAAATTAATAAACAAAAATTTTCATATGATATATTAAAAACCAGGAGGAAGGTGAAAATTGCCATCAAAACACCACATGGAAAAAAAAATTCAGAAAAATGGGACATAAAGAAAATAATCAAATGGTAACACAGGTATTATAACACACAAGTGTTAACATCAGGTTGATACAGTTCTCGGATTGTTTTTCACAATAAAATTTGTGTAAATAGAAAACTGTTATCATATTCAACTAAGCCACCTAAACAGTGGTGATAAACACAATATACACATGAGCACTGAAGATGAAAGTGTTGCGACTTTCGAAAACAGCAGTCCTGCTCTGCTGTGTAAGTTGAATAAAACTGATGTTGACTTCCTTTGTGCCTAGGAATATTTATCATCATGTCTTTCTGAGATTTTAGCTATGTATGTTAGAACAATTTAGCCTGTATAAATATTAATATAGCAAAATAAAAATGTTCAATAAAAATAAAATCACATGTATAATTAATACTTTTAATAATCGCGGGTGCAACACCAAATTATCGCGGGTGCAACCAGTCTAAGTTAAGAGAACACAAACATCAATTTTACTTATGTATATAGGAACAGAATAAGAGATCAAACCATATATGTACATATATTAATTGTTTCTTTTCGAGATTTAAAGCATTGATGTCCGATTACGCTTTGAGCACAAAAAATTAAGTAAATTTTGCTTTTCTTTGAAAATTTACCGTTGTTGTGAAAAATGTTCTTGTTTTCTTTATTATATTGTAAGATTAGAGTGTAGTTTACACATAAACGCAAATAAAATACAAATATTTGGTATTATCAAAGATTATGTATATAAGATAGTGCATGACAAGTATAAAAAAATTTATATGCGGGTCCCAATATTACGACCCGCATGGAACATATTCGTCAAATATATGTTGTCAAACATATTTCATCTTGTCTTGTGTGGTTATTTGTTCGAATAAAACAAAAAAAATAAGATTTGGTTATTTTGTTTATAGCATTCAACCAAAGACTATAGATTTATAAAGATATTGCACGTCCATACATTCTGCATATATTTTTGTGCCCATGTTAATTTTCTTGGTGGATTTAGTCACTAAATCACTTGTGTATGGCAACGTAGAAAATTAAAATTAATGGAGAACAAAAATATTGCCGCAGCGAACGCATATATATTTTGTTATTGTAAAAATTAAAGTACGTTAATTCTCATCGAGTTTTAGACGCTTCAATTAACACTTAATTTTTTACTACAAACAATTTTTCATTATAAAACATTTGTTATCGAAATATATAATAGAGATTTTTTTTTGAAAAATTTGAAATTTTTATAATATTATTTGTAGAAAAAATTTTAGTGTGTGCAGACTAAACATTGTAGAAAATAAAAATATATATAACTACATATGTACATTTTGAAAAAACAAAACAATAATAACACAGTTTTCTCCGACCTTTGGAGTACCATGAAAGAATTATTATAAATATATAACAGCCATATTTATGTATGTATGAACATACATACATATATACAAATACGCAAACATACACAACACAAAGTGTAAGAAATTATATAATGGGCACAGGAGACGTACAAAATAAACCAACAATCACATAACAGTCGAGTTTTTCCGGCTACACGTACATGTTGTCGGCTCTGATTGATGAAAATTAAATCATTTTGATATTTTTATTTGTGTTCTGATTTTTTGTACGTCACCGAATCTGATTGAAGGAAAAAACGTAATTTGCTTGTTGAATTTGTTGCGTGAAGACATGGAGAAGTGTGCGGATATAAAAAAATTTATTTTACATTTTATTCAGGAAATATGAATGTTTCGTCTTATTTTTCACGTTGAATACATAGTACACATATACATACATATGCTTTTTTTGATACATATTTGATTAACATGGTTTTTTATTATACATTATAAACTTATTCATATATACATTGTATGTATACTATTTCTTATATTTCTTTTTTTAAACTTTGTAACTAAATTTAAATTTTATATAACTTAAATTTTATTTTTTTTATATACACATACATATATAAATATAATGTTTCGTATTGTTAACTCAATCCTGTACTGCAATATAAGACTACAATGTCTTGTGTGTGGGACATAAAAATAAATAAATAATATATACATATATATATATATATATATATATATGTGTGTGTGTGTGTGTGTGTGTGTGTATGTATGTATGTAAAAAAAATAAATGTATGATATGTAAAATTAGAAGCATATAGCATTAGAGAAGAAAAAAAAACAAGTAAAAGTGCTATATTCGGCTGTGCCGAATCTTATATACCCTTCACTAACGTACGTCTGCTTTCTAACTTATAAAATAGTTTCAGTTAGCAAAAAATAAAAACAACTTCAGTTGCGTTTTTTGGTTACTTAAAATATTCCAAATTTCCCACCCTTGGAAAAGAAATTTTAATTTTTAAAAATTTGTTTAGCAATAGAAGCCCTAACAATGTGTAAAGCGGTTTTATTTAAGCAAAAGTACAAATTTTTAACCATTTTGGTAATGTTCATGTTATACAAAATATTGCAGTATCCAACCCTGGAATCAAAATTTTAATTTTTTTTTAATTTTTTATACCAATTTTGTTTTGCCGAAATAAAAAATAATTTTAACTTGGAAAAAAAACGACATTAATTGATTTTTGGTTATGTATTGTATAAAAAAATTTTAAATTTCGGAACCTGGATGGAACTTAAAATTTTTAAATTTATTTTTAATCGATGCAAATCTTAATGATACCAAAAATGGTTTTATTTAAGAAAAACTTAAAATTTTTTAACATTTTAGTTACCATATGTACTACAAAATACCGAATGTACAAAAAAAAAAAATTAAAATTTCCCACCCCTGGAGACGAAAACTAAATTTTTTAAAATAATGTTTTACCAATGCAAGTCTTTATGATGTATAAAGCGGTTTTATATAAGTAGAACTAAAATTTGTAAAAATTTTTGTAATTTTCATGTACTACAAAACATTGCAGTATCCAACACTGGAAACGAAATTTTGATATTTTTAAATTTTTGATACCAAATTTGTTTTGCCAGAATAAAAAATTATTTTAACCAAGAAGAAACGACGTTAATTGATTTTTGGTTATGTTATTGTATTAAAAAATTCAAATTTCCTAACCCTGGATGGGAACTTTAAATTTAAAAATTTGTTTTCATCCACGCAATTCTTCATGTTACCAAAAACGGTTTTATTTAAGAAAAACTTAACATATTTATATATATTTTAGTCATTATATGTACCACAAAATACCGAATGTGCCCAAAAAATATTTCAATTTCCGATCCCTGGAGGCGAAAATTAAAACTTTTTAAAACTATTTTTTACCCATACAAGTCTTCATGATGTATAAAGTGGTTTTATTTAAGAAAAACTACAAATTTGTAACTATTTCTGTCACTTTCTTGTACTACTATATATATCAGTTTTCGAGCCCTGCAATCGAAATTTGTTTTTGTTTTAATTTTGATACCAGTTCTGTTTTACCAGGACAAAAAATAATTTTAACCAGGATAAAACGACGTTAGTTGATTTTTAGTTGTTTTAATGTACAAAAAATATTAAAATTTCCTAACCCTGGATAAGAATTTTTAAATTTTTAAATCTTTTTTCGATCTATGCAAATCTTCCTGATGTATAAAACGGTTTTATTTAAGAAAAGCTTAAAATTTTTAAACATTTTAATTATTATATATACCACAAAATATCGAATGTGTAAAAAAAATATTCAATATCCGATCCCTGGAATCGAAAATTTAATTTTTTAAAATTATTTGCTACCAATGGAAGTCTTCATGATGTATAAAGCGGTTTTATTTAAGAAAAATTACAAATTTGTTACCACTTTCGTTTCTTTCTTGTACTACAAAATATTGCAGTACCGAACCCTGGAATCGAAATTTTGATTTTTTTTAAATTTTTGATACCAATTTGGTTTGGCGAAATAAAAAGTAATTTTAAGAAGGAAAAATGACCTCAGTTGATTTTTGGTTAGCTTATTGTATAAAAAAAAATTGAATTTCCTAAGAAGAACTTTAAATTTTTTAATATTTTAGTTATTATATGTACCACAAAACACCGAATATACCAAAAAAAAAATTTTAGTTTCCCATCTTTGAAAAATTTTTTTTTTAAGTCTTAAATGGACAATGGAGGAGTCCCAAGGCATGAAGTAGGTTCAATTTTCAAATAAGCAAAAAAATAATCGGTTTTTGGTGTTAATTTTGCGTCGAGAAATAGGTGTAAGCTTCCCAGCTCTGGAGTTTCTAGCACTTCTGGGGGCTGGGGAAAACCGATTTCACGTACAGACAGACGGACAGACGGACATCGCTCAATCGTCATCGCTATTCATAAGGATCCGAAATATATATACTTTATGGGGTCGCATATTGATATCGAAGAAATTACACACGGAATGACAAACCTAAATATACCCTTTCACATTTTTGTGAAGGGTATAATAAACAATAAGAGATGTAATTATTTGTATTGAAAGAACAATATCCGAAAGAAACAATAGATGTAAAAATATAAATACATTTAAACGAAACTGCACAGGCAGTCAATAACAACAAATCATTATCCGGTGACGAAATGCTTGCATACGAACGCGACGTAGCGCCATAAAAATATATGTATGCATGCACATTTTGAAAAAGGGAAACAATAAAAGGACATAAAAATATATGATTGAAGAGTTTTTTTGTGCATCTCCTAAAGTCAGCCATTAAACGACACTAACACATTCTTACCGCTTCACAGAGGGTTAGAATAGCCTGTTTTCTTGGATTAATAAAAAAAAATTTTAAGTATTGTCAAAATTTTTTGTACCCGGTTAGAGTATATAAAATTCTACATCACTTGTCGTTAAAATAAATGTCAAAAGTGCTCTGGTGTTTTTGTAGTGAAACTTCAAAGTCAAACTTTATAGAAACTTTTGTGCAAAAAAGGCAGAAAAAAAGTGAAAACTTTCCCGTTGAAAATTTTATTTATTTTAAAAAGTATTGCAAAAGTTAACCATTTTTCAATGGAACCATCAAGTTCAGGTTATTTTGCAAATACTTCGTTAACATTTGTGTGTCAAATTGTGTGTGGAAGTGTTTTAGATTTAGTTATTTATATTGGAAATGCCAAAAAAAATTAGCATTTTCATAGTTTAAATGGATAAATAGTTATTATTCGTCCATATTCGTGCCATAATTTTTAGTTTATATTAAAGAAGACATAAATCTCTATTATATTGCAAAATTTTACGCTGCCTTTTTGTGCCTTTTAGAAGCTATGCATTGTTTAATGCAAGTGTTGCAGCAGTCAAATTAGCTAAAAATCACATTGATCTCGCGACTGCTGCTGTTGTTGTGTATTGTGTTTTGTTGTTTTTCATGTTACTTTTTTCCATTTATTTGTGCTCTTCTTTTCAGTATATTAATGATGTTATTTTTGTTTCTTTTATTAATATTCTTTGTTTCAATAATATTTTGTTTTTGTTTATTTTAATAATATTCTTTGTTTTGACAAACAGTGATCGTGTTGTACAGTTTTAAGTAATCGGGTAAAAGGGATTTTTGAAAGGCTTTTTTTTTGTATTAGAACTATTTTTTGTTTTTTATAGAAACAAGTTCGAACGTTGTTTTTTATACTCGTCGAAGCTTATTTGATATTATGATGAATTCAAGCGCTCAAACAATGAATGAGAAGATGAAATTTTTAGCTGAAGAAATCAAAAAACGCACCAACTGCTCTGAGGATAATATTTGTGATTTTAATAAAAGAATGGATGTTTTCTTTTATGAATTTAAATCTAGGTGGACTAGAGCGCATAGAATGGAAATAAAATCAAAATAAAATCTGGTTGGAATCCTCTATTGGTTTTACTCTTGCCCCGACTGCAAAACGTGGTCGAAAAGAAATTAGTTTTACCGAGTCCAGTGGTTGGAGTAAATATAAAAAAACAAAGATTTTAAGAGACACCATATCATTGCCACAGTTACTTTATGCTTCACAGGTTAAATTACAAAGCGCAGATTATGTCGAGGAATCAAAAGTGTTGCGAGCCATATATGAAAAGTGTTGCAAGGGCATAAATTTAAAAAAAAAGTTGAAACAACCACTTCCCACCTTGAAAATATCGAATACAAAAGCTTTGGCCGTTTTTGTAGAAGCTAAACTGACACGAAATCAATACAATGTTGCTAGACAAGCTGCTCCTCAAATATTTCCCTCCTACAACAATATTCAAACTGAAAAACAAAAAACTTACCCAGAATCGACCAGCTTTAAAATAAGCGAGACCTCCGTTGAAGTGACTTTACAAGGTCTTCTTAATCACACAGCGGAGCGACTAATAGAACTTCAAGAAACTGTTATTGACTCATTAGGCATTACGAACTCGAATGTAGTATTATATTCAAAGTGGGGCTTTGATGGAAGCTCTGGCCATAGCTCATACAAACAAGCCTTTCATGGATCTGATGCTAGTGATTCGTCAGTTTTTTTAACCACAATTGTACCACTTAGGCTTATGTTTGAGGAGAAGGTAATTTGGCAAAATCCACGGTCGTCTTCAACTAGATTTTGCAGACCCTTGAAAATTGAATTTACCAAAGAAACCGCATATGTGTCAATTAGTGAACAAAAAAGAGTTGAAGAGGAAATACAGAATTTAACCTGTTCAACTGTCACGATTGGTGAGAAAGTTGTACATGTTTTCCACAAATTAACTTTGGCAATGGTAGATGGAAAAGTTTGCAATGCCTTAACAGAAACCACATCAACACAAAAGTGTTACTTATGTGGCGCTACAAGAAAGGATTTTAATAATATAGAAGCCATGATCCAAAGACCTGTGCATGTAGACAATTTAAGATTTGGCCTTTCCATTCTTCATGGGTGGATTAGATTTTTCGAATGTCTTTTGCACGTGGCATATAAAATACCTTTACAAAAGTGGCAGGCTAGGACTGATTCTGAAAAAAGAACAGTAGCTGAAACAAAAAAAGAAATTCAGAAAAAATTTAAAGAGAATATGGGATTAATAGTTGACCAACCCAAACCTGGTTTTGGAAACACGAATGATGGGAATACGGCAAGACGTTTTTTTCAAAACGCTGAAAAATCTGCCGAAATAAAAAAATTAGTTGTTAACTTAATAAAAAAAATGCACGTGTTGCTTTTTGCTGTATCCAGTGGCCATGAAATTAATAATGAAAAATTTAAAATATATGCACACAATACAGGACGACTTTTTGTTGAAACGTATCCTTGGTACAATATGCCTCCCACTTTGCACAAGTATTTTATTCACGGACCCGAAATTGTGTCAAATGCCATTTTACCTATTGGGCAGTTATCAGAAGAAGCGCAAGAAGCTCGAAATAAAGATTTTAAAAAATATAGGGAGTTTCATTCACGAAAGTGCAGTCGCGAAAAATCAAACCAAGACATTTTTAATATGTTTTTGATAACCTCTGACAAAATTATTTCAAGCATGCAAAAATTGCCTACAAAGAAGGTTCAAAGCTTGCCAGAGGAGGCAATTGATTTAATTGTACCTGCAGCTCCGAACAAGAACAGTGATGTTGAACTTGCTGATGCTGCTAATGATGATGATGATAATGATGATGATGATAACGATGATGATGATAACGATGATGATGATGATGACAACGATGATTATAATGATGATGATGATGTTGATGATTAACTTTAAGATGTATAAAATGTAATGTTTAAGTTCTAATATGTACTCCTTGCACTATATACCTACACTGATATTTGGTTGGAATGTCTTCCGCCTTTAATATTTTTATCCCAATGTATGAACTTTCACAATGACGGTCGCATATGTAAAGATTTTTTGTGTAATCTTCTTCAGGAATTTTACATTTTTCGTCCCAAATTTGCCTTAAAATTTTGTCTGAAGAAGGAAACTTAAAAAATCGTAAACTTTTAAAATGTCTTCTAGCATCTCATGCCGGATTTTATATTGTTTTTTTCTTAAATGTATTCATCATGTATCGCAAAGAAAATTACACGCACACAAAAAATATACGTCTTGCACTGTGAAAAGCTGACAATAATAAAAATATTGTAGCTCAATCATTAACAATCTTTTGAAATGAAAGTAGAATTTTTTTGTAAAGATCTTCAAACAAGTTTGCATGTGTTTTTTATGTTTTTTCCACCTTTCCTTCAGTACCTTAAGTTAAATTTGATGAAACCAACCTTAAACATGTTCGATGACCAACGATGCAATACGTTGGTTTCTGCTTGTTTTCTTCGTTTTTTCCCTTACCGCCGGCACCAATAAAGATTTTAAAATTTTATTTCGTGATTTGTTCTACATGCGTCTTCTTATAGTGTATATTCTTTGGTATTATTTAGTTTAGAGCACATACATATCAAAGAAATGCTTGCCAGATTATGCGATGGATTTACTCTATATCAGGACCGGAACTATTTTTATAATTTGAGATTTAAAGGAGGTTTCAAATCGTCATCGGGCAAATCACTATCTCACTATTAGCGGTGGGTTTTGGCGACTTCAAAACCATTTAGAGTGAGACAGTGAGTTGCGAGCCACAGAAATGCTATGAGCCTCTTCAGATTTGAACTGTTTAAATTGAATATCTGGTATATTTTTCAATTCTTACCATTGGCTATTCAGCACGGTTATCTTTTCTTTAGCTTCTTCCTTTGCTACAAATTTAAAGATGATGTTCTTAGAGAGGCTGCGTGCTAAATTATCTAATTCTATTGCGCTGTTAACTATGGCTTTCCGAGACTTAGCCGCGATCCACACTGATCTTTCGACACTTACACCAATTCCATTAACGATACCTTTTCCGTGAGTTGTATTCGAGGTGATCAAATTCATATTCTGCTTTGAGCGAATTCATACTTGACATTACATATCGATTCTTAAATTGAGCGGCGAAATTGTCACTCAAGATATACAAAAATGTAATGTTATCAGAGACTGATCTTATCGTTAATTTGAACCTACCAATTATTACACTCTTAAAAACAAATTATTTAAGTTTGCATTTGAGTTCTTCTTACTCTTGCAAGCTTCAGAACGACAGCTCTTTATTTCTGTGCAAAGAGTAAACTTTTTGTATATTTTGACTCGCGGGTGCAACAAGTTAACAACGTATTCTAGCAGTCAATAATTCTTCATAAACAACAATTTATACTTATATTTTTTGGAACACGAAAATAAATGAATATTGTCACTTCACTTTTACCCGGTAAAACATAACTTCAAACAGTCAACAACAACTGTTTCGCGCCACTGTTGCTAGTTATGATTTCACAGTTTTTATACATAAATATTTCGAATAGTAAAAGCCGCCAAAAAAGAAGATATGGTATAAAGTAGAATAAAATAAAATTATTTACTATATTTAGACTGTCTTCTTTGCACTAATAGCGTGAATGAAAAAATCAAACCGGAAATCGTCTATAGCGGAATTGCCCATATGTACAAAACGACTTGTTCCGTTTTATCATAAATTTAAATAACCTAATTATATTGTATGTTAATATATTTACTATTTGACACAGGTTGTCATTGTATTACTATAATATGAAATTTATTTGTTAGAAGGTTAATCAATGTCTATATGTATTTCATTGGCGCTTTATACCAAACGATCAGTAGACTTCAACCACAGCTTTCAAAAGTTTTAAACTTCCCAAGTTATCAAAAGACTTTTGTAAACCTTTTGAGAATTTATTATAATGTGATTTTTTAAAATCATTTGTGAGTTTTCATTTTGTTGGAATGGGTTCGTGAATAAAACAAAAATTGTGTATTTGACCTGATGATTAATTTCAAGTATATGTTAAAGTACAGTACATTCAGTAAAACAGTGACTATTTGGTTGTTGGAATCATTTGTTACTATTTTTTTTTTTTGAAAGCGACGCTGGTCAGAAAGTTATAGAGCCGATTTTCACAAGGAAATGTTTGATAACCGCATAGTTTCACACTTAGAACTCGTGAAATGGGATATGCAAAGTCACTAATGCACGCCGATAAGCCCGAAAGGATTGACCACTTGAAGAACAACACCCTCATATTACTGCCGATATACAAAGTTATGAAAAAACTACGTCCGACCCAGCCGTGTAATAATTTTTCTGGGGTGAATCCATCAGTTTTAGCTATGTTCCATTTATATCGCGAGCAGTGACATGTGTCTTAAGCCGAAAACAAACTATGCGTATCGCGGCATCGTAATTTTTATTGTTTCAATAAAATGAATGCATTTTGAAATCGATTCTGTAAGCCTTTTCACAGAATATATTAAAAATAAAACCAATTGCTTATTTTAAGTTACGAACAAAATGATCTATTTTATTCAACAGAATTCAAGCAAATGATAATTTCCAAATAACTAAAAATCATTAAAGCAAAAGGCAAACCAAAGTTACAAAAAAAAAATTAATTATTACGACTATTAACTTCATTATATAGAATACAGTTACAATAATTTATAATCAATATTTTCCAGAAAGTTTGTTGCATAAACAAAATTTGTTTGCATCTATTTAAAGGAGATATATTTTCATCATTGAACCCGATATAGGTTCAATAATTGAATTTAATGGCACCCCTATCAGAAAATGGCCAGGGGTGACAACATCTAGACATTTGGATTGTCCGAAATCGGACATAATGGACGAGAGTTCAAAATGGCTGATACTTGACACACCAGTGTCCGCAATTCATCAAATGAAAGTATTGAAAGGCCTAAAACTCGCCTAAAATTATATTTTGCCGCCTTTACTGCTGCCTCCCATAGGCCGCCAAAATGTGGTGAACGAGGCGGGATAAATTTCCAATAAATACCATCATTTAGACAGTATTGATATACTCTATCCGAATAGTTGTTTCAACTCTGATAACTCGTTTTTGGAACCAACAAAGTTTGTGGCCTTGTCAGACCAAATTGTGTGTGGCTTTCCTCTGATCGAAATAAAACGTTTTAGTGCTGATAAAGTGCTGCTGTTGAAAGATCCGAAACAAGCTGCTAGTGCGAAGCCTTCGATGAGAAACATATAAAAATGCAAACGTAGCATTTTATTGGTGGACGTTTTCTTATGCCAGATTTGTAATGAAATGACCCACAGAAATTGATGCCAGTAGTGTAAAACACTCTGCACTGTAGCACACGTTCACGGGGTAAGTTTCCCATGATATATTGTGCGTACTTCGGCCTTAGTCGGAAACACTTGATACATTTTGAAATTACTGCTTTTACGGCCTTTCGTCAACTAAGGGGCAAAAACTGCAATCGAATTGTAGAAAGTAAACTCTGCGGGACAGCATGCAAAAGGTTTTGGTCAAAACCCACTACTAAAGCACTAGTGAAAAGGTAAAGTTTCGGCAATACTATAGGATGTTTTGCTTCAAAGTTTAAATCTGAGTTTAAGAGTCTTCCTCCGGCACGAATAAGATTTGTTGCGTATATAAATGGCGCTACTGGATAAAGCTTGCTTGATGGCGACACTTCCTTATTTGCCTTCAAAGCATTATATTCACCTGACAAATGTATTTTTTGTATATTACGTATTACCAAATTTATACCCAGGTCAATGGGCCTGATTTAATTTCCTGGCATAATGTAAATTTCAAAACTACGAATTTGTAAACATAACCGAAAATTCGCTGCATTTGAGAAAAGGAATTATGATATTTGCAGTTAACTGACCAATCATTTACTGGAGTAACTAGTAAGACCGTACGTTTTCTTTCAGGCAAATCAGTCATAAATTTTAGAAGTTTTGGCCAAGTTGTGCTGTCGCCTTTTAAGAAACTTGGAGCATTTTTCAAAAGTTTTGATGAAAAAAGCTCGGCTGGTACGGCGCCTCTAGATAACATGTCCACTGTATTTAGATCTATAGGGACGTGACGCCAAGTCATCCGATCGGTAAGATTTTGGATGAGACTAACTCTGTTTGTTACAAAGACGTTAAAGTTTGATGATTCTTCACGTAACCACGATAATACTACCATAGAGTCTGACTAGCAATGTACTTCATATTGTATTGGAAATGACCTTACAACAGTATTTACTAATTCCGCTAGTAACAAAGCTGCTGATAGCTCTAATTTTGGGATGGTGATTGTTTTTAATGGTGCTACTCTCGATTTGGAACATAGTAGATTGACACTGACAAGTTCACCGATCTCACCGCGTACGTAGACACACGCACCATATGATACTGAGCTTGCATTGAAATAAAGTCAGACCATACCGAATGTAGCGATGCAGTAGACTTTCATCCCAATTCAAATTATGTTTCCATAATATCTTCATAAATAATTTAGCCTTTGTAACTATAAGACCAATGAGACCTAGCGGGTCATATATACGTGCTATTGTAGACAATATAGAGCGTTTACAAATTATGTCGCTGCTTGGCGGTGCTAAAAATTAAAAAATAAAATGGTCAAACTTTGGGTTCCACACTAGACCCAAAGTTTTCGTTATGTCAGTTCCATCATGGAATTTAAAAAGTTGCTCACAATCAGCTGATGAGACACCCTCTAAGACTGTGCCTTCGCTAGAACACCACTTACGAATAAGAAAATTGCCTGCTTTTAGCAACTCAGCAACTTGGTGTCGAATCTCCATTACCTCCACGGTGTCTCCTCCAGAGATCAAGTCGCAGCCATTGGAAAGTTACTTTCTTCGTCAAATGTAACTTGATTCGTAGCGTGAATGGCTCAGAATGCTGCAGGCTTTGTTCCATATGTAAACATATTCAGCTTGTAAGTTTTAATTTTCTCATTTAGGCTTTTTCTCCACAATATACACTGTAGGTAGTCATCTGGATGAGATACTTTAACGCATCGATACATTTTGCAGATGTCGCCCGTAAGGGCTACTTTGGATGAACGAAAACGTAAAATAATATTAAAAAGTTTGGATTGTATTGTGGGCCCAGTATAAAGTATATAATTTAATGAAAGACCTGATCAAGTTTTTGCCGATCCATCAAAAAAAAAAAAAGTATAAGTTAATTTGTGATTTGGCTCTGAAAACAAATTCGGGTGATCGTAAATTACCCTTTCTAGTTTTAATATTTGGGATTTGGTCAAATGATTTGTACTGAATTAAATTTTGTTTACAGATTGAGAAATGTGCTGATAAATTTTAATTTTCTTCGTATTTTCTATTAACATGTACTGTTTTTACATATATTACCGCATTAAGTTTTTCTAAGCTATCATGGCCAAGAATGCCCTAAAAAGATTTTAAAGAAGTTAAAATATAGAATTTTATTTCGTGATTTGGTAAGTTAAAAAGATTCACTAAAGTGTGGTGTGTTAGTTTTATGTTGCCTGATATAGAGTTTGCGAAAAAAGGTCTGTTATTTGGAATTAGTTTGGTTACAAGAGAATGTTGAATATAGTTCTTATTTGAACATGTGTCTATTAATATTTTCAATATTTGGCCATTCTCCGCTTTACATTTGAAGTATGGAAGCGAAGAGTGCGTTAACCTAAAAAATGGATATCTGACAAATCTTCTGTTTGAATATTGTCCTGCTTATTTTCGTCAAAATGGCTTTGCATGCAATCCTGGTTTTAGTCTTGAATTACTTGGTGGTAATTATTTGTGTAACTATTAAAATCATCAGGTTGGTCATAAAAATTATCATTAGTTGGAAGCTCATCACTTATTCCTATGTGAAAATGTCTCTGTAATTTATTATGTTGCATTGGAGTTTGTAGAGATTGAGGTATAGGCCTTTTGCCGTAAAATTGATTCGATTGCCGAGGTCTAGTTTGGTAGTTAATATTCTTTGACTGAATGGACTTGTCGATGTCCATTGGTTCATCTCTTCTTGGTTTTGGGGCCATAGGTATAGGTGGTACATTTTGTTGGATATGTAAGTTTTGTGGTTGGAAGTGTTGTTGATTTTGTAATTGAAAATTGTGATTCAAGGAATGTTGTTGGTATGGTCTCTGATGATTCTAATATTGAAATGTGTTCCATTGCTTTGCATGCCTAGGCTGTTGAGAGGTTAGTTCCGAATAGAAAGATACTTTGTTTACATTATTATTCCTTCTTGGTATTGCTGGGGGCAATTCTCTTCGTTGTCTTATATTGTGGCAGTTGTACGCGTATTCTGTTCTATAATTTTGATTCCGTAACTTCAGGCGTAAATGTAATACTTCTGGTAGATCTGATGGTTCACGGTTTGCTAAAAGATTAGGTAAGTCTCCATTGAGGTCTCTTACAAAAGTATCTATCATATGTGTATATTATATGTCATGCATCTAATTTTATTCAATGTTAATGAAAGCTGAGTATAAACTTCTTGATAAAAACCTTGAATTGTATATTTGCCCTGAATTAGCGACGACATTTGATATCCTAATATATCCAAATCTCGTTTGTCACCGTAATGAAGTGTTAAGCACTTTCTCTTCCAGTTAACGGAAACCCTAAATCTGCGTTACCTATAATTTTATTACGGATTACACTTAATATACCGAAGTATTTTGCGGATCCTTTGGTGTTGCCATATATTTCTAGAACCCTTTCTACGCTCTTTCTCCATGAGTTGAACTCTGCTGGATTACCTGAGAATTCCCTTAAACATCTGACAATATTAGGAATTTTATCTATCTCGCTAAGGTTATTCCTATACCTTTCCTCTATTACTATGTCTGATACAATGGATAGATTATTATTTGAGTTTTGCAGCAATTAAATTGCAGCTCTAACTTGTTCTGACACTAAATTTGCTATTTTTGCTTGCATTCATGTGGAGTTGGTCTTGTGAGTTAGGTTGTTGGCGAGATTGGTCGTGATTGAGGACAGCTGGTCTTATTCGATTTGAGGGATTTTCCATGGTTTTTGTTAGTTTTTTCGTTCTTGACTAAACATACAATAAACAATACACAAACAATTTCCTTTTTTTTAAAGACACCAAAATATTATTGATAAAAATTAACTTGATTTTTTCGTTTCGATATTAAAATAAAACAGAGAAAGCTTTCCATTGCTTCTAAGTTAAAACTTTTGGTTAAAAAAATATTGTTGATAAAAAATTAATTTGATTTTTTCGTATTGATATTAAAATAAAAGAGAGAAAGGTTTCGTTTCCTTTTAAGTTAAAACTTTAAGTTAAAAAAATGTTTGTAATATTAATAAAGAACACTCAGTTTTTCTATATTTTTAATTTCTCTTTGCATTTAAATTGTATGTAAAACACTCAGTTTTAACAATATTTTTAATTTTTCTGAAATTTTAAATTTTCTTAATCTTTTACTTTTCTTTTTTTAGTTTACTTATAAAATATGAAATATTTTCTGGTTATATTTTCGTTTAATTTTTAAATTTTGTTTATTCAGTTTTAATTTTATGATCTCTTGAACTAATTTCTGAACATATTTTTAGTAAAGAACCATTTTATTGATATTAAATGTTTAGATTTATTTAAACCTTGTAAAATATTTTCAAGAGTATAAACTTGCTGATTAATGAAGCACTTGTTCACTTTAAAACTTTTGTTTTTCACTTATAATATTCTTAAATGACTTACATTAATGTGATGATACCCCACATTCTTACTACCGATAGCTTTGAATAATTCCCTTTTGTCCTGGTTGACTACTCGTGGTTCTCCACTATACCAATTGTAGCAATCGCTGTTTTGATAAATTCAACGATGATGTGTCTAGCGGTGAGCATCTTGAGGTCGGGCTGGAGTTCAGGTATCCTTTTTATGCTCGGGCGCCAGTTGAATGAAATGAAATTGGAACTTTTATTTTTATGTTCCGTATTTGTTTATTGTCAAATTAGGATTGATTACAATACATTTTGCCTCTTATTATAAGACTTCATTTAGTTTGTTTTCTTATTAACTACGTAAGCATTTTAGTTTTTTCTTTAGTTTTTTTATTATTATTTTTGTTAAACAATAGTCCCACTTTTCTTGTTGAATTCTATTTTTGCTGAGACATGGGTCAGCAAAAATTATTATTTAAATTCGCGGACACAACTTATTAAAAAAGAAAAAAATTTTAATAAACAAAATTGGAGTGAACGAATTTTGTTGTCGTTAACTTATATATTGTTGTTTATGAGGAATTATTGACTGCTAGAATACACTGTTAACTTGTTGCACTCGCGATGAAACAAATGCAAAAAGTTTACTTTTTGCACAGAAATAAAGAGCTGTCGTTCTGAAATTTTGCAAAAGTAAAAAGAACTCAAATGCAAACTTAAATAATTTGTTCTTAAGAGTGTAGTAATTGGTAGGTTCAAATTAACGATAACTTAACTAGGTCGCACCCACGATGTCGACGTAAGATCAGTCTCTGATAACATTACAAGGTGTCGATAATGGAAGTGATGTAAGTGTCAAAGGATCAGTGTGGATAGCGGCTAAGTCTCGGAAAGCCATAGTTAACTGCGCAATAGCATTCTATACTCACTGTCTCACTCTAAATGCACATTGGTCTTAAAGTCGCCAAAGCCCACCGCTAATAGTGAGATAGTGATTGGGTCGATGACGATATGAAACCTCCTTTAAATCTCAAATCATAAAAAATAATTCCGGTCCTGATATACAGTGAGTCCAAGCATTTCTTTGATATGTATGTGCTCTAAACTAAACAAATGTATATGTACACTATACTCTAATCTTACAATATAATAAGAAAAAACAACAAAATTTTTCACAACAACGGTAAATTTTCAAAGAATAACAAAATTTTCTTCATTTTTTGTGCTCAAAGCATAATCGGATATCAATGCCTTAAATCTGGAAAAGAAACAAGTAATATATGTACATATATGGTGTGATCTCTTATTCTGTTCCTATATACATAAGTAAAATTTATGTTTGTGTTCACTTAACTTAGACTGGGTGCACCCGCGATAATTTCGTGTTGCACCCGCGGTTATTAAAAGTATTAATTATTCATTGTTTATTTGTATTTTGCTTAGAGTTTTTATTTGATGTCCTTTGTTACTGTAATACATTTCAAAATATTAAGCCATACTATATTAAATGCATTAGAATTAAAGAGATTTATGTCTTTTTTGTTTGTGATCTGGAGAGGTTGTGCCAAATTTGTTGCACCCGCGATGGCAATTTAAACCTTCCTCCTGGGTTTTAATATATCATATGAAAATTTTTGTTTATTAATTTAAAGTAAACATATAAAAATGTAGTCTGTTAAAGGCTAACTTGATTAAAAATGTTTTTTATTTAGTTGAGTTAAACTAAAACTGGTGTCTAAATGTTGCACCCGCGATAATAGAATAAGCCATTACTTTTTGGTGAGTTAACTAATGATTTTTACAAGGCATGTCGCAAAGTTCATGCATCTCTTTTTGAATGTAAAGTAATTTAAAATGCCACAATATCACTTTATAAAAGAATCTACGAGCCGTTTTTCCATCGCTAGTATTCCTAAAACCAGATTTAACTTGGTCAATTAATAATCCATTTCAATTTCTAAATTTGTTTTGTATTCTACTTTTATTTTGTAAATATTCGTTTTCGTGTTCTTTACCAACACGCGAAGTTTTAAATGGAATTATGTACGAAATGTGCAAAAGAGGTTTAATAGTCTATACTTATTATTGTCTGGTTTTGTGGCTCTAGACATATTTATAAAACTTATTTCTATTGGAATAGCATTGCAAATAAAAAACCTACTTGCTGCACTTGTGCTACTCAAAACATTTGCAACTGAACCATCTATCATAGTGCAATGCATTCCAAATTTTTTATATCGGTATCAATTTTACTATCGCGAGCAAGATCGGACTTTTCTTTTTCAAAAACAAACTTTATTGGCCTCCAAAATAACCTTGATGGTGGTGTTTTGTTGGCCCACTATAACTATTTTGTAGCATTATTTTTAATAAATAAGAATCAGATACTTCAGTTCAATATTTGATATTAAAAATACATTAGGGATACAAAAGCTAAAAAACCACATAAACTCGTTTGGGCACCACTTTCTAATATTTGCTTTTAATATCAAACAAATTATCAAAATTTTGTTCTCTTCAGCATTTTTTATCACAATACTTTCTGTAGGTAACAAAGAAACTAAATATTTTAGTCTATACTTTAACCACAGTGTTGCAAAGCTTTAAATTTCCAATACTATGCAAATACTTTTACATATAAACTATTTGAATATATCATACAAAAAATAAGAGAAAAATATGAGAAATTCTTGTTGAGATCGACTTTCCAGAAGAACTAGTTTATAGTTTGATAAATCAAAATAAAAAGATTAAGAATGTCAGAAAGACTAGAAAAATAATATATATTTTATACTCAAAAATATTAAATAACTTTCAAGATATATTACACAAATAATAAACTATTAGGTAGAATTAAAGATAGAGCGACAAAATGGGATAGGTCAAATATAGTTTACAAAATACTATGTAATATATATAGGTAAAATAAAAAATATATTAAAAACCAGAATAGTAATCAAAAATATAGATACATTAAATTATAAAAAAATATCATTATCATTTCATTGTATTAAATTTAATCATTATCCTGATTTTGAAAATGCATCAACTTTAAGAACAGAATTTTGTTAGAAATGTTAGATATTATTAATATACATGTTAGAGAATGAATGAACTTTAAGATTTTAACACTTTGTTTCAAAATATTTTGACTACCTAAAAGATTCGTGTTTTATTTCAATGGAAGTAGACCTTTGATACGAACCTAGGGTGACTGAGTCATACCTTAGCTGAAAAAATAAACTACGAAATTAGTGGTGAAAACTCAAGTGCAGCCACCAGCGGATTTGAATAAGGTCAGTAATAAAGAAATAAAATTTTCAACATATCAACTCACTTAGCTGGGTTTGTCTTTTTGCGAAAGATAAATTATTGGAAGTCTGCCGAGAACATGGTATTCCGATCACCGACAGGGTGACTGTGAATCAGATTCGGCAACAATTATACGAGCTAATAAGAGCGAAAAGGCAACGTAAATCGTCGATGAATGTCTTGCACAGACTGACGTATTGGCAGAAGATCGCCAGTCCGTTACAGAAAGCCAAACAGCAATACTAGTGCCATCCGGAAACAAAGTGCTGGTCAACAAATGACGCAGAAGTTATGACAACTTCCGCAGGTGGAAACTAACTTACAGTGGAGGTGATAAAATGATGGAATTTCTCGAGCGCCTCGAGGAGATGTCAAAATGTTACGGATATCACCGCAGGCAGCTACTTTTCTCACTACAAGAAATCCTGGAGGAAAAAGCGGAGAAATGGTACCGCATCAAAACGGAGCAAATTTCGTTGTGAAAATACTCTAGGGATCAAGCTATACAGTTCTTTCTACCCCAGCGATATCACTGACGAGTATGACCTACTCCGACGAGAAGGGGGGACAGAGTAGATCACAACCAAACCACTACGTGGACGTCAGGTTCAAGAACATACAAGCGCAAAACACACAGCTGGCGTTGCAAAAACCATTGCCATTGCAACGTTATATCACGAAATTACCAAGCATTGGCGATCGCTATTTTATTACCATAAAAATATTCGATACTTCCGATATGAGCTCTTATAGACATCGGTTCTACTCTAACCTACATCATCACAAAGTCCGAGCTAGAAAGTACCAGAGAACGATGCGACTTTCATATCAACCGTTAAGATCTACCCCATCATTGTTAGCGGAAACGAATCGACCACCGAACTTCTAGCATTCGCATTGGACAATCTAGCCCAACACATCATCCTAGGTATGGATTTTCTATGACGCCGCAAGGCTACTCTATCATTTGAACGCATAGAAATAAAAACTTCCGCATCCCCCCAAGAAACTTCCCTTCAAACTTTGCACCCACTTAATCAGAGGGTAACTACCGGGCATGAAGCACAATAACCTTATAAAACAACGAAATATTGCGAAACTACGCAAAGAAGTAAGTTCGTGCGAGATTTAAAAGAGTACCACGAACGAGCAGCCTAAAAAAATATATATAATGAATAATAAACATATATGTATAAAAGGACCACCACAATACCGTCACCTGATCAGTATCAATATTGAATACAAACCAAAAACATCGGTAAGAGAAGATAAGTTAAAGAAGTACTTATGGAAAACCTACATGCCCGGGCGCGTGGATGAATATATGGCACCTCCCGAAGCTCGACCGAAACGAGTAGGGCAACAGATGAGAAAGCCTACTCCAATCCATCCGATGAAAACGATTAACCACGTGAAACAGCAACCTTATCATCCCATACATTAACACCAGCGGTGCTCACTACAGCCAATACCGAAGACCATATGTCTCCATTGTCGTCCATAGCTCGAGCAACCAAGTCAGAAGAGGAGACCTTAAGCACTCCAGACATCAGCGAGAACGAATCCGATTATGATCCAAAAGGGCGACCAAAAGTGGCAGTCAAGATATAAAGAGGGATGGTCCATTTAAAAAGCCAGGGAAAGAGGAAATCCCTGGACAGACGACGGAGTTATCTTTAATTGCTTATATATAATTCTTGCCCAGGGTACCTATACCGCGTTTCCCTTTTCCCCAAAGTAGGAAGGGAATGTAATGTGCCCTTACAAATACCCTCACCCAATACCACTAATAAAGTATACTCCGTAGTTTATTTCTAGCAATAAAATGCAGCTTAGTGATGATGCATGCTCAAGAACAAATACACTTATCTATAGCATAACAAGCACAAAACAAGTAACAAACAAGTAAAAGTGCTATATTCGGCTGTGCCGAATCTTATATATCCTTCACCAACGTACGTCGGGCATTACACATATTTTTGAGTACCAATTTTGTGCTTTCTAATTTATAAGCGCAATAAAAACAACTTCAGTTGCATATTTGGGTTACTTTTATAAATAAAAAAATATTCAAAATATCCCACGCCTGGAAACGAATTTTTAATTTTTCAAATTTTTTCTTACCAATACAAGTCTTCATAATATGTAAACCGGTTTTACATACAACAAATTTTTAACTATTTTGGTAACTTTTATGTTATACAAAATATTGGAATGAAAATATAGATTTTTTAAGTACTTCATATTAAATTTGTCTTTTCCTGAATTAAAAAATAGTTTTAATTAATAAAAAAAAACTGCGTTAGTTGCGCTTTAATTTTTAAAAAAGTTCAATTTCCCACCCCTGGAAGCGAAAAATTTTTTTATCAATGCAAATCTTCATGAGGTATAAAACGGTTTTATTTAAGAAAAACTTGAAATTTTTAAACATTTTAGTTATTATATGTACCACGAAATACCGAATGTACAAAAACAAAAATTCAATTTCCGATCCCTGGAAGCGAAAATTTAATTTTTTCTTAAATTATTTTTTACCAATGGAAGTACTCATGATGTATAAAGCGGTTTTATTTAAGAAAAAATACAAATTTGTAACCACTTTCGTTACTTTCATGTACTACAAAATATTGCAGTATCGAACCCTGGAATCGAAGTTATAATTTTTTTAAACTTTCGATACCAATTTTATTTTGCCAGAATAGAAAATAATTTTAACCAGGAAAAGGCGGTTCATTTTTGGTTATGTTAATGTATGACAAGCTTAAATTTCCTAACCCCGGATGAGAATTTTTAACCTTAACATTTTTCTTCCATCTAAGCAAATCTTCCTGATGTATAAAACGGTTTTATGTAAGAAAAACTTTAAATTTTTAAACATTGTAATTATTGTATGTACCACGAAATACCGAATGTGCCAAAAAAAAAACATTAAATTTCCGATCCCTGGAAGCGAAAATTTATTTTTTTTAAAATTATTTTTTACCAATGGAAGTCTTCATGGTGTTTAAAGCGGTTTTATTTAAGAAAAACTACAAATTTGTAACCACTTTCGTTACTTTCATGTGCTACAAAATATTGGAGTATCGAACCCTGGAATCGAAATTTAGATTTTTGTTAATTTTTGATACCAATTTAGTTTTTCCGAAATAAAAAATAATTTTACCAGGAAAAAACGACGTCAGTTGATTTTTGGTTAGCTTATTGTATAAAAAAAATTTAATTTCCTAACCCTAAATTTGAACTTAAAAAAATTTTTTTTTCAAGAAAAACTTAAAATTTTTAAACATTTTAGTTATTATATGTACCACAAAATACCGAATGTGCCAAAAAAAAGTTTTAATTTCCCATCCGCGGAATTTTTTTTTTTAAGTTTTAAAAGGACAATTGAGGAGTCCCAAAACATGAAATAGGTTTAATTTTCAAATAAACAAAAAAATAATCGGTTTTTGGTGTTGATTTTGCGTCAAGAAATAGGTGTAAGCTTCCCAGCTCTGGAAAATTTCAATACCACTCTAAGTTAGCTCACTTCCAATCGATCAGTCTAAGAATGAAGTCTCTAGCTCTTCTGGGGGCTTGGAAAAACCGATTTCACGTACAGACAGACGGACAGGCTGACATCGCTCAATCGCAATAGCTATTCATAAGGATCCAGAATATATATACTTTATGGGGTCGCATATTGATATCGAAGAAATTACAGACGGAATGACAAACCTAAATATACCCTTTCACATATTTGTGAAGGGTATAAATATAACACATGCATGCACATACATAGTAACAAAAATGTAAATGTAGATAAACAAAACAGATCATTACTAATAATTCTCACAAGCTGCATATTATACAACGATAATTACAGAAAGAATATTATTGAATACTAGTCGGAGAGCTTTACGGATTCCTGCTGCAATACTAATATTTAATAAAACTAACCATAGTTAACCAGAAGCCGAATACTATTGATCTCGCAGTTTAGCATTTTTGCCTATTACAACAGTTTCCGAATACCTTTTGCGATCATACTAATAGTAACTAGACCGTAGCCGATCTGAAGCTTTCGTATACTCTTGAGTTCGTTATGAACTAGTTTTGCCGATTGCGAGGGCTCCGGAATACTTCTTACGATCATACTGATCGTATTTAGAGAAAAATCGATCTAGAGCCCCCGAATACTCTTGAGCGCGTGGTTTTGCCAGCTACTAAACCGAGTAATCTTAACATTACCTGTTTTGCTGCATTAGGACCCCGAACCGAAGACCAGTCTTATATGCTTAACAAACAGTTCAGTGTCGCACTTTGTTTCAGATTATACATACCACCTAGGGGATTCGTGTTTTATTTTAAAGGAAGTAGACCTTTAACACGAACCTGGAGCGACTGAGTCATACTTCAACTGGAAAAATGAAATAAGTTACAAGATTGATACTGGAGACATTGTTGTTCAGATATTTGACGATAGCTCCGAAATATTTTCACGTCGTCTGCATACATCAAAATATTGGATGAATGAGTTCCATTAGGTAAGTCGTTTATAAACAATGTAAGCAGAAGCGATCCAAAGTGGCTTTCCTGTACACCAGATAGAACACTGATGCTTCTGGAATAGGTGTTTTTAAGACAAAGGGTTTGTTTTCTATCACTTAGGTATAAATATTTCCATTTTATACTAAGATCCAAACCAAGCAAGTGCAGTGTATATCACATCGATTCGTTGTTGTTAAAGAAATCCTCGATATATTATGGTTGTAAGATAAAGAAGGTTAGCTGTAGTAGATCACACTTTTTGAAACCCATGCTGATAGGTATATATTAAATTTGATACTTGATAAAATAAGTGATCGGTACCAATTTCTTCGAATAGTTTTGGTATAACACTCAATTTTGCAATACTACGATAGTTTGCTATATCGGATTAATTTCTCAATTTAAACAAAGCTATAATAAAGGAATTTTTCCATACATAAGCAAAATTACCATATTTGCTTGACGCACTGAATAAAAGTGCTAATGTTAGAGCAATACTGTCTGCACAGTTTATCAAAATGTTGCTAGGAGTTTTCTCAGCACTAAAAATGAACGACAATGTGAGGCGTTTTAATCCCATGCAGATTGTAGATATATCAATAAATTGAATAGATGTTGATTGGTTGATAGTTGTTTTAACTGGATAATTAAATGAATCGTCGTAGGTGGCATCCGAATAAGTTGTCGAGAAAAAAATTTGGAAAATAAATTGCTTATAATGGCGTCAGCACAAGCTTACATATTTTGAAACTTCATAGAATTGACATATATGAAAAACGACTTCGGATTACGCTTAAAATAATATATATTATATATTTTCATATATAGTTTTCATAACATGACTTATTAAGCGAAATGTATTCAGAGCGGCTAATCGAATACCTTAGATATTTCACGTAAGAACCATACTGTCAAAATTTCATAAAGCAATTATTGGTTATATTTTTAGCAAAAGTTAAAATTTTATTAGTCCAAGGTGGACCACTTATTTGCTTAGATTTTATTTTTGGGACACACAAATCCATAAAAGAGTAAACCTTATTGTAGACGGTTTTAGACATCTGATCAACGTCAGTATAACAGGATATAATATTGCCCTAATTGGTGTCAGCGAACAGCTCACTTATCACATTTTAGTTAGTATGTTAGAACGAAAAGACGTTTTAGTTTTTGATAAACGAGGGCTCATCCCTCATTACAACAGAAGTTGTAATGAGTGATGAGCGTCTAATGAAACACTCAGCCACATCTTTGACAATATTAAATCTCTTTTAGTTGTTAAAAGTTTCATTAATTTGGTATAGGCCAAGTTTATATAAGGCATTGAAAAATTTGTCATAGTTCGAATTCTGCTTCGTTTGAAGAAAATATTTATCTTCTGCCAAATATATCTAGGCAATGGAAGGTAAGTTAAAATCACCAGTAAAAGCAGAACGAGTGATTATTCCTATTGCTTCGGCATACTTAATGTGCAAAATTTGTGGGGAATATTTTATTAATACCGATAATATGAAATTTTTTTGTTTGGTGGTTAAGCAATGTCTATATGCATTTCATTGGCGCCTTTTACCAAATCGTCAGTAGACTTCAACCACAGTTTTGAAAAGTTTCAAACTTCTCAACTTATTAAAAGACTTTTATAAACCATCTGAGAATTATGTTATTAAATCAACTATAAAAATTCACAAATGATTTAAAAAAATCACATTATAATAAGGATTTCTAATTGTATAAAGGTGTAGAAAAATAAAATAGATTCATATCGAATAAAAGTTGTTTGTTGGGTTTTGGTTTGTATACGTTTCATAGCCTACTTCACTTATTATAATGTGATTTTTTGAAATCATTTGGTCAATGGTCCATTTATTATTGTTATTGATTAATAGCTATTGAATACTGTGCGGGTGTATTAAACTAATATTTGTGTAAAATATGTTTGCTCATTTTTGGGAAAACAATATTAAAATTCATATTAATGTTGTCTTGTGATCACATTAGCCACATTTGTTTGTCTCTTTTGGTAGTTCAGACATCAGTCAAACAACAGAAATTTTTTATTTGACAGCAAATGTTTTCCCCATGGTCACATTGAATAGTTTGTTTGCCGTTGAAAATTATTTATTCAAAACAGTAAAAAAAACAAACATTTATTTGCTTAAGAAATATATTAAATTATGGAGTATATTGAAGATTTTTTACGAAGCTGCACAACGGGATCAGTCTTGGTTTTGGAAGAGCAGGAAGCAATTAAAAAGGACAAAAGAGAATGGGTACAACGTCGGAAGGAGATGGAATGTGGTTCAAAACTGCTACGGGAGCTCCCTTTTATTGTACCCTGACTAGACTTTGTTTTTACGCTGCCAACACATTCCCGAACTTGAATTGAAAACTTGACCACTTTGCAGTACATTCAACCGTGGAATACTATTTATATAATCTTTCTTCAATGTTTCTCTACGCACAGTCCCTTAACGTTTTATTGTGGTATGTTTCTTTGGAAGCGTCCGATAAACATACTTGATTTTCCATCATAGAAATTAATTTAAAAACATCGTCTTCTTCCGAATCTCTCTGCACTTTCATTTATTAAATACATTTAATAATCCATTTAAAATAATCCTTTTATTAAATACATTTAATAAAAAATATTTTATCAGATACGAAAGTTAATTTATTTTAAATTATAAATGATGATCAAATAAACAAAATCAAGATGAAATATTATTTTGTTCTACCGACCGCTTTAACAACACAAAATAAAAGCGTTAAATATTTTGGAATATGGCAAAGAAACGTCTTGACAAACTTTGATTGCAAATATTCTTCGTCATACTAAATTAAATTCAATAAAATGTAAGTCGTATGAGTCGACCTGGCGCAGTAACATGCACCTAGCTTCAGAGAGACTTTCCAACGAACAACAGAAAATCTATATCGCATGAATATTGAAATCTAATATCACCATTAAGTACTCGTATATGACATCTATATATCGATGGCCACTCCCCTAAGATATTCAAGGTTTGAAGGTCTACATTAATAATATAGTTCTTTGGCTTGCAGAGCATGTGAATCTTTTGTGGAGATCTTCTGCGAATGTTGTATTTAATCTTTAGATTTTAATTTTGAATAATTTATAATAGTTTGTTTTCTTTTTTTCACAATGATTCCGTACAGGTGACGCATGTGCTAGTATCAGTTTTGTACACATTATATATAAGAGAAATTTTTTGTTTGCTTTTCCTATTGAGCAATTGATAGAAGGATCTACCACACTTCGCTGCTGTTGTACAAACATCATCGAAGTATTCTTTGAATAAGAGTTTATTATACCCTTCACAAAAATGTGAAAGGGTATATTTAGGTTTGTCATTCCGTGTGTAATTTCTTCGATATCAATATGCGACCCCATAAAGTATATATATTTCGGATCCTTATGAATAGCGATGACGATTGAGCGATGTCCGTCTGTCCGTCTGTCTGTACGTGAAATCGGTTTTCCCCAGCCCCCAGAAGAGCTAGAGACTTAATTCTTGGACTGATCGATTGGAAGTGAGCTAACTTAGAGTGGTATTGAAATTCAGAATCGGAAGGACGGTTCCAGAGCTGGGAAGCTTACACCTATTTCTCGACGCAAAATTAACACGAAAAATCGATTTTTTTTTTGCTTGTTTGAAAATTGAACCTATTTCATGCCTTGGGACTTCTCCATTGTCCATTTAAAACTTAAAAATAAAATTTTTTTCCAGGGATGGGAAATTAAATTTTTTTTTTGGTATATTCGGTGTTTTGTGGTACATATAATAACTAAAATGTTTAAAAATTTAAAGGTTTTCTTAAATAAAACCGTTTTTGGTGTAATGAAGATTTGCATCGATGAAAAAAATAAAAAAATTTAAGGTTCTCTAACCCTGAATGGGTTAGGAAATTCAATTTTTTTTTATACAATAAGCTAACCAAAAATCAACTGACGTAATTTTTCCTGGTTCCTTTTTATTTCGGCAAAACAAAATTGGTATCAAAAATCAAAAAAAACAAGATTTCGATTCCAGGGTTCGGTACTGCAATATTTTGTAGTACAAGAAAGTAACGAAAGTGGTAACAAATTTGTAAGTTTTCTTAAATAAAACCGCTTTATACATCATGAAGACTTCCATTGGTAGCAAATAACTTAAAAAAAATTAAATTTTCGATTCCAGGGATCGGAAATTGAATATTTTTTTACATATTCGGTATTTTGTGGTACATATAATAATTAAAATGTTTAAAAATTTAAAGTTTTTCATAAATAAAACCGTTTTACACATCAGGAAGATTTGCATAGATGGAAAAAAAATTTAAAAATTTAAAAATTCTTATCCAGGGTTAGGAAATTTTAATATTTTTTGTACATTAAAATAACTAAAAATCAACTAACGTCGTTTTATCCTGGTTAAAATTATTTTTTGTCGTGGTAAAACAGAACTGGTATCAAAATTAAAACAAAAACAAATTTCGATTGCAGGGCTCGAAAACTGATATATATTGTAGTACAAGAAAGTGACAGAAATAGTTACAAATTTGTAGTTTTTCTTAAATAAAACCACTTTATACATCATGAAGACTTGTATGGGTAAAAAATAGTTTTAAAAAGTTTTAATTTTCGCCTCCAGGGATCGGAAATCGAAATATTTTTTGGGCACATTCGGTATTTTGTGGTACATATAATGACAAAAATATATATAAATATGTTAAGTTTTTCTTAAATAAAACCGTTTTTGGTAACATGAAGAATTGCGTGGATGAAAACAAATTTTTAAATATAAAGTTCCATCCAGGGTTAGGAAATTTGAATTTTTTATTACAATAACATAACCAAAAATCAATTAACGTCTTTTCTTCTTATTAAAATAATTTTTTATTCTGGCAAAACAAATTTGGTATCAAAAATTTAAAAAAATCAAAATTTCATTTCCAGTGTTGGATACTGCAATGTTTTGTAGTACATGAAAGTGACAAAAATTTTTACAAATTTTAGTTCTTCTTATGTAAAACCGCTTTATACATCATAAAGACTTGCATTGGTAAAACATTATTTTAAAAAATTTAGTTTTCGTCTCCAGGGGTGGAAAATTTTATTTTTTTTGTACATTCGGTATTTTGTGGTACATATGGTAACTAAAATGTTTAAAAATTTTAATTTTTTCTTAAATAAAACCATTTTTGGTATCATTAAGATTTGCATCGATTAAAAATAAATTTAAAAATTTAAAGTTCCCATCCAGGGTTCCGAAATTTAAAATTTTTTATACAATACATAACCAAAAATCAATTAATGTCGTTTTTTTCCAAGTTAAAATTATTTTTTATTTCGGCAAAACAAAATTGGTATTAAAAATTAAAAAAAAATATAAATTTTGATTCCAGGGTTGGATACTGCAATATTTTGTATAACATGAACGTTACCAAAATGGTTAAAAATTTGTACTTTTGCTTAAGTAAAACCGCTTTACACATTATGAGGACTTCTATTGCTAAGAAAATTTTTAAAAATTAAAATTTTTTTTCCAAGGGTGGGAAATTTGGAATATTTTAAGTAACCAAAAAACGCAACTGAAGTTGTTTTTATTTTTTGCTAACTGAAACTATTTTATAAGGTGGAGGGTATATAAGATTCGGCACAGCCGAATATAGCACTTTTACTTGTTAAATGAAAAATTATGGCATGCGATTTTTCTTCCTTTGTCTTGACTTCCTTTATTTTACTATTGTATCAGACCATTCCCTTGACTAACTGATGTTTTGAGTCCCTATTGGCACGATCAATTTCACAAACTATTCAGCTATTGACATAGAAAAACTAAGTCGGTCTCGACAAATCGGGTCAAAATTGGTTAATGCACTCGAGAGTTTGAAATGAATAAAGTACCACAACGCTCCCAACCACAATCTAGGCGGTGATGCTTTTTGATGCCTCAAATCGCCATTTTTCAAAAGTTGGTGCCGATCTGGGAAGCAGCACTAACTTGATTTTTCCTGAAGACTGCATTTCATTAAACTTACTTAAACCTAACTCAAAAATGTCTTAAGCTTGTGCTAACAGAAGGCTTTTGTTAAGTAAAACCAGGTTTGATCAGTTGGCTTTAACATTAATACCAACAGTTATTACAACAACATTAGTAAGAAAACAGTTTTAGTCGGAAATCGAACCAATAAATTCCGTACTGACAGACTAGCACACTATTCACTAGTCTTTAAATTTTTATACCCTTCACAAAAACGTGAAAGGGTATATTTAGGTTTGTCATTCCGTGTGTAATTTCTTCGATATCAATAAGCGACCCCATAAAGTATATATATTCTGGATCCTTATGAATAGCGATAACGATTGATCGATGTCCGTCTGTCCGTCTGTCTGTACGTGAAATCGGTTTTCCAGAGCTGGGAAGCTTAGACCCATTCCTCGACGCAAAATTAACACCAAAAACCGATTATTTCTTGTTTATTTGAAAATTTAACCTATTTCATGCTTTGGGACTACTCAATTATCCATTTAAAATTAAAAAAGAAAAAATTCCTTGGGATGGGAAATTAAAATTTTTTTTTGGCAAATTTGGTATTTTGTGGTACATATAATAACTAAAATGGTTAAAAATTTTAAGTTTTTTTAAATAAAACCGTCTTTGGTGTAATGAAGATTTGCATCGATGAAAAAAAAAAGTTTAAAGTTCCCATCTAGGGTTAGGAAATTAAAATAGTTTTTTATGCAATAATTTAACCAAAAATCAACTGACGTCGTTTTTTCTTGGTATCAAAAATTAAAAACAAATCAAAATTTCGATTCCAGGGTTCGATACTCCAGTATTTTGTAGCACATGAAAGTAACGAAAGTGGTTATAAATTTGTAGTTTTTCTTAAATAAAACCGCTTTATACATCATGAAGACTTCCATTGGTACAAAAAAGTTTTAAAAAAAATAAATTTTCGCTTCCAGTGATCGGAAATTGAATTTTTTTGCACATTCGGTATTTCGTGGTGCATACAATAGTTACAATGTTTACAAATTTTAAGTTTTTCTTAAATAAGACCGTTTTATACATCAGGAAGATTTGCTTAGATGGAAAAAAAATTTTAAGGTTAAAAATTCTCATCCAGGGTTAGGAAATTTAAATTTTTCATACATTAACATAACCAAAAATGAACTAACTTCGCTTTTTTCTGGTTAAAATTATTTGCTATTCTGGGAAAACAAAATTGGTATCAAAAATTTAAAAAAATCATAATTTCGATTCCAGGTTTCGATACTGCAATATTTTGTAGCACATGAAAGTAACGAAAGTGGTTACAAATTTGTATTTTTTCTTAAATAAAACCGCTTTATACATCATGAAGACTTCCACTGGTAAAAAATTGTTTTAAAAAAAAATTAAATTTTCGCTTCCAGGGATCGGAAATTGAATTTTATTTTGCACATTCGGTATTTCGTGGTATATACAATAGTTATAATGTTAAAAAATTTCAAGGTTTTCTTAAATAAAACCGTTTTATACATCAGGAAGATTTGCTTAGATGGAAAAAAAAAATTTTAAGTTTAAAAATTCTCATCCGGGGTTATGAAATTTAAACTTTTCATACATTAACATAACCAAAAATGAACTAACTTCGCTTTTTCTTGGTTAGAATTACTTTCTATTCTTCCAAAACAAAATTGGTATCGAAAGTTTAAAAAATCATAATTTCGATTCCAGGGTTCGATACTGCAATATTTTGTAGTACATGAAAGTAACGAAAGTAATTACAAATTTATATTTTTTCTTAAATAAAACCGCTTTATAGATCATGAAGACTTCCGTTGGTAAAAACTAATTTAAAAAAAAAAAATTAATTTTCGCTTCCAGGGATCGGAAATTTAATTTTTGTTTTTGTACATTCGGTATTTCGTGGTACATATAATAACCAAAATGTTTAAAAATTTCAAGTTTTTCTTAAATAAAATCGTTTTATACATCATGAAGATTTGCATTGATGAAATAATTGTTCGCTTCCAGGGGTGAGAAATTGAAATTTTATAAAAATTAAAGGGCAACTAACTAATTTATTTTATTAATTAAAACTATTTTTTAATTCAGGAAAAGACAAAATTAATATCAAGTACTTAAAAAAATCTATATTTTAATTCCAATATTTTGTATAACATGAAATACAAATAGTTAAAAATTTGTAGTTTTGCTTAAATAAAACCGGTTTACATATTATGAAAACTTGTACTGGTAAAAAAAAAGTTTGAAAAATTAAAATTTCGTTTCCAGGAGTGGGATATTTTAAATATTTTTTTATTTATAAAAGTAACCAAAATATGCAACTGAAGTTGTTTTTATTGCGCTTATAAATTAGAAAGCACAAAATTGGTACTCAAAAATATGTGTAATGCCCGATGTACGTTGGTGAAGGGTATATAAATTCGGCGCAGCCGAATATAGCACTTTTACTTGTTTTTCAACAACTATTGTGACTTAATATCTTGATTTAAGTTGCGTTCATTATGTAAAACATTGTACATCATACATAATCAATTTGCAACTGCAAAAAGTCTAACATTATTTATTAGTCAGCCAAGTAATGGGAATATATTAGATTTGTTGTTTAGCTTTCTTGTAATCTGCAATCAGGTAATACAATAAAGTTTTTAATTGGCTTGTTGTTTAATTTTTAAATTTTATTTTTTTATGTACAGCTGTTTATATGATTTTTTTAATGTAAAAGTTTTGACAACGCCGCACAGTGCACCATTTCCCGTAAAAGCGGTCAAATATCCATAACCGTATTGAAATTTCCATGCGCGTGTTTTTTGTTTACTGAGTCAGACTACAGGCTTTCAATTAAGCTATAAACCTTTAAAATCAACTAATTGGAAAAATATTTATGATGGATTTAAAACGCATTTCAAGATTTAGATGTTTTTGGTACAAAAGTGAAGTATTGGAACTTGTTATTAAAGTTTGTTTTACATACAACCTGATATTTCGAGTCACGTTTACAACTTGTACTTATTAAGAATTTAAAATTTTATCAGAAAGTGCCAAACCTTGGCCCCTGTGAACAAGTTTGAGTTAATATTTAGTTAATTAAGGAGCATAAACATTACAAAAATTGGTTAAATTTACTTTAGATAAAAAGGTTTTAATGAAGAAGAAGTAGGTTTTTATTTAAATTAAAAATGGACATTATATGTAAGCTTTTATTATAAATTTGTAAATTTAAAATTTGCAAATAAATGTACTGGAAATTTTAAAACGATGTTTTGAAAAATTATTATTATTAAAAAAGTTTCAATATCGGTAACGGTATCGATATTAAAACAATTTCCATTTCGGTATCGGCAACGGTATTGAAATTATATCGGTACAGGTATAAGGGTATTAAAAATTGTATAGTGTATTACATTAACCAAAATGAAAACATATGACTTCTTTTGTATATTTATTTCAACATAAAATAATTACTAGGAACACAAAGGTAATATCAAATATACAATATTTGCATTAAGAGAAAAATTTCGTTAGTACAAACAAAGTATATAAAGTAATTCATTCAATGAAAGTTTAATTCAAAATTTAAGAGTTCATCTTATATGACGACAAATAACAAATTATTAAAAATTTTTTTTATATTTTTCAAAGCTAACAGTTTTTTAACCTTGTATGATTTTCATTTGTGGAATATATCTAATAATAAACTAATTTTCTCAGAAATCTTCCAAGTTATACAGAGTGAATATAACTGCATTTAAGTTATCCTGGTCTAACTTATTGTAATTTGGGTTCATAATGTATTTCACTCCTGAAAATAAACGCTCTACACTGACCTGCACTGGCTGCAGAGCATCAAGTTAACAAACATGCAATATGTTTCATTAAAGCAAGTGTTGACTAC
The DNA here is from genome assembly GCA_963675445.1 of Linnaemya vulpina. Lineage (NCBI taxonomy): Eukaryota > Metazoa > Arthropoda > Insecta > Diptera > Tachinidae > Linnaemya > Linnaemya vulpina. Next base: position 65,240,500 of record OY776277.1, on the reverse strand, counting down.
TCCTTAATATGAATCTTTTAACGCTTTCTGTTCTGTTCAAAAGTTATTTTTGTTTTATGCCGAAACAATAATACGGGTAGCATTCTGGTAAAGTACTATTAAATACCAAGGGTATTTAATACCGATATTTAATGCAAAAAAATTATTTCGGTATTCACTTTTAAACGGCATCGGTATTTATAACGGTTTCGGTTGCCAACCTTGTTTAGTACAACATCGGGAAATTTTTCTTGTGTTGTGCTCGCAAGAAAATTTGTAGTCTTTGTTTCTTTTTTCTTGCGCTTCTTCAGATAGATCTCCTTTTGGCAGCATATTGTGTTTAATTATTTGATCCCCATGGTAAAAAATTTTATGGACAGTGGATGATATAGACACCCAAGAGTATTTTTTTTTTATTTTTCTAGTTTTGCGTATTCTTTAAATTTTATTTCATTTATCTGCCTGCAGCATGCCAGAACTTGTAATATCATGCTGAATTGCCTTATTAATTCCAAATCTACATCTGTGATACATGCTGCAGTTTCCTGATCCGAAAAAAAAATCTTCTTGCATTATTTCCATCATTTGTATGTCTTTCTCCTTGCTTTGGCTGATCGATCATTAGGCCTAGTTCTAAATATGTACCTGATGTATATTAGTCATTACAATGCTTGTATTGTCTTTGACCACAGGACCCATCACTTCCCTATTTAAAAATTAAAGTAAGGCTGGCATTTTCAAGTTTTTTTAAGCGATCAGCATTAAGCGTATTTAACAACCGTTTGGCAGTAGGTTCAAGAAGATCTTGCAAATTAGTTTCTGCTGAATTGGAAGTAATAGTTATAATAGTTTGAGGAGGTAAACATTCTTTTCTGAAAGAGAAGATCTCAGAACTGTTTTCATTCTCCCGTAAAAATAATGCTAACGCCTCTTCTGAAGTAAATTTTTTGTCTTCACTCGGTATAAGAATATTTTTCAAAATCCTTTTTGTGCACCTTGGGCTTGGTTCTATTACAGCTTCAATTATCCCAATTTTTGATTTCTTATGCCCAATAAATAAATTTATATGTAGATTTAGTTAATTTTGATAAATATTCATCAAAGTCTATTTAAATACGCTTTCAGTTTTACAGTAAGACTTAAATACTTCAATTAACTTACGAGAAAAATGTGGTAGCACCTTTAATATGTAAACAACACAAACAATAGACATGAACTCTTGACATATCATTTTTTCAAGAATTTCTCTTTTAATGGGGTTGATCTTGTACTTCTACCTCTAACAGCGCGTATGTGTAAATGTTTTTTACCATAATTTGTTGAGATATGTTCTTTATTAGAAGCAGTTGTGAATATCAACATACATACATATAATATATTATGCCCAAGCAATCCTAAAAAAAACCCTTCATAAGGGTAAACTAAATTTAAAAATTAAATGCTTTTCCATATGAAATCCGTCTTTAATAAAAGCGATCTGATAAGAAAAATTTTTCAAAAATGAGCACAACAGAAAACACATTGCTAACTCATAAAATATTTGACCTTGTATCAGAAAAATTGCACTAGTGCTCACGATTGGTTCACGCCGGGTATACAATGGGGTAGAGGAGTGTAGAGGAGAATTTTGACTATAAAATAGTTCTAGTCTCTAGAAGTTATGCTCTATTAACCTTTAAGAATCAATAATAAAAAAATTTATTTCAAAAAGCTATAAATATATTTTTTGCTACTAGTTTAGCTAACAAGTTGAAATGATGTTTAAAATAAAGATGTTTAAAAATAAAAACTTATTAAGAAATTTCTCATTTAAGCAAAATAAAGTAAATGTCCATTTTGAATAACCCTATTTATTGATATATAGTTAAAATAAAGTTTAAATTTTTTGGTTTCGGATGAACCTTTAGATTTTACAATTGGTGCACCGCACGGTGGCTCAGAATCAATTTTCCTATGTTTTTCCTTGAAATAGGCTCTTAAAATTTGTATGCCATCAGAAAGGAAACAGATCAAAACTAGGGTAGCCGAAATATGTTATCAAAATATTCGCAGTAGCAGGCGTGGCATGCTGCTAAGGACAAAAAAATTTTATTTAATTTAGTAATTTAAAAAAAATTGTAATATTAATCTCATATTAATTATAATTTCTTGAAAACTATTATTGATAATGGATTGCGGCTCCTGCTAGTCCGGAGAGAACAAAGCAGGTCCTTAAAAGCATTGCAACATCAAACTAAGAAAAACACTTCACAAATGAGGAAGCGCTGGCATTGTTTCTGGATTTCAAGTTAACAAAACAGCAGTATACTCAACTCAGATTACGTGCAATCGACAAAGAATCAAATTTACTTCCATTATGTCATCACATAATTGCAGCTAAAAAGAAGTGTTATTCTCCAAAGGAATTTATCGAAATCACACCAATTTCGGCACAGGTACAACTGCAAGCTTTACTTGATCATGCAGCTGAAAGGTTTCTACAATCACTTAAAGGAAGTGAGTTGAAAAAACATGAAAACTGCAATTTAACTCTTTTTTGTAAATGGGGATGCGGTGGATCTTCTGGACAAAAACAATATAAAAAATTGTTATGCCAAGATATTTTATATACAGATATGTTCACGGTGTCATTTGTGCCATTGCGATTAATAAAAAACTTTGAAGACCCAGAACATTCGTCCAGCAGAATGCAAACAAATTGTATTTGGAAAAACCTTACTCCAATGTCTACGAAATACTGCAGACCAATAAAATTTGAGTTTTAAAAGGAAGCTCATAAAGCTTCATCCAGTCGGTTAAACCAAGAAGCGACACAGTCAGTAGATAGTATTGATGCATTTGAATTTGGATTATCACTGCTACATACGAAGATAAGGTTTATGGAACACTTACTGAAAATTGGCTATGATTTCGACTTCAGGATGAGTAAGAAATAATGACACCAACAAAGAGAAAAGAAAATTGAAAAAGAAAGAAGTTCAAGATGCATTTCTCAAATACGGGTTAATTATAGATCAACCAAAATAAGGATTAGGCAATACAAACCATGGCAATACCGTACGAAAATTCTTTTTGAATACCGAAACTACATCGGATATAACAGGTGTTGATATTGAAGTTATTTTAAGATTTAAAACAATTACTGAAGTACTTGCCCACCGTGAACAAATTAATTGGTGATTATGCCAAGGAAATCCTTGCTATAAACACATCGAAGTACAATTATAGAAATATGTCTGCAACAGTGCAAAAAGTTTTTTATCATGGAAAAGATTTCATTATATACCAATTGGAGATTTATCAGAGGAAGCCCAGGAAAATAGAAATAAGGATTACAGATTTTACAGAGAACATATACCAGAAAAATGTTTCGAAGTTCTACAAATGAAGATTTATTTCATATTATTGGCAACGTCAGATACCTTCATCTCTAGCATGTGAAGTCAATGAAAAGTGGATCATTCGGACATACATGCCGAAGCTATGGCACTGCTACAGGTCAGAAGTAATACAGAGCAGAATATGGAGTATTTACAAGAAATATATAAGGCAAATGAATAATAATTATGATTTGCATATAATATTTTAATGAAATAAAGTATAAAAATGTTGATATTAAATGTTATTCTACTTATCTTGAACCTATTTATGACAGTAAATAGATAATTATATATAACGAGTGATTTTTTTGCTATTATCTTTTTGGCAACACTAGTTTTGATAGCTCGGGCACGTTTTGTATCTTGTGTCACTGTCAAACATCTTCAGTTTGGTCTATAATTTAATCATGAATCGTCTTACAAACGAACAACGCTTGCAAATTATTGAATTTTAATACCAAAATGCGTCCTCTGTTAAGAAAGTTCATCGCGCGCTTCTTCCATTTTATGGTCAGTTTAATCGACCTACTGAGGCTTCTATTCGGGCTATTGTAAAAAAATTTCGCACCAAATTTACATTGTTGGACATTAAACCACCAACACGCTTACGTAGAGTGCGAACAAAAGAAAATATCGCAGCCGTATCGGCCAGTGTTGGTGATGACCGTGAATTATCGATTCGGCGCCGTTCGCAGCAATTGCGCCTCTGTTACTCCACTACGTGGAAAATTTTGCGGAAGGATTTGGGTGTGAAGACTTATAAGATAGAGTTGGTGCAAGAATTGAAGCCAAACGACCTACCACAACGCCAAATATTTGGTGAATGGGCTCTTGAAAAGTTAAATGAAGATCCAATTTTTTATCGAAGAATTGTGTTCAGCGACGAGGCTCATTTCTGGTTGAATGGATACGTGAACAAGCAAAACTGCCGTATTTGGAGTGAAGAGCAGCCAGAAGCATTGCAAGAGCTACCAATGCATCCACAAAAAACAACCGTTTGGTGCGGATTATGGGCTGGCGGCATCATTGGGCCGTATTTCTTGAAAGATGATGCGAATCACAACGTTACTGTGAATGGTGAGCGCTACCGCGCGATGATAACAAACTTTTTTTTGTCCAAAATGGAAGAGCTTGACTTGCATGACATGTGGTTTCAACAAGGCGGTGGTATATATATATATATATATATATATATATATATAATTCTTTTAGTTTCTTGACCTTCTTTTATTAATAATAAGGAGTAATATTTTTAAGCTTAAGGTCTCTTTATTTTTAATAAAATTATAAATTGTGTTTCAATATTTCGTCACTCCTTTGTGTGACTCATTCAGGAAACTTGTTTTTTATTTGATGTGAAAAATTATTTTTGCTTATGAAACAAAAATATTAAAATTATTTGTCAACAAAATACAAAAAGTTTCAAACCAAATTTTTTATAAAATTTAATATATAGGAACAATAACAAACAATTTAAGTCCATACATGCATATATACCTTAAAAATAAACATTTCTCAAATAAATTTTCAATCCTTTTGTATATACATACATATCATAGTGTAGCTTCAAATGGCTCGAATGGGCTTTCAAACCATTTATTTGTTTTTTAAATCAAATCATAAATTGTTTTTTTTAGGCATATGAAATATGTTTCGAAACAAAATAGACACCAAACAAATAAAACACAAAAAAAGAGGAAAAACAATTTAGAGTTAAAAAACAACTCGTCAATAGACTATTCTATTCATAACTGGTTATGTTTCACAAAACGAAATGATTTGTGAATCAACACTAAAAACTGTTTAACAAAAAAATAACTCATACATATATTTATATACCTACTATATTCATGTTTATATACATACATACATTATAATTTTAATATATTTTTCACTCAAAATAATTTTTATTATAAACAATAGTTATTCTTACTTATAAATTTCTATCCAACTAAACAACGAATGACAATTGTCAATTCTATGCTTCGAGTTTTTTTAGAATCATTTGTGTTTTCTTATTAAAACATTCAAATGTAAAAAACATTCGAAAAAACGGAATCAAACATTGTTTCGTTTCTATTTTTTCTATTTGTTTCGGATGGTCTCGTTACATCAAACCTATTTGATTCTATTAGAGCTGTACCGAATTGAATCAAACGCTCTCAAATTAGAGCTGCACCGAACTGAATCAAACGCTCTCAAACGCTCGTTTTTGACAAGAACCTCTAATCAAACCCTGTTGATTGTGTATGCTTATGTAAAAAATATGTATATATGAATACGTATGTATATATATGTACATATGTAAAGTTAAGAAATGTTTAGAGAAAAATATTTTTTAAAATAATACATAATGTTTAATATTTTGTTATGACTTTTAAATATAAATTTGTTTATAAACTTCTTGAATTTGGTGTTATGATATGTATATATAAATAAGATTGAAAATTAATTTTAGAAATGTTTCTTTTTTAAGTATATATGCAGGTATAGATCTAAATTCTTTATTATTTTTCCTATATTTTAAATTTTATAAAAAATTTTGTTTGAATCGTTTTGTATTTTTTTGACAAATAATTTTCATATTTTTGTTTCATAAACAAAAATAATTTTTTCACATCAAATAAAAAACAAATTTCCTGAAGAAGTCACACAAAGAGGCACGAAATATTGAAACACAATTTATTATTTTATTAAAAATAAAGAGACCTTAAGCTTAAAAATATTAGTCCATATTATATATATATATGTACATATATATATATATATATATATATATATATATATATATATATGTATATATATAATTGTTAATAAACTAATTTTTTGACATATTGTCATTGTACTATTATAATATGAAATTTATTTGTTGGGTGGTTAAGCAATGTCTATATGCATTTCATTGGCGCTTCTTACCAAATCGTCAGTAGACTTCAACCACAGTTTTCCAAAGTTTCAAACCTCTCAACTTATTAAAAGACTTCCAAAAACCATCTGAGAATTATGTTAAATAAATTAACTATAAAAATTCACAACCAATTTCAAAAAATCACATTATAATAAGTGTAGCAGGCTATGAAACTTATACAAACCAAACCCAACAAACAACTTTTATTCGATACGACTCTATTTTATTGTTCTATACCTTTATACAATTAGAAAACCCTTGGATAACAATGAAAGTATCTATAAGGCAAAATGAAAAATAAAATCTCAATTGAATTGTTAATAAACTAATTTTTTGACATATTGCCATTGTACTATTATAATATGAAATTTATTTGTTGGGTGGTTAAGCAATGTCTATATGCATTTCATTGGCGCTTCTTACCAAATCGTCAGTAGACTTCAACCACAGTTTTGCAAAGTTTCAAACCTCTCAACTTATTAAAAGACTTCCAAAAACCATCTGAGAATTATGTTAAATGAAATATGAAAAATGAAATGCATATAGACATTGCTTAACCACCCAACAAATAAATTTCATATTATATGTATATATATATATATATATATATATATATATATATATAATTGAAGAAAATTAAGCTACACTACTTTATTTTAAAATTAAGCAAAAATTATGATATATGTAAGTATTGTTAAGCATAAAGTTAAGATTTGGGCGATCCTAATGAAAATGCGGGTAATACCTTAATGAAAATAGGGGCTGAGCCAAATCGGTTGAGAGGAAGTGTGTCGAAAATGAGTTAGCAACTTTGAAATGGAATTACAAGCAAGAATTAAGAAAAACAGATCGAAAATTTAACTTTAAGCTTAAATTTCTTAACAACCGCTGTACCGATCTTAATAAAACCTAAACTCAATAAAAGCTTAAGATGTTATATATTGACTAAAATAATAACTACTAAAAAATCTTTATCAGTGAAAAAGTTACAGAGTTCTGGTAAATGAAAAACGATTCTGAGCAACAGTGCGCCCTTGTTTTGAAGATAAAAAATAGCTCAAATGAAAATAGTTCATATATGACTCACAATTTTAAAAATAATTAAAGTTTGAGAAACTATCTTTTTTCTAATTAATTTTTGATTAGCAATATTGCAGTAAAAATAATTCTAGTCCACGGCAGATATTTAAGAAAAAATTAAATACTTAAATTCTAGGACACAAAAAAGTATACGTACTTCTTGAAATAAATTGACTAAGACTAAATAAATTTTTATGTTAAGGATATCCTCATGCATTTTTGCACAATTGGTTCTTTTTTCTGTTTTGAATGTGTCCAAAAGCCATTCCTTTTGTTTTTGCGAGTAATCAAACTTTCACTGAATTGCAATTCAAAGGTAATCATTTTTTAAAGTTCTTTAAACTGGTTGTTTAATATAGAATAGTTTTTAGTTTCAGCAGTATAAATTTATGACCTGATTTTAAAATTGAAGAGGATCTGCATTTCGGTGGAAAACTCCAAAAATATTGTTTCTCTTCAATCTAGGAAGTCAATTTTACGTAACATCTCATAAAAAGGATATCTCGGTAAAAGTTGAGTTATTGAATTCCCCATTTTAAGACTGGTAGTCTTAAAATTTTTATCAACAAAGGTGTATTATATACATTCTGAGCTTCTGAGTGTTGGGTAGCAACTATACTTTTTATAAATTATTAACTCTATTCTCTCAGTTTGAAACCAATTCATGAAAAAGTTTAATCAATGTGTGGTTTCGAACATATTGGTAACAATTAGTTTTTCTAAATACTTATACGTGAATTAACGTAAGTTGCCTGACACGACCAAGTCCCGTCTTATAACCGCACGAGTACGTAGCATGAATTAGCTTGCCTGTAAACATGGTTTTAATTTTTGTGAAGGCGTTTTATTTTTAAACTGCCTTCAAAATATTATGCTAAATAGATTTTCTTGGTTGAAAAAATAGTTTAGCAAACATATCTTATATGTCTTTGGCATATTTTATTTAGTTTAATATATTTTTGTATGTATCCAATATACTTTTTATTATTATTTTAGCGAAAAACACTTCAGTTCATACATATATAGTTTTATTATTAAGAAAAATTTTTTAAATCACACACTTTTTTTATACCCTTCAGAAATATGTGAAAGGGTATATTTAGGTTTGTCATTCCGTGTGTAATTTCTTCGATATCAATATGCGACCCCATAAAGTATATATATTTCGGATCCTTATGAATAGCGATGACGATTGAGCGATGTCCGTCTGTCCGTCTGTCTGTACGTGAAATCGGTTTTCCCCAGCCCCTAGAAGAGCTAGAGACTTCATTCTTGGACTGATCGATTGGAAGTGAGCTAACTTAGAGTGGTATTTAAAAATCGGAAGGACGGTTCCAGAGCTGGGAAGCTTACACCTATTTCTTGACGAAAAATTAACACCAAAACCCGATTATTTTTTTGCTTATTTGAAAATTGAACCTATTTCATGCCTTGGAACTCCTCCATTGTCCATTTAAAACTTAAAAAAAAAAGTTTTCAAGGGATGGGAAATTAAAAATTTTTTTTTGGTACATTCCGTGTTTTGTGGTACATATAATAACTAAAATGTTTAAAAATTTAAAGTTTTTCTTAAATAAAACCGTTTTTGGTGTAATGAAGATTTGCATCGATGAAAAAAATTTAAAAATTTAAAGTTCCCATCCAGGGTTAGGAAATTCAAATTTTTTTTTATACATTAAGGTAACCAAAAATCAACTGATGTCATTTTTCCTGGTTAAAATTACTTTTTATTTCGGCAAAACAAAATTGGTATCAAAAATTTAAAAAAATCAAAATTTCGATTCCAGGGTTCGGTACTGCAATATTTTGTAGTACAAGAAAGTAATGAAAGTGCTAACAAATTTGTAATTTTTCTTAAATAAAACCGCTTTATACATCATGAAGACTTCCATTGGTAGCAAATAATTTAAAAAAATTAAATTTTCGATTCCAGGGATCGGAAATTTAATATTTTTTTTACACATTCGGTATTTTGTGGTACATATAATAATTAAAATGTTTACAAATTTAAAGTTTTTCTTAAATAAAACCGTTTTATGCATCAGGAAGATTTGCATAGATGGAAAAAAAATTCAAAAATTTAAAAATTCTTATCCAGGGTTAGGAAATTTTAATATTTTGTGTACATTAAATTAACTAAAAATCAACTAACGTCGTTTTATCCTGGTTAAAATTATTTTTTGTCCTGGTAAAACAGAATTGGTATCAAAATTAAAAAAAAAAAACAAATTTCGATTGCAGGGCTCGAAAACTGATATATATATTGTAGTACAAGAAAGTGACAGAAATGGTTACAAATTTGTAGTTTTTCTTAAATAAAACCACTTTATACATCATGAAGACTTGTATGGGTAAAAAATAACTTTCAAAAGTTTTAATTTTCGCCTCCAGGGATCGGAAATTGAAATATTTTTTGGGCACATTCGGTATTTTGTGGTACATATAATGACTAAAATATATATATATATATATGCTAAGTTTTTCTTAAATAAAACCCCTTTTGGGAACATGAAGAATTGCGTGGATGAAAACAAATTTTTAAATTTAAAGTTCCCATCCAGGGTTAGGAAATTTGAATTTTTTAATACAACAACATAACCAAAAATCATTTAACGTCGTTTCTTCTTGGTTAAAATAATTTTTTATTCTGGCAAAACAAATTTGGTATCAAAAATTTAAAAAAATCAAAATTTCGTTTCCAGTGTTGGATACTGCAATGTTTTGTAGTACATGAAAGTGACAAAAATTGTTACAAATTATAGTTCTTCTTATATAAAACCGCTTTATACATCATAAAGACTTGCATTGGTAAAACATTATTTTAAAAAATTTAATTTTCGTCTCCAGGGGTGGGAAATTTAATTTTTTTTTGTACATTCGGTATTTTGTAGTACATATGGTAACTAATATGTTAAAAAATTTTAAGTTTTTCTTAAATAAAACCATTTTTGGTATGATTAAATTTAAAAATTTAAAGTTCCCATCCAGGGTTCCGAAATTTTAAATTTTTTATGCAATACATAACCAAAAATCAATTAATGTCGTTTTTTCCAAGTTAAAATTATTTTTTATTTCGGCAAAACAAAATTGGCATTAAAAATTAAAAAAAAAATAAAAATTTTGATTCCAGGGTTGGATACTGCAATATTTTGTATAACATGAACGTTACCAAAATGGTTAAAAATTTGTACTTTTGCTTAAATAAAACCGCTTTAGACATTATGAGGACTTCTATTGCTAGAAAAATTTTTAAAAATTAAAATTTCTTTTCCAAGGGTGGGAAATTTGGAATATTTTAAGTAATCAAAAAACGCAACTGAAGTTGTTTTTATATTTTGCTAACTGAAACTATTTTATAAGTTAGAAATCATACGTAAGTTAGTGGAGGGTATATAAGTTTCGGCACAGCCGAATATAGCACTTTTACTTGTTATTGTTTCAGCTTAAAGGCAGCATTGTCAAAACATCTGTCATTTTTCACTGTTTGCTCCTCCAAAAACTTTGTAAGATCAAAGTTTGTGGAAAACAAGTAAAAGTGCTATATTCGGTTGTGCCAAATATTATATACCCTTCTCCAACATACGTCTGGCATAACATATATATTTAAGTACCGATTTTGTTCTTTCTATGTTATAAAATAGTTTTAGTTAGTAAAAATAATAACGCCTTTTTGGTTACTTTTATAAATAAAAAAAAATTCCACCCCTGAAAACGAAATTTAAATTTTTTTTATCAATGCAAATCTTTATGATGTATAAAGCGGTTTTATTTAAGAAAAACTAAAAATTTGTAACCATTTTGATCACTTTTATGTCACAACATATTGCAGTTATTCAACTCTAGAAACGAAATTTAGATTTTTTAAATATTTGATAACAGTTTTGTTTTTCCTGAATTAAAAATAGTTTTAATTAGTACAAAAGCGACGTTAATTGCTAGTTTTATGTATAAAAAAATTCAATTTCCCATCCCTGGAAGCGAAATGCCCTTAATGAGGCATGAAATAGTTTTATTTAAGAAAAACTTAAAATTTATAACCGTTCTGGTTTTTTCATGTACTACTCTATATTGTATGTATTAAAAAACTATAAATTTCCCAACCGTCGCAGTAGAATATTAATTTTTTTTATTTTATTATCAATGCAACTCCTCATGCGGTAAAAAGTAGTTTTATACAAGAAAAATTGAAAATTTCTAAACATGTTAGTCACTTTCATGTACTATAATATATTCACTTGTACAACCCTGGATTCGATATATATATAGAGTTTTTTATACCAATTTTTTTTTTGTTTTTCTTAAATTATAAAACAATTTTAGTTAGCAAAAAAAAAACAACATCAGTCTCTTTTTTGTTAAGTTAATGTATAAAAAATATTTCAATTTCTCAACCCTGGAAGAGAAATTATATATTTTTATAAATTTTTTTTACCAATGCAAGTGTTCATGATATATAAACTGGTTTTATATAAAAAAAACTAAATTTTCAAACATGTTAGTTGTTATGTGTACCACAAAATGTTTGTATCCATTTTGGTCACTTTCATGTACTATAAAAAATTGCAGTTATCCAACCCTAGAAACGAAATTTTTATTTTTGAACCCAATTTTTTTTTTCTGAATTAAAAAATAGTTTTAATTAATAATAATATAAAAATATTAAATAAAAACCAATGTAAATCTTCATGACCTATAAAGCGATATTTGTAAACATTTTAGTCAATACATGTACCACAAAAAAAAAATTTTAATTTCCCATCCCAGGTATGGCTCGAAACGGGACCAAGTACAAGAACATTCCAATCGCCAGCTATAACAATTTCACTGGACAACTTCGACAATTTTCGATATGAAGTCGAAGAGAGAATCGAAGCTATATATAGTAACATCTCTTTTCGTATTTGGACTTCTATAAAGAAACCCGGAATGTAAATAATGTATACGGATTTGAAATTTAACGCCAAAACAACTTAATTCTGTGTCATATATGCCTAAATAATAAAATAAAAATATTAAAATTCTACTGCCACGGTTAGGAAATTTATAGTTTTTTAATACATACAATATAGAGTAGTACATGAAAAAGACCAGAATGGTTATAAATTTTATGTTTTCTTAAATAAAACTATTTCATGCCTCGTTAAGGGTTGCATTGGTAAACAAAAAATTAACTTTCGCTTCCAAGGATTGGAAATTGAATTTTTTAGCATTGGTACACAACTTCATTACGTAGGTTCCCTGATGGGATTTCTTGAGCTAACTAATAATATGGTTAGTATTTAGCTAACTTATTTGAGACTAGCTTAAAAACAAACTAAAATCTAATTGAAAAGTGAGGTAGTTGTCACAGACAAAAATAAGTTCCAGATCTGGGACCCTGTTTCGGATTTTGATGATTTTCAACAAAATCTATTCAGGATTCTTTCCATTATACCTATCAAAGTTTTTACGTACAGACACACGGACATGGCTTATTCGACTTCACTATTCATAACAACCCAATATGGGGATTGAAAAAAAAACAAATTTTTACTCTTTTTGGAGAATAGTACAAATTTGAGATTTTGTATTACAAACAAATCATCCTATACTCAGAAAATACTTTTTATAAAAAAACTTTAGGTCAGGTAGAAACTTTTTGTTAAGTAAAAGAAACAATCTCTAAAAACAAAAATAAACATAGTTCATAACAAACAAAAAATAAAGCAGCATTAAAAACAGAACAAAAAGGAATAAAAATGTTTTTGTCCTTGAATTCTGAGTGTTTTGTAAAGAGATGTCTTTCTATTTTCGATGGCTTCATGGCATTCATTGTAAAAGATTTTAAAACAAATCACACACTATGGTAACATCTCATTATTGTTATTTAAAGACGTAAATCAAACTTTAATATAATTTTCATCCTATTGTCTTTGTCTTTTTTAGAAGACATTTTAATAAAATAACATCGAATAAGTTTAAAATATAAATTTTAAAAACGTTATTTCAAACTTAAATCAACCGAAAGCACCATAGCTGATACTGTTAAATTGAAAACAAAACAGTATTGCTGACGCACCAGTATCAATATACAATTATAGCGATTTAAAGTAGTTGCACCACTCGTAAGAAAAGTTAATTTATACAAAGCAAAGATGTTACAGACGAAAGTTCTCTGTGTATTTATAATCAAAGAATATACACTATCACGAAATAACATTTTAAAATCTTTATTGGTACCATCGGTAAGGGAAAAAACGAAGAAAAAAAGCAGAAACCAACGTGTAGGATCGTTGGTCATCGAACATGTTTAAAAGTTGGTTTCATCAAATTTAATTTAAGGTATTGAAGGTAGAGCTGTACCGAACTGAATCAAACGCTCTCAAACACTCTCAACCGCTCATTTTTGACAAGAACCTCTAATCAAACCCATGTAATTTAAATGGGTTTGATTAGAGGTTCTTGTCAAAAACGAGCGTTTGATTCAGTTCGGTACAGCTCTAATCGAAGGCATGGTGGAAAAAAATTAGCAAAAAACACATGCAAGCTTGTTTGAAGATATTTATAGAAAATTATATTTTCTTTTCCTTTACATGATGAATGCAAGTGAGAAAAAATAAAACAATTTAATATCGGGCGGGAAATGCTGGGTAAAGATGTGTAAAAGATCTAGAAGACATTTTAAGGGTTTACGATTTTTTTTATCCGTTTTAGAGCAAATTTGGCGGGGAAAATGTTTAATTCCTGAAGAAGATTACACAAAAATCGTTATATATGCGATCGTAATTTCGAAAGTGCATTCATTTGGATAAAAAACTAAAGGTGGAAGCACAGACTCTATAATATAAAGATGTTGCACGCCATATATCACTAAAATTCAAAAATTTTGTGTTTCGAAATCCAATGACTTATTTATTCTCTTTCTCATGTTTTTTGCAAACACAATTTTTTAGAGCTGTACCGAACTGAATCAAACGCTCTCAAACAGTCTCAAACGCTCGTTTTTGACCAGAACCTCTAATCAAACCCATGTAATTTAAATGGGTTTGATTAGAGGTTCTTGTAAAAAACGAGCGTTTGAGAGCGTTTGATTCAGTTCGGTACAGCTCTACAATTTTTGGGTAACTTAATATATTTTCTTACACTATGTGTTGTGTATGTTTGTATATACATATATATGTATACATATATGTAGATACTAGAGCTGTGCTGAACTGAATCAAACGCTCGTTTTTGCCAAGAACCTCTAATCAAACCCATGTAATTTAAATGGGCGTTTGATTCAGTTCGGCACAGCTCTAGTGCATACATACATAAATATGGCTGTTATTTATTTATACATAATAGTTCTTTCATACTATTGCTGAGGCCGAAGAAAACTGTCCTTTTTTTGTTTTGTTTTTTCCAAATGTACACACATTTTTATTTTCTACAATGTTTAGTCTGCACACACTGAAATTTTTTTTCATAGAAAATATTATAAAATGTTTCATATATTTTTCTATGAACAATTTTTTATAGTAAAAAACTAATTCATAATAAATATGTTAGTAGAAAAAATTGCAAAACAAATATGTTTCTATGGAAAAAAAAATTCTATGATTATAAACAAGTAAAAGTGCTATATTCGGCTGTGCCGAATCTTATATACCCTTCACTAACGTACGTCTGCTTTCTAACTTACAAAATAGTTTCAGTTAGCAAAAAATAAAAACAACTTCAGTTGCGTTTTTTGGTTACTTAAAATATTCCAAATTTCCCACCCTTGGAAAAGAAATTTTAATTTTTAAACATTTTTTATCAATAGAAGTCCTCATAATGTGTAAAGCGGTTTTATTTAAGCAAAAGTACAAATTTTTAACTATTTTGGTAACGTTCATGTTATACAAAATATTGCAGTATCCAACCCTGGAAACAAAATTTTTATTTTTTTTTATTTTTAATACCAATTTTGTTTTGCAGAAATAAAAAATAATTTTAACTTGGAAAAAAACGACATTAATTGATTTTTGGTTATGTAATGTATAAAAAAATTTTAAATTTCGGAACCCTGGATGGGAACTTTAAATTTTTAAATTTATTTATAATCGATGTAAATCTCAATGATACCAAAAATGGTTTTATTTAAGAAAAACTTAAAATTTTTTAACATTTTAGTTACCATATGTACTACAAAATACCGAATGTACAAAAAAAAATAAAATTTCCCACCCCTGGAGACGAAAACTAAATTTTTTTAAATAATGTTTTACCAATGCAAGTCTTTATGATGTATAAACCGGTTTTATATAAGAAGAACTAAAATTTGTAACAATTTTTGTCACTTTCATGTACTACAAAACATTGCAGTATCCAACACTGGAAACTAAATTTTGATTTTTTTAAATTTTTGATACCAAATTTGTTTTGCCAGAATAAAAAATTATTTTAACCAAGAAGAAACGACGTTAATTGATTTTTGGTTATGTTGTTGTATTAAAAAATTCAAATTTCCTAACCCTGGATGGGAACTTTAAATTTAAAAATTTGTTTTCATCCACGCAATTCTTCATGTTACCAAAAAGGGTTTTATTTAAGAAAAACTTAGCATATTTATATATATTTTAGTCATTATATGTACCACAAAATACCGAATGTGCCCAAAAAATATTTCAATTTCCGATCCCTAGAGGCGAAAATTAAAACTTTTTAAAATTATTTTTTAACCATACAAGTCTTCATGATGTATAAAGGTGTTTTATTTAAGAAAAACTACAAATTTGTAACCATTTCTGTCACTTTCTTGTACTACAATATATATCAGTTTTCGAGCCCTGCAATCGATTTTTTTTTTAAATTTTAATACCAATTCTGTTTTACCAGGACAAAAAATAATTTTAACCAGGATAAAACGACGTTAGTTGATTTTTAGTTATTTTAATGTACAAAAAATATTAAAATTTCCTAACCCTGGATAAGAATTTTTAAATTTTTGAATTTTTTTTCTATCTATGCAAATCTTCCTGATGTATAAAACGGTTTTATTTAAGAAAAACTTTAAATTTTTAATCATTTTAATTATTATATGTACCACAAAATACCGAATGTGTAAAAAAAAAAATTAATTTCCGATCCCTGGAATCGAAAATTTAATTTTTTTAAATTATTTGCTACCAATGGAAGTCTTCATGACGTATAAAGCGGTTTTATTTAAGAAAAATTAAAAATTTGTTACCACTTTCGTTACTTTCTTGTACTACAAAATATTGCAGTACCGAACCCTGGAATCGAAATTTTGATTTTTTTTAAATTTTTGATACCAATTTTGTTTTGCCGAAATAAAAATTAATTTTAACCAGGAAAAATTACGTCAGTTGATTTTTGGTTAGCTTATTGTATAAAAAAAAATTTAATTTCCTAACCCTGGATGGGAACTTTAAATTTTTTAATTTTTTTCATCGATGCAAATCTCCATTACACCAAAAACAGTTTTATTTCAGAAAAACTTTAAATTTTTAAACATTTTAGTTATTATATGTACCAAAAAAAAAAATTTTAATATCCCATCCCTGGAAAAAATTTTTTTTTTTAAGTTTTAAATGGACAATGGAGGAGTCCCAAGGCATGAAATAGGTTCAATTTTCAAATAAGCAAAAAAATAATCAGTTTTTGGTGTTAATTTTGCGTCGAGAAATAGGTGTAAGCTTCCCAGCTCTGGAACCGTCCTTCCGATTTCTGAATTTCAATACCACTATATGTTAGCTCACTTCCAATCGATCAGTCCAAGAATGAAGTCTCTAGCTCTTCTGGGGGCTGGGGAAACCCGATATCACCTACAGACAGACGGACAGAAAACATTTTCATTAGAAAACATTTTTTGTAAAATATATATACAGAAAGAAAATTTTTCATTCCAATTCATTTTCCATAAAATGTTCTATATCGATAATTTTTTT
Source organism: Linnaemya vulpina (assembly GCA_963675445.1). NCBI lineage: Eukaryota > Metazoa > Arthropoda > Insecta > Diptera > Tachinidae > Linnaemya > Linnaemya vulpina. Next base: position 65,223,239 of record OY776277.1, on the reverse strand, counting down.
ATAGAAAAGTTTGTATATCAAAAAAATTTGTTGTACGTAGAATAGAAATGCTTACTTAATCTTTTTATGTATAATAACCAGGGCAAGTTTTTCAAGCATTTTGCTGGAAAAGCTTGATTTCGCTTATTTTGTACCTTTTTTTGCAAAATTGCTTTATTTGATACACTCTCTTTGAATTTGCTTTTAATGCAATTTGGCAGTCCTTGAAAATAATTTTTGAGTCTTTCTGTTGCAAATAAAAAGCAAAAGTGTGTTTGTCCTTTTCTCACACATGCAATTTTCTATTCTTGACATTGCTAGCATTTGTTAATGTGTAGTTGTGCTTCTGAAAAAAGCAGTTAGTTTCTGGTTAACTATTGTAATTTATTTAAACTGTGAACAATTTTCTGTGTAACCAAAAATGCCTAAGGAAACTAAAAAAGAATTTAATGCTCGTATTGTAAGAGAATATCCAGGAGTGTTTAAGGCTGATAGTTCAATTCTTTTTTGTGTGCTTTGCAATTGTACAATTTCTGGATGCAAAGTATATAACGTTCAGCAGCATTTAGGAACGGCTAAACACAAAAAGTTCGATGAAAAAACTCAAACAACTCCTTCACAATCATTGTTGACAAGTTACTCAAGTGACCCGAGTATAAACCAATTTAGCATGGAATTATGCCAAACATTTTTGGCAGCAAATATTCCATTACATAAAATAAATAGTTCAGACGTTAAATCTTTCTTGGAAAAGTATACAAAACATTCTGTACCATCTGAGACAGTTCTACGAAATAAATATGTACTCACACTTTATGAAAAGTATAATAAGAAACTGCAATCGAAAGCTTTTAATAAAAAAATCTGGGTTCCTTTAGATGAAACAACTGATAGTCAAAAACGCCTGGTTGCAAACTTTGTTTTTGGCATATTGGATAAAACAGAAAAAGAAAAGTCTTATCTTCTTAATTTGGCACACGTCGAAAGAGCTAACAATAGCTCTATGGCAGCTTTTTTTACAGATAGCTTGCAATTATTATGGCCCAATGGTATGTATTTATACAGTTCAAATTTCATGATCAGGTTCTAGTTTAAAAATATTTTTTATTTAAACAGGTATTGAATATAAAAACGTTATGTTGGTTGTTACTGACGCGGCACCGTATATGGTTTCTACAATGAAATCATTAAAAATTTTATACCCGCAGATGCTTCACGTTACGTGCCTATCTCATGGACTGCATAGAGTTGCAGATTTCATACGCTTGCACTTCGTAGATGTAAACTCCCTTATTGCAAATTGAAAAGCTGTTTTTCTTAAGGTATGTAATACATACATACATACTATGTGTGGTATATATGTACATATGTATATATACTATACTTATATACATATGTATATTTTTAATATGCTTAAAACAATTTTAATTCAATCATGAATCTCCAGGCACCATCTCGGATTGGTTTATTGCACGATATGTATCCAAATATAACCGACCCCCCCGCTCCTTGTATAACTAGATGAGGTACTTGGCTCAAGGCTGCTGTTTATTATTGTGACAACTATACAGAAATTTACAATGTGTTAAATGCACTTTCCGATGGTGATGCGGAATCAATATGTAAAGCAAAAACTCTATTTAAAAATGAATCTTTAAAATCTGATCTTCCGTACATAAAATGTAATTTCGAATGTATTTGCCGAAGTATAATGAAACTAGAAAGAAGAGGACTTTCTTTAAAAGAAAGCTTGTCCATCATAGAAGAAGTGGAAGAAAAGATGAAAAATCTTGGAAACAAAATAATTTTTGAAAAGTTCAATAAAGTTATGAATCGAAACGTTGGAATTCAAACATTAATTAAAATTAAAAATAATATTTTTCTAAACAAAAGCGAAGCTGATGAATACATTGATTCGATATCTCCAAGCGAATTATTGTTGTTTAAGTTCGCTCCTACTACATCCAATGATGTAGAAAGAATTTTTTCAATATATTCTACAGTTTTATGCGATAATCGAAGATGTTTCCTTTCTGAAAATCTAAAAAAACATATGATTGTGCTTTGTAATCAAAAATTATTTCAGTAAAATAAATGAAAAGTGGTTACATTGTTTAATTTTTGGAAGCTTATTTGAGCTTTTTTTGCTTATTCTTGGGCTTATTTTGTGTTTATTTTGCGCTTTTTTGCTTGCTTTTTTTCTTTAATTTTGTGCATATTTAAACTTGCCCTGATAATAACTTTACTACCTAAGCATTCTTCATATCATCTAGTGCTCAAAAGGTTAAAGTTTTAAATCATTAGAAAAGGAAATTACTTTGTTGTAACATGTTTTATTATCAATAAAGTAATTTGAATTTAAATACTATGGATATTTTATTTTACGAAATTGAAGGTAGTCCTCAAATATGCATCAGATATTGCACATGTATGTAGGTACATATTATCACTTCGGTGCGAATTGATATTTATTTGTTTCTACACAAATAATATACATATTCTTTACCCTACATTAATACAAACGATTGTTAATCTCGTTTCTTATAGCTCTATTACACTGACGGACATGTCGGCCGACATGCTCGACGGCGAAGTTTACGTTTTGCTATTACACTATCGAACGCTGATGGCGTACTCCATTATACAAAACTTTTTGAAGTGGGAGCATGGCAATGAAATACCATTACAAGAGGAGGAAAACGTAAATAAAAGAAAAAGGAAAATATGGGTAAAGGAATGGTTGGGAAAAAGGAAAAAATTTTCCCATACCAATTTCTTAAGGGAATTAGAAGCAACCGCACCTGAAGACTACAGAAATTTCTTGAGAATGGATAAAAATATTTATTGCGAATTGCTGCAGAAAGTGGCTCCTTTAATTGTAAAGCAGGGCACACAAATTAGAGAATCTTTTTCACCGCATAAACGATTATCTTCCACTTTACGATTTTCAGCAACGGGTGAAACTTTTGCTTCTTTAAAATTTAAAACTTATATATCCCAGCCGTCTATATGCAACATAATTTTTGAAACTTGCGAAGCTATAATTACTGTTCTGAAAAATTTCATACACGTAAGCATTTAATTAATTTAATGAACTTCAACACAAATTAATTTCAGAAAATTAAATTTTTTCTTTTAAAAAATATTGTATGAAATAAGTACTTTAACAATATTATGAGATATGTATAGAAAGGTATGAATAATAATAATCTCTACGGATTATCGTTCGAGATCTTGTTAAAAATTAGGACAATTATGTTTTTTCATAAAATCATATATATTCAATTAACTAAGTATAGTTTTGATAAAATTTGTTTTTTCCAATCTCAACGCAATCGTAATAGTGTAATACCCCGTCACAAGTGCCTAGTTTCAGAATGGCGGTTCTATGTGCATGCCGCTCGTCCTTGGAATAATATTCTAATGTCAGCATCTCAATAGCAGTGCTAAAAGTTTAAAAACCAAGAATGATAGAAAAAAGATTACGTAATCACGCACAAAATGCGCAGACATGTGAAGTTCCTTCAATTTATTTGATTCAATAAATAATTGGGAAATTTTCAAACATGTCTTATTCAGGGTGTATTCATAAATAGATTTCCTACATTGCATTTTATTGCAGGTAGTTTTTTAAAGGGGTTTTCCTGACAAAGAGAAAAAAAAACATTGGAATGTTATAATTATTTTTCATGTTTTTTTC